>VYXB01007186.1:359901-475272 GCA_013397135.1 Pachyramphus minor | reverse complement strand
GGGAATCACGGGCTACTTGCCTGCCGGGGCTGTCGAGAGGAGCAATTAACTCGCATTTGTCAAGATCTCTGAAGATGCAGAGCGCAATCGGTATAATTATGGCCGAGTTTCGTTCCAGGACTCTGCCCTCAGAGTTCGAAAACAGTGAGAGGGTTTAGCATCTTTAGTGCTTTCCCTAACTTTTTTGGTGCACTTGCCCTCATAAGAATCCCCATAGGAAAGCTGTTGTCTTTGTCTGGATTGGGGCCGAGTACCTCTTCCAAAGGACGCAGGCGGAAACATTTTTTATATATTCTTTCTTTTCCAATGGCATATTTAAGTATGAATGTTGATAGACCAAGAACTGATTGCACAATAGGGGAGCCCCTAACTAGCAAAACTACCCTATTTATGAAACTTGTTTCCTACCGATTAACGAGAGTGAACCTTTCCACTGATTGTTAAATCTTGCCAGTGAGAAGTGTATAGGAAGCTGATATTTCCTTAGCTCTTAGTTTTTGTTGTGGTTGCATCGGGTTAAACTGTTTTGATTCTTAAGCATTTGTTTTAATCATCACCATCATCCTTTCATCTGACCAGTAAAGTAACTGACTAATGGGTGGCACAAAATGATCTCCCATTTTTAAAAAATACCGTGTGCTAAGACTTTGACACAATAGCTAAAGTGGAGGAAAAACTGTTTCATGCACTTTACTTTGACTTTTTAATATTTTTTTTATAGAAGAAGACCTTTTTATTTTACAAAGTCTGCTTTTTATGTACATTATATATGTTCATAAGTTTTTCTGTAACATACTAAAGAAACTGATATTTCAGTAAAGTGTGTTAATGTTTTGCCTTTGGCCTGAATGTTTGCCTAAGCTTTGACAGGGAAGCATGTGTCTCCTCAGCTTTCTTTGATGGGCAGTGGAGGCCACCACCTTCCGGCTTCTCACTCCACTGAACTGAATGAACTTTTACCTGTTCCCTCTGAGGCAAGGAGGGGTAGAGTTAAGCTTTCAAACACTACTCCTCTCTCTCTCATTTCTAGCTGTTGTGTCACTGAAAGGGCAAAAGCTCTTTGAGTGGCTAAGGTAATGTGAGTACTTTGGCTGAATAGACATTTGTCTGGTTTTTAAAGCCTGAAATGAACTGCCTTGCCTAGCCCCGAGATAACTGTAGCATTTAGTTTCAGCAAACTGATCGAGCTTGTGTGGGCTAGCTGCCATCAGCCTTTTTGGGTCCTGGGGCTGGGTACCTACCTCTCAGTACACGTGATGTCAGCTGTTACTGCACCAGAAGCATCTCCAGAGATGGTGGTTGTTTTCAGTGGGTGTTTATACTGGTTCTCTTTTCTTCCCATTTTGGCTATCTTTGCACTGGAGGTTGAGGCAGAACTGAAGAACAGGAAACCCTTTCAGTCTTGCTGAAATAGTGGGGTTTTTTTCCCTACAAAATGGGTTTTTTTCCCCCCTGTTCTAGGTAGGGCAAAGCAGTAGCAGTGGGCATACAAAATAAAATATTTTTACCTCTTGATTGCTTTTTTACATGTACCAGTACTCACAGAAGAGGCCATTGTACAGCTCAAAATAACAGCCAGAATAAGGACAAAAGATAAACTAATCCTTTTTAGACCCTAAATGCCAGTATATATCCTGCTGTAATAAAACAGCAGCATAATCTCTTCTACATCTGGACAGGCACCTCTTTTGATGAAGGCAGCAGCATTCATGGCTGCTGTGCAAGAAGGTGCTGTCTTCAGTGTTGAGTGCTAACCCTCCCATGAACTCAGGGAGGGCTGAGCATTCATACCTGCAGGAGGTCTTCAGTCTATTCATATTCATTATTTAGATCAAACTTCACATAAAGACGATTGTCTTTGCCCATTACAGCAGGGTTTTTTTGTGTGTGGGGGGGACGTTTCGTTGTTTTTTTTTAATAGGACAAGACAACAGATCTACAACCCCCCCCAAATTAATGGTTGATTAATTAGATATGCTAGATATTGCATCTCTGTGTATGCGTATTTATTTTGAAATGTCCCAGCAGCCTCTGAGACTAGCTTTCATTCAGCTGCTTAACTGTCAAGGCTCTCTATTGAACTTGTATTTATAGTTCACTGCATTTATCTCTACGAACAATGCACAGAATCCCATGTGACATTTCTTTGCCATTTACATGATAATACACAATTTAACTGTAATTCTTAATTCTTCTTTAGCATTACTTTGTAACTGAAATACAGCAGTACTGTCGCATTCACCTCATGAAAATGCATTTAAATAATAAACTGCTGGCATACATTTTAAACCACCGTGAAGAGCAAACTGCTGTGCCACAAGCATCTAAGGTTTCATTTCTGCTTAAGTACCTTTATAATTATGGCACAACTATGGCTTTGATGGCTAATGGGAAGGAAATCTCATTTGCAATGTCTTTAGAGCGAGAGCCTAGATAATTACCCTTTTCAAGAAGAAACATTATTTCCTATTTGGTGATTGGTAACTTCCTCAAGTTATATATAAGTAACATGTTTAAAAATGGTGTAGTTGTAGGTTGGTATGAAATTAGACATGTTGTGCTAGAAAAGTGATGCCCTGGGAAATGTGTTCATTCAGAAAGGACAGAGAAAACTAGCAGAGATGGAGAATGATATTTCACTTTGTTGCTCTCTTATTCTTATGGTGCAAATCATCTTCTGTGCTAGAAAAAGCTTTGAATTATCATTAGATTAAGGCAACCTTACTTTATTCTGTGTGATTTCTTAAAAGCAAACACTGCTTTGTAAATTAGTGGTCTGGTATGCTTTTTGCATGCCATTTTATCTGTATATGCTGTCGTAGGTTTGACTATCTTCCTGCAGAACCAAGGGATGAAACTGTAAACTTGACATAGTATAACTTCAGTGGCACTCATCTAACTGTCTGCTTGCAGTAGTTTCTTTTGAGTTACAGTAACCGGTCAGGCAAGGAAGACCATTGCTTATTTGAGAACAGGAAGACTTCAGGACCGGGAAGTTGTGAGTAGAAGGTGATTGTCAATAGCAGGATCTGCTGGTTCTGGCTGTGCATTGCCGGCAGCTCAGCAGCACTTTGCCTGAGGCTCAAGGAATCATCTGCACAAGCTGTATCAGAATGGGGCTGTAGGGCTTTAGACCTCACTCAGCAGAACACTAAAGGATGCACTTCCCACAGCTTTTCCCAGGCTTTCAGTGAAGGATGTGCTTAGCAAGGTTGGCTGCACTGGTGCCTTTGCCAGATGTGGACTGTTACACAGATCTGGAGAGGCTGGGTGGGAGTCTGAGCCTGCTGTGTGTCCCAGATGCAAGACAGATGGTCTGGTTTTCAGCTCACAAAAGACCTAGGTGCTTAACTGACAACAGTAGAATCAGGGGGAGGGGGGAACAGGAAAAATGTAGAGAGAATATTTTAATTTAAATGCACTGCATTCAGTCTCATAGTCATTTCCGCACTTAAATTCAGAATGCCTCCCCAGATTTTTAATTTCAATGGAATCTGAGGAGTCTTGGGTAGGCTAGGTGGTTGTTGCTACTCCCAGCTTGAGTTCATAGTCACTGGGATATTACCTCCACACCCTGCTAGTGTGAAGGGAGGATCGAGTTCGCAGTTTCTGAGAACTAATGGGTATCAAAATCATGCTTGCAAGTGGCTATTGCATCCCCAGGGAGCACCAGACAGAGAAGTCTGTGAATTCAGTGGGGTTCCCACTTCATGAAAAAAGCAAGACTGGCATTTGCAGCACAAATCTCCTTTTGCTTCTGTTTGCTTGCATCTGAAGTAATTTCTAGTCTGGATTTATTTTCATTGGGGGTTTTCCTTTGAGAACTTACTTCACAGCTTTGGAAGCTCATCCCAGGTGCAGAGTCCCCTTACCTCTCACGCAAAAGCAGCTGCACTGGGGATGGAACTGTGTTGACTTCTGGTGCCATGCTTCGCTGCTGTGCTGAGGCTTTGTCAGCCTGTTCAAAGATTGGGAAAATAACTCAGGGCCAGTAGAAGACAGCGAAAATATAGTTAGTTACACTTTGACTTACTGGTCATACAGCATGCTCTTGAAATCACCAGCATGGTTTTTTGTGGTTTGCTTTCCCTTTGAAGTTTGATGCGTTTTTTTAATGTTAATAAGACTTAGAATTTTCTCACTGACATTACTAGGTGGTCCAGGACTATGAGATATGAGATTATATTAAGACTTAATCTCATTTTGCATGTTATTCCTACTTTGCAACCGCAGCATGGCAGTTAATCACTCCTTCAGAGCTGTGCTGCCTGGGTTAAATGTGGCAAAGCTCCCAGGAGAACGGGCTGGGCTGCACAGTAAGCAGTGCCTGCCGGGCACCACACAGCTTCTGTGACTCTCCATGACCTAGAAAACCTTTTACCTTGCTGCCTTGGGTGCTAATGTAGCTCTCCCTTCTGAAGCAATGCACACTCATCTGAGCAAAAGTTATTTCCCAACAGCACGACTCGTGTCTGCAAACAGTATTTTATTGTGAATCAACTGGTGTTTTAACAAACATTATTAGTCCCACCCTCAGGGACTCTTTAATCTGAGGGTGCTTTGTGTATGGGGCAGGAACAAGGTGTTATACCTGTAGTATCTTAACATCCTCTTGTGCTATGACTTTCCGTTGCCCACTCCAGTGCAGGATGAGTTCACGGGAAAGGACACACACAAGCCTGCATGAATTGGGACTGCTGCTATGTGCAGGTGTGAAAGGAGCTGTGTGGGTGAAGGAGACTGATCCCATCTGAAAGCAAACCAGTGCTGGACTCAAGGAAAAGAGCTCTGACTTGATAACATGAGGATGAACAAAAAGAGTACAACAAAGAGAGTCTGACACTGCAAATGGATTGGGTTTTATGTGATTCTGCTATTCAACCACTTCCTGTGGAGTTTGGGTTGTGGGGGTTTGAGTGTGTGGCACTTGTGCCATTTCAGCAAGAAAGCAAACACAAGGGAAAACTGACTGTAAAATGTAGCAATTGCTGATGCAGGGAAAGTTGAGCAGACATCCTTAAGACACAGACCCCTCCAGTTCCTATCCCAAGGAGGGGTATGCAGGTAAGGGGATTTCAGGTGGAATATAAACAGAATGCAAGCTGGGCAAGAGTAAGTAGCAGCATATGCTAATAAAATAATACAGGTAGATTTAAATTTTACTGTCAGGATGCCACCATGCTTGTCTACCCTCTGTCACACCCCCTTTTTAAAGCGTCACACTTTTTAAAGAGTCAAGCCAGTATTAAGTGTCAATCCAGCAGAAGGTATATTTTAGGAAGTAGTCAAAGACATGAAAATTCAAAAAAAAACCCAAAAAACCAACCAACCAACCAACCAAAAACAAAGAAAAAACCCTCCAAAAGATCTCAAGGCACTTTAAAGCATGGAATTACCTCCCAGATGTTGGGGCCGATGGCAAGCACCCTTTCATGACATTCTATGGGTGCAGAGATAGCGAGTCTCCCACAGCCCCCTTCTCTACCTTCTGTGGGAGTTTCCTGCAACAATCTCCAAAATAGGTCCTTTCTGGGCAGTCTGTGTCACAGAACAAGGAGAAAAATGTGTGTACCAGGAGGTTTTCAGCACTTGAGTATAGGGGACCTGCCCTTTCTCTGTGTAGACCATTGACAATGTAGACCAATCGAAAGAATAGGCTCATTTTCAAAACCTATCACTAAATGGTTTTGTTAGCTAGTGGATTTCAGCCTGTGTAACATTATGTATCCTCAATAATTTTTACTGCCCTCCATATTTAATTCCACCTATTCAATATTATTTAAACTCATTAAATACTTTTTGCATTCTGAGTTGTGGGCATTTCAGTAAAAAACTCCCTTTTGGTGCCATAAAATCCATTATATAACTTAATATCCAGGTATGTAACAGTTCAGGTTTCCCCCAACTATTTGGACTAGGGCATGCCATCAGCCTTTAGGCATCCTCAGAACTTACACCTGAAGCTGTGTGATGGTGAGGATTCACAGGCGTTTGGGATCAGTGTGGTTTAGGGTGAGGTGTGAGGCTGGGAGGGCCCCCCTCACTGCTGCCACTCACTGCTCCTTGTGTTCCCCAAAAGCACATGCAGGAGTTAAAATTATTATTAGTCTCTATAGACTGAGTTGAAGTTGCTTTTTCCCTTAACTAAAATGTAGTTGAAGGGGTTTGTTCCCAATAGTATTCCCCAGAAGGCAAAAAGCAGCTGTTCTAAGTGTCTGTGTCCATCATGTCCTGCTCCCTACCACCTACCCCTCCCTTAAACTCCCTCTTCTGCCAAAAGCCTCCTCCCCTCATGGCTGGAATTTTAAAAAATGCCTTGCTGTGAAAACAGACAGGCATTTACCTCAAGTAATAACACAGGAATGCAGCCCGGTAATGAGGTAAGGAACAAATATGTTTTTTATCAGTATCTCCAACCCCAGCACAAAGGAAGGGAGGTGTATTTCTAGTATCATACGTTTCAGTCCAAGGAGTCATCATTTTTTAATGTGGCTGTCTTGCCAGTTTCCTTTCTGTGTCCTGCTGTGGGGGAAAGGGCATTAATAAACTATGGTTTGAAGCTGCTGTTGTGAATATTTTTTAGCTATACATGATTTCTTGTAGATGAGCAAGGAGTCTGCTAGCAGAATCTATTTGTTTAAGTGATTGCAGTTAGTCAGTTTGCTTTAGTTTAACTGGGTCACCTTCATCATCTCCAAAATTTTCAATGCCCTTTAGTGTGTTCAAGCTAAGGAGGGGTAATTGCCTCCTCTTTTTTGTTAAAAGCATACAGGAACTGCTCATCACTTTTTTAACAGTGCAGTGCAAAGTAAGGTGGCACAGTTTATGGATGAATCTGGATCTGGAGGATAGAAATGGTATTATTTTCTTTCATACCAGCTATCTGGCAAGGCAACTGCCCAGCAGAGTTGGTTTGATAGCCACCAGAGATCAAAATCAGGCCCTCTGTTTGGGATTTGTTAAATGCAAGTAACACACTAAAATTTTTTCTGATTTACTGCCCTGCAGGGGTAAAAGCATGAATTTCCCTGCAGTTAGGATGCAAAATCTGGTGATGAGTATATCCACGACAAGTATTATTAAAGATATGCTTCATCCCTCTTTCAGAAATGACAAGGGGACTGACAGTGGTGCTGCTTGTTCCTTTCTTTGCTGACTAACCCAGCAGACTGCTGGGAGAGTCAGGATGACAGGAGGTTTTATGAGCTTCTCTAGCAAGAAATATTTCAGGTTGTGCCAGAAATGAGGCTGTCATCTTCTGGCTCATAAAAACAATTACCTGTGCAGAAATTTATCAAAAGAGCAACAAAGAAGAAGAAGAAAAAAGTAAACTGGGAATGCTACACTGAGTCCAGGTATCCTACTTTCAGGGCTCATTAAAGTGGTTAGTAGATAGCGCTGAGTTTTTCTCTTCCTAGGAACATGGCATAGAGCAGAGGGCAACAGAAATAGCCAGGGGACCAGGACAACATGTTACATGGGGTACTGTCCAAGGACAGAATCTGAGGCTCCTGAAATTGCAGGTGACAGAGCCCAGGGCAGTCATTTATCCATCTGTTCAAACCAACACAGAGGAGCTCCTAATCAGGCTCCTCAGGTGCCCGTCAGCTGTAGAACAACAGACCACAACCGATGACTGTCCTCTTACCAGTTTGTCATTCATTATGGAGCTGATGAATATTTGACCTTCTGAAGGTGAGTCATTGGAGTTGATACAGTTAAACGGATGCTCCTGGGTTGCCTTCTCTTTTTCTTTAATTACAAAATCACAGAATCGATAAGATAGGAAGACTAGAGGTTGTGTAGCCCAACCTCCCTGTCCAAGCAGGGTCCCCTAGAGCATGGTACTCAGAATTGTGTCCAGACAGCTTTTGAATATCTCTAGAGAAGGAGATATTCTTATTCTTTAAGAAAAAAATTTAAATCATTTCCCCTCCTTAGGTTTCTACTAGTGCTTCAGATGATTAAAACTAAATTAGAAAGGTAATTCACTTATCAGTGGATAGTTCAGATAGTTATTTTACCTGTATGTTGCTCTTCCTAGCCAAGGCACATAAACTAGGCATTTTTTGTCAGTAATGAGTCTCCAGGCAGTTTCATTTTCTAGGCCTCTCCTACACAATCAGGACAGTGCAGTAACTGAACTCCAGATGCTACAATTACTATTCCTTGATATGAAGCTGTTTCCATAAAAATAATAACATCATTCATAGATTTTATAAAAGAGGATATTTAGGGTTTTTTCCTTGTGAATTTTAAGAACCAGAGTACAATTTTTTTTGTCTTTGAAAGTGTCAGGTTTAGCTCCTTTATGCTGAAGAGAGAGTAGACAACTGCTTCATGTGACAACATCTACTTCCTATTAAACAGCATGGCAATCCCGTCTGTCTTAACAGTGCTTTTGGTGACATCAGGAAAGCTGTTTCTGATCAAAGAGACATAGAACAGGTATTGAAGTATGGATCTAAGCCTTGGTTGCTTTATGGGTGATGTACTGATGTCTTGTAAATGTATGGACAGTTTGTATTAGTATGTAGATCACAGATGTATATGCAGTGTCAGAAATTTATAAGAATCATGACATTAGTGAATTCAAGTGTTAGAGAGATTTTGTTTTGCCCTGGGAGAAGAAAACCCTCAGGATCACCCCAAGCACAGCCATCTCCCTTTCTCCTCCTTTGTCTCCCACCCCCTTGAGTTGAAAATAGATGTTTAAGCCATAGAGTAACCCAATCATATTCAGACAGGATGAAAACAGGTGGCCCATGAAGCTGTGAGATCTGTACTAACCCCAGTGTAATCCAGCGTCGGCAGAGTGGCAGCTGCTGCAGAGGATGGGCTCCTCCAGACTGGGAGCAGTCAACCTGTCTGCCATGAGCACCATGTCACAGCTCTTTGCTCTGGCTGGTCATGTCGACAGCGGAGCTTTGGGCCAGGAATAGGGACAGGCACAGCTCTCATCCAACACAAGTTGGAAACCCAACACACAATTTCTAGCAGGTACCGAGTGGCAAAACCATGGATGTTTCTGTATATTTATTAATGCAAGTTATTGTCTTGCTTCTCCTTGCCAGGATCATCCTCAGCACTTTGACAGCTAAGGCTACTCTTGAGACACAGAGTTTGACCTCAGAACTGGGAAGCAAAAGCAGAAGGATCATTCCAGAATCAGGGAGATATGTCACACAAGCTGAGGATGCAGCTGTGAGCTGCTCAGCTGAGGTTTGTGATCCTTGCCAGTGGAAAAGCTGGAATAGGAGCACTACCAAAACATAGAGGTGGGATAGCTGCTTCTGCAAGAGATTCTGCAGAGTCTGACCAGTAGGAAGGAACATGCTCCAGTGAACTTGTCTGTTCTGACGACATTTAAAATGCTTAAATCCTTATTATCTGGAAAGAGAACTTCAGCGTATTGACTCGACACCTTGTTCAAAATGCTCAAGGAATTTTTTTTACCATTTTCTTTACCATCTAGATAATTTTTGCTGCTGTCCACACTTTGCTTCAAGTTCTCAGATGTCACTGATAATCACACATGCTGGTATATTTTATACCATGTACAGACAAATCTGCCTGCCCATGGGGCATGCTCCCTCCACTTGCTATTCTGTGTTAGGAGGACCTACCCATACTTACACATAGTGCCCCAGAAATACCAGCTAGGGTGCTAAGGAACACATGACATATTCTTTTATGTTGAAATGCAAGTAAGTGTTTTTTCATTGTAATTTTTCAATCTGCTGTCATTTTAATGATACCCGTCCATTTCTTTCAATTCCAGCAACTATCAGTATGTTCACAGCCATCAAGAGAATTTCTTCTCAGAAAGAAAAGTATACTTGCTGAACAACTTTTAAAATTATCCTGCCTGATATGAATTACTCACGAAGCTTGTTAATATTTCAGTTCTCAATTTGCATAATAGCTGAAAAATATAGGTGTGCCAGATGGAGTCTTTTATGCATTAGAAATTAAAGAATTTTGACTTCTAACATTTTAGCGGTGCGTACATCTTCCTGAAATTGTTGGGGAAGGGCAAATACAAGAAAAGCATTTACAGCATTTCTGAACAACTGCCAAGGAGCTAAGATATAACATAGGTGCATAATAAAGAATAATATTCTTGCTTAATGGTAATGACATGGACCATTCAGAGACAATAAATACTTTGGTAATACTGATGATGTGCTTTGAACCTTGGCAGAGCATTTCATGACAGATTCAAAGCATTTACAAAGATGAGTTAGGCATCACAATGCTCTTGTGGTGAGTGTCTTACTGCCCTCAGGTTACAGAGAGAAAACAGGAACAGAGGAGTCAAGAACATGTTACCTGGCACTGGCATTGAAGGTGGACATGAGCTAAGGCAAACCTTACCCTGAAGCTGCCAAGACTTGGGCCCAGGTTTTTTTCTACTAGCCATGCTGTGCTGGCAGGAGCACTCTCTCACTTCAGAGGTGCTCTTGATGCTCCTGGGTGGCGGGAGCCTTCACCACCTGCCATGGGCAGGAGGGGCCCTTGTTTGTGGCCCCCTGCTTCCCCTGAGCTGGCAGCTGGCAGCTCAGGTTGCCCATGCTGCTGCTGGGAGCTGGCAGAAACATTTCTCCTGCTGCTTGACTTCCCCCACACATCTGCCCAGTGCCGTGTTGCTGCCCTTTCAGGAGCAGCACAGCTCCCTTGCAGAGCTCACCTTGTTTCCCAACAATGGCAGGCAGGCTTCAGAGTAAAGAGAAGGTAACACAGTCCTGGGATTATAGATAAAAGCCTCAGAGTCATAACTGTAAGTAAAAGAAAGCTGTGACATCTTTGTCTGTCCCATATTTCTCCCAGAGTCCTTGTGAGACACATACCTTGAAGGGCAGTAATGCAGATTCAGTGGAATAACCCAACTGCAGGCACTCTTCAGTATCCAGATGAATTATTTCTCTTTTCCCATATTTAGACTGGATCTTTCTGTTCTTAATGAGCACAAATGTGACATCAGTGGCTCACATGCCTACATCTGTTGTCTTCTGGGATACTGACCCCAGAGAGATGGCTTAATACACATCCTTAAAGTATGCTGTAAAATCTATAAGGTTTTACCCAACAGTGGTGTATTAACGGCACATATTTTCTGCAGAAACTGTGGTCTCTGTGCCTGCCTTTGCTAGCAACCAGATAGAGCATCTTTAGATACATCATTAACAAGAGACCAGGAATAAGCTCTATGCTGGTGAAGCCTTTCAAGTCAAGCTCTTGCTCCTTAGATACTGTTGACCCAGGAGTGCCAGGCTTGCAACGTGCAGGTAGGAGTTTGCACAGTGGTTGTTCTGGTGTGATGCACAGATTCCTCTGGGGTTATCTCTGGACTTGCTTCTAAGAAGTGGTGCCCACTCCCAGCCACCAGCTGGCCTGATGCTGCCCTTGGGTTCCCCTTGCCTTATCAGGAGCACACGAAGCCTTACAGAAGACCTGGTTCCAAGTCATCCCTGGAAAAGCAGAGCTTTGAAATTTGAAAATTTCTGATTGGAGGAGTCAGTGCAACACTATATATTAGCACAAGCATGTGCACTTACAGAGAGCACAGTAATGACTTGGAAAGATTTAGGATTTCATGTGGATGTGGATAGACAGAAAACTAAGAAATGTTTTTTCCACTGACTTGCTGTTGGTGTAGGAAGTTGCCCTTTTGAAAATGTGGATCTAAATAATTGCAAAATTAAACCATACAAAAAATGTGTAGTTTTATGCATTTTACTCATACTGTGATTGTGAAAATAAAACCCTAGGGACACAGCAGAAGGAAATCAGGCCACTGTATGCTGTTGACTACCTAATTAAATCACTGTTCAACCCATCTTCAGAATAACGGGGTTTGGAAAACAAAAATCAACTTTATTATGACAAAGTAATGAACTTAAATCGCTAGACAAAGGTGAGTCTTCTATAGATCATATAGCAAATCCAATGTTATCACAAACGTCACCTAATATTAGCAAGACTTTCCAGGGTTCAGGAACACAGGAAGGACGCTTTTTTTATTTAAACCACTGCAGGTTGAAAACTGATTTTCTAGCCTTCTACCAGTAGAAGTCAGATCAGAATAAGGTTAGAATATTATTAGTCCGAAATGTAAATGTTTGATAATGCTTGGTGGTTTTCTGTTGGTTTGTTGTGATTTTTTGTTTATTTGTTTGTGGTTTTTCATTTGGTTTTTGTTTTGGGGTTTTTTGCGGGGTTTTTTTGGAGTGAGGTATTGGTTGGGTTTTTCCCATAATTATTTTTTCAGAATAACTTGTTTGCATGTTTGTCTGTTAAGAGCTGGTGATAGCTCTGTTAGTTTGCATTAGGCTGTGAGTACTGTCAGTGGAAATAAATCTGGCTTTCATATTCTCCTCACAGAGACTCAAGTTTTGCTCTATCAACACTTTTCTTAAGTTCACTGCATTAAGGATTCAGTCTGACAAGTTTGCACCTGGAGGCAAAGCCTGTTGCCTTTACTCCCCTCTTTTCCTGAAACCCCAAGTCTTTAATTTTCTTTTGTTCAGGATAAATGATATGTAAAGTATGTGTTGCCATGGATGCAAAGCTGAGAGCCTATTGATCCTCCCCTTTTCCAGGTAGATTTCAAGCAGAATATGTAACATCAGAGGGTAGTACAGCATGGATGCCAAGACAGAGACAGATTGCAGAAGGGAGAAACTACTTTAAAATTGAAGTTTCCATAGCTCGAAAGTGTCTTGTTGAAATAAAGCAACTTTTTTAACCCCTGGGGAAATTGCTGGACTTGTTCTCCATGTGCTCTGCAGCATTCCTCTGCCAGCACTGCCTCCCCTCCTCCATGTGCTTCCCACCATGCGAATGACATGGTTCATTCCCATTTCCCACCCAAACCCACTCAGATTTGAGCTGTGTCCCAGATATGATATTTGTTGTGTATGCCGCAGATTAGGGAACAGTGGTATTTTAAATGCCATGTAGAGTGCTGTGAAAATGAATGTCTGAGAGTGCTGGCAAAGGATCCTCAACTGATGAATAACCCAGCTGGTCAAACTGCTTATCCACCTAGGGCAGGCAGGTAGGGAGAGTGGAACACACCACCACTCATGGCTCAGGGACTTCTGGAGATGACACCTCAGCCACTGTGTTCTTCTCTTGCAGCAGATGAGACCATACACCTGGTTTTCATGAACAGCACATGGGGTAGTGTTGAGCTGCAAGAGGCAGTCATCTCACAAGAGTGCTACAGTGCCAGAGAGGGACTGTTTATACCAGGTGTGATATAAATAAATACATTTCAGAAGTGGTTTACAATGTTCCTCTAACTTAATTTCAACCTTATTTTTTATACTTATTTTATTTCCAATGGCTTTATACCCTTTCCTTTAAGCAGTAGCATACTTAACAGAACGTAAGTTTTCCATTGGAATTATGTTGGACTATGACCTCCATAGAACTCCATTAAAACTATTTTATTTAATTTTGTCTAAAGAGTGTAGCATTGCCTCCATAGACTTGCACCAAAATTGACTCATTTTGCTTCAGATTATTTTTTCCCCACAGGACTGCATTATTGCAGCTCGAGCTTGTTCCTTGTGGCTGTAACCACAGGCTTTATTCCAGCCTGGGTTATGTGTTAAACGCTTTTTTAGGGGGTTTTATATTTTTCATCATGGGGTAAGCTCTGCGTGCCTGCAGGCAGAGCCCTGCTCAGCAGTGCATGGCTCACAGTGGAGGGGGCCAGAGGAGCCTGCAGTTGGGTGAGCACGAAGCTGAAATTAGCTTCTCGTTCTGGTAGCTCGATGTCTCTGTTACTGGGGCAGGGGAAAGGTGAGGGCATCTGGAGAAGCAGCGGGGACCATTGTTTCCCTTGTTTCCAACAATCACCCCGTTGTAGGGCCCTCGCTCCTTTGTCATTCATAAGAGCTACTGCAGCAGAAAGGCACTTTCTTTTTTCTAACTGAAAGGGGTTTTAATAAAGCTATTGTATTTGATCACTGGTTAAGGAAACAATAATTTAGCATAATAGAAAAAGATCATTAATGTTCAATGAACCTAACACTGCTCCAGTTTTTGTTGCCCTAGAGAGATGGAATAAACTCTTCTTCCTTAATTGAAGACTAAATAGAGTACATTTCATTTTTCATTTCCAGCGCTTTTTCCAATAGGCTTGTGATGTTCGCTAATGTGCGCTGAAAGGGCTGGACTGCCTACAAGCAGCAGAGAAATTGGGTGGGAGGGTTTAGAGCACATAAAAACTTGCTTGTTCCTCATCAGACAGCTCTCTAGGGCCTTTGACTTCTTTCTTGACAATTTCTAAAGCCCCTAAGGACTGTGCCAAGGAAATGTGGTAGTCCATTACATTACAAAATAGAGAGGAACAGAAGACAATGCTCATGTTCCTAAATGTCCCACAGCCAGCCCTCCATAGGACACCTACATCAGGGAGAGACACTGCTAAAATTGCAGTTTGGATGATATTTTGACTGCAAATGCAGTTTTGTATGAAAGCAACCTGATAAATTCTTACAGGCATAAGGTTTGCACCACTGCAGCTCTGGATTCAAATGCCAAGGCCTGCTCCCACGAAAACACAGCCCTCACAGCACTGATGGTCACCTCCATCGCCGTGGATGGCTTCAAACACTTTATCACCATCATTTGCAGTCACCTGCACCCTTCTACCCTTCCAAAACCACAGCACGGCTCCTGTCCTGAGCACTCCCCTCACATGGGTTGGAATGTGCCTCTGCATCCAACACTCCATCAGTATTGTTGGGTGCAAGGATGGCTGTAGCTGCTGTGGCTTGTGCAGGAGTGAGCTCTGGCCACGTGTAAGACAAGGAGGTGAAGCACATGGCAGACACTGCTGTTTCAGCTCCGCCCAAGCAGCTTGCTCACTATCTGGAGGCAAAAGGTGAGCTGCTTCCAGCCTAAGTGCTGGACCAGCTGGACCTGACTGAATTAAATGCCTGAGCTCAGCTGTCGTGAAACAAACAACTCCACAGAAAAGCTGTAGCACAGCTAATAGCATCCCTGTAGCCTTCGTTTAGCGCAGTAAAAGAGGGCATCGCCAAGGACCATTTTTCCCCTAGAGACTTGCTTGATGGATTTTGCAATCGGAAAATGCACTATCCTCATTCCCTGCTGTGCAAGAGCAAAACTAGAGGGCACAACGATCAGCGGAAAGAAGCAAACCGAAGCAAACTGGGTAGCGGTGCTGCAGCAGGAACTTACCCAAAATAAATAATAAAGGACTTCCAGTGCATGTTGTTACACTGCCCGTTGTTCAGGATAGGCATCATTGATAAATCTCACGCGAACTACAGTGATAATTAACGACAAGATTAATGATAATCGCTTGTTCCGGAGCCACAGCGAGTCCCTGGTGATGCACAGCGGATTCACTGTCACCAAGGGATCTCTGGGTGGGCGCGAGTGTGTGTTCGTGCGGGCAGCGCTTGGGCCAGCGGAGGGCACGTTTTGGGGGTGTCTGACTCTTCCAAGCAGCGGACCCAGCACCAACCCCAACCCAGCGAGCCCCCTGGGCAGCATCGCCTGTTTAAGGCCCCGGAGGGCCCGGCCCAGCCCCGGGGACAGAGCGGGGCAGGGAGCGCAGGGCTGGGGGTGCGCGGGGCCCCCGTGGTGCCGAACAGGGAGCATGGGGTGGGGGAGCCACCGTGGCAACAGCGGGGAACCGTGGGCGGTGACCGTGGCGAGGGGACACCGATCAGGCACTTCCTCAGCCTCCCAAAATAACCAGGAAGCGACCCGCAGTGGCGCAGAGCCATGTGCTCCGTGTGCAGGCACAGGTGTCGTGCGGGGGAAGAACGCATGGGGACGACATGAAGACAAGGTCAGGGATGGTTTAAGGCAAAACACTGGCGTGTGAGTGAGGAGTAGATGTCACCAGTCCAGGGCAATGGGTGCTTTCCATGAGGGAAACAGCTGTGAGCTGCTGGCGTAAGTTACAATTATGCACATGGCTCTTCATAATCACTGAAGTGTGGGTTTCCTTGATGTCTGTGCCACCCAGTCCTGAACAGCTCCAGCCTCCTGCCATGTCCCTCCAAGAGGTGGCTGGGCCTGCAGTCCTGCCCTGTCAGGTGGCAGCTTGAGGCTGTTCCAGGAATCTGCTGGTGCAGGATGCCCTCGTAACCCCGGTAGGTTTCATCATATATTTCCCAAGAACTTGCTTGATGGCTGCTTTACTCAAAGTCCAGTAAAAGGGCAAAGCATGGGGTGCTTTTAAACTATGAAACTAGACATGGGCAGGGAGGATACTCAGAAGAAGTGTCAGGGATTGGAAGTTTATTACTCAGTTGACAGTCACATTATTCANAACTATGAAACTAGACATGGGCAGAAGTGTGTCAGGGATTGGAAGTTGACAGCCACATTATTCGTTAATACACAAAACGATCAGTGCAAGAAGATACTCCTTGTGTTTCCCCATATAACTTCGGTGCTGGATACTTTGGGAAGTTCCTCCCCTACTCTGGTGCTGGTGAGAGAGGGTAATGGAGTGGTTCAGGGGGGTCTGTCAGCAAAATATCAATCCTCTGGCCTTCAAGTTGCTTCCAACCATAACAGAAGGCTGTTGCCATGTGACGACTACCATTAGTAGTGCATGTAGCTAAGTGTTGTCTCATCTGGCAGAGTCAGCAAAAAGGGTAATGATGAGGGTTTTTCCCCAACTGCTAGATTAAAGCATGGTGGGAAAAACATATGATTTAGCATATTTTGTATGTAAAGTAGGGATTTCCATCTTCAGGGTTTATAAAAACAGCTCCTGTTTTGTGCCGTGGGTCTGTTGTGACTCCAGCAGAAATTGGGCATATTAAAGTTGTTCTGAGAAATAAGGCCTATTATCTGGGGGAATTGAAGAAATGTTAACTTCAAGTCTTCATCTAGGGAGTAGGTTGTGTTCTTCCTTCAATGCTTTAGTTGCTCCTGAAGATCAGGGCTTTTGTTTTTTCCACCACAGACCCATTCATACAAGCGAGATTGCTATATAACTGTTCTTCTTTGTCCATATCTGTCTTTAGCAGTAAGCAAACCAAGAACTCCAGGGAGTTCTCCAGGGAGAAACATGGCTAGCTAAGTTGTTTTGGTTTTCGTTTTGTTTTTTTTTTGGAGGAGGAGGAGGCAAGAGTCCCTTGTGCTTTGTTTCAAGCTGCTACTAAAAGAATATACTGATGCTTGAGCCCTTGTGACAACCTCACCATCTTAAGGTTTTTTTATGGAGTCTGGTTTGGAGCAAAGTGATCTCTGGCAGGCTTGGTGTTGCAGTGGGATTACTGACAGTCCTTTTTGTCATAGTGTGACCCTCCCTTTCCCCCTCTGCTCGCTAGAAGTTGTGCATAACCTGCCTTTGGTCCATGCTGACTCTTACTTATATCATAATGTACACAGGTTAAATTAATTGAATGCTACTGATTTATATATACCCACATCTAATCATTATGCTCCCATCTCCATTAGTGACAAGATTAATACATGCTAGCTAAAGCTTTTATTTCCTCAGAGAACTATTTTTCTTGAAATAAGCTAGCAGGTATGTATTCATCATGTATCCTGCTGACACCCTGCCAGGTACTTGATTCCATGCTGTACTGTCTGTGTGAGGTGGGCTATGGCTGAGGACACTGAGGTAAAATTGTTGTGAGTTAGAAGTGTTCTGAAGGAGAGCGTCAATATCTATGAGTTGGTAGGCTTCCTGCTGTGTGAAGAGAGGGTGGGTCTAGTGAAGGCCAAATAAGATGGATTAGTGTTTGTGCATAGTTCAAATTATTGGCTTTGTCCAAGCTGGAAAGGCTTTAATGGCTAAGATTGTTACCACTGGGATAGATCACATTGTCTATAATGTGTGTTTAAGCCTAAAAGACTCGCCTCCTGTCCCTGTGAAGAAGTGCCCCTGCTTGTTGCCATTGTGCTCACTTTTTAGTTTATGAATGCTTCCTTTAGAGAGAACAGTAATGCAAACCAGCTGGGACAGTATTTCATGTTGCAGAAGAGCCATATAGCAAGGGACACCAAAAGTGCAGTGGGTGCCCCCACGCTGCTCAGTGGTCAGAGCCGCAGGGCTGCTGAAGTGAAGCCAGGTCGTGGCTGAAGCTGGAGTCAGATGGAACTTATACACATATCTCTGGATTTCATACTCAGTGTCTGCAGTGTCTTAAAAGTGGAAAAATGTTCTTGTTTTCCACCTGCATGAGTCACTTTATGGGGATGTTAATTGACTACCGGGATGTTTAAATCATTCTGCCTTCCATCTTGAGTATTACCAGTCCCTCAGGTCACTTGACACTGATGATGCTTGGAAAAAATGTTTCTGGAAGCAATCCTGCCAGTATAGTATCTGTTATAAGATTATGGTGTCTTTTGCTTGGCAACTTGGGGCACCTGTGTGAAAACATTGTGGCTTTTGATTTTTATCTCTTGCTGCTGTTTATGCTTGTTATGTCACAAGCTGATTGCTCAAGTGATAATTGTGCTGTCCAAAGTGGAGGATGCAGTACCTAGGAAGTCTAGTGATTGGCACTCCAGAAGCATCATGAGACTTAGAGTGAGAAAGGTGGGTAAGGAGGAGAGGAAATTCATTCATTTCCAAGCACCAGAATCCAAATATGTGTGAAATAGGATTTGATTTTGTTTTGTGACTGTCTGGTAAATGATGTTTAGAAGGGCCCTCAGCAGTGGGATTAGTACAGTGAAGTCAAAGAGTCTTGTGGTAATGGTAATTGGTGGGGTGGCAAGGGAGCATTCACCTGCATCAGCAGGAATTTTATTAGGGTCAGTCAAGGTGCATCCAAAAATCCCTACATTGTTGGTTGTGTTGTTGGAAGCCATTACTGCCCTTTGGAGGTGATCTCCTTTCCCACCTCTCATTTTCTACAGTAGTACACTTAGTTTAGCCTGGTCTTTGCCCCACACTCACTTTGGAAGGCTTCTGTATTAGCATTGACCACCCTTATTAGTGCTGTGACATGTCCCTGAAAGGTTGAAACTGTGGCTAGGTAGGATATCTACACCACTTCTTTGTTTCCACTGTGAGTGGAGGTAAGAGCCAAACTGCCTGATAGCAGATGATGCCTGTTTGATGTAGCAACCTCTTTTTCCTGGTGAGCCATGGTGGAAGGTGGTATCAGGATAAAGCAAAAATAACAGCAACTTGATGTAAAAATCCAGTAGTCTTGTTAAGATGTGATCTGGATTACTGGGCAGAAACACAAAGAGGACCTCAAACATTCTTCCTGCTTTTCACTGTGTGAACAAGAGGGAGTTTGTCAAGAGTGGTATCTGTGAGGGGCTAGATTTGGCAAAGAGCCTTAGTCTCGCATCTCCCAGCTTTGAAGTCATCAGGCAACTACAGTAACATCAAATACTCTTCTGATTTAGGGCCTAGGCTTCCCCTTTTATATATGAGAACAGTTACTGAGGTGATTTAGGAAACTCGGAATGTGGATCCATGAGGTCAAGAGATGCTTAGGAGAAATATGTAGTTTAAGCTACATGAATGAATCTTGTCCTTTTTCTGTATTTTGTCTAATTATTTATGCAGAGATGAGGAGATACTGAGTCCTGCCCCAGGGGGGCCAGCAGACCAAGAGCTGGATCACTTCCCTTGAGAGGACTTCTGGCTTCAGGTTTGTCAAGCAGAGACCATCTGAGCCTGACCTTTGTTGGAAGGGTGCTGGCTATGCAAGACAAGGGGATCATGAAAGCATTTCTTCATTTTGTTTTACATGTGGTCTGCCTGTGGCAAAGGCAAAAGAATGGTTCAGTGGATGAATTAGATGGGAAACAATGTGCAAGGCTGCTGCCAGGCTGTTTGATCTCTGAGACTTAAGCAGTTTCCTTGCTAGAAAAAGGAAAAAGAGTATCTAGAGTATTTTGTTGGTAGACACTGAAGTGTCTTTAGGATTAGATGGGAGGCTGAGGATTGACATTTTGGAAGTCAGCATTTGAATCAAGGTTTAGTTATCTAAGTCTCCCTCTAGCAAGGTGTCAGGACATTTTTTGAATTCTGTTCTGTTAAATGCTGTAGATGAAATCAGAATATGCTCCTGGAAAAGCTTTTATTAGACTTTGACTCAACTCTTTCATTTGTCAACAAGCTGCTGCCTCTCAAATAAGAGCAATAATTTTTTGCAGGGAGTTGTTGAAGTGAATTAAACAAATATTTCAGGTACTTGTTAAGTGCCTCACACTTCACATTTTCTCTCCTGAAGGTTGAATCCTTGATTGCTTCCTTAATTAGTACTTTTAAAATGTCTATTCCCATTTATAAGTAAATCAAAATACATATTCAGAGTATTAATTCATCAGGCACTCAATGTGCATCTTAGAAAAGCAAATTTAACACCTGGGCCTGCAAGCTCCTGAGCCACTGACTTTGGCGGTGGCAGTGCAGCATCCAAAAACATCTCTCATAGCCCAACTTCATTAACAAGGATGCAAAAAAGCCATGAGAAAAATGAATTGCCTGTGCAATTACATTTAATTTTCTTTCTAGAAGGTTTCCCAGTTCAGTTGGCAGCTATTCTTTCTTCCCTTTTTTTTTCTTTTGCCAATTCATGCTTGCTTTCATTTTTTTCCCATTCTTTCTTGGTCCTTTTGACTGAACAAAAGCAGTCCCACAAGGGCAGAATAATGTATTCATAGTTTTGCTGCAAGTTGGCTGATAGAATAAGCTGAAAAATTGCTGCCTCCCATTGTTTACTGAGAATCTTTGTTGTGCTTTGTAGAGTTGGAATGAGTGCTGTCTCGTGCCCTCTGCTCCCCATCCTTACAGAACAGAGCCTGTTGTGTGGAACCTGTTCAGGCTGGAGATGGTGGAAAGGCTAAAGTTCAAGTTCACAGACCCAAAAGTAAGTTACAGAAGTGATTGCTTGTTTGAATGTTTGCTTGCTTGCTGTTGCCTTTCATTCTCCTTGATCTAAGTTCAGTGTATTGTTAATGCCTATATGAACATTGCATTAAACTCTAATTAAGCCTGCCAATCAAAAAACCACAGAAAGCAGGCTTCTAATGTGCTTAGTATTAAGTTGTATTTTCACCCTCAGTTTTCTGAATATGAACATTTAACTGTTATGTGAGGGCTTGCTGTTGTTTTGTGTTTTATTTATTTGTTTTTCTCTGAACTGCAGACAAATACTTAATGAGGTTTTACCCCAGGGTTTACCTTAATGGCTAGATTTCGTTATAGAATGGCTTTGGACAAGTATCACGTGAAAGGTCCAGACTTTACCAGGCTGTAGCTAAGGTCACACTGGAGCGTCATAGAGAACTCAAAGCTGTTTTTAGCTTTTCATGCAGTGTCAGAGAACGTGATTGGGAGGGGTGAATCAACAAATCATTCTGTAAGGTCTTTTTATAATTAGGAGAGAAGGTGCAACATCTGGAGTATTGGATCCTCTATTTGACATTGGAGCAAGAGCCACCAATGGTTACAGGTCGTGTAAATCCTAACTAAAACCCAAAACTGGAAATATCTACTGATGTGGCTTTGGACCTTCCACCGAGGCATCAAGAGAGAGAAAGCTGCAGGGTGAAGCCACCATCTAGTAGTACCATTTTATATACAATCCTAAAAGAAGAGAGATGGCTTCTAATCCACAACATATTTGTAAAATAAAGCATATTGGTAGGCTTGAGATTACAGTATTTGGTACAAGAAGATTTTCATGATTGTAAGGAAAAACAAATAAGGATTGCACATTACAAAAAAGTCCCAGACCTCAAAGTCAGTAATAATCTTCTCTTCAGAAGCTTAGCTGCCTTCTTTTGATATGAATTGAACAGGATAAAATAACAGCATAATCCAGAGACTAGAGTGACTAGCCAAGTTACCAGAAGAGGTCTGTCCCGTCTCTAACCCTCAGCATCTGTTTTCCTGTGGAGCCCAGTGGTGGTTTCTGCCCTTCAGAGCTGTTGAGTTGCACACTTTAGCGTTTGTGAAGTTTGAATCAAGTGTGGAAGTTGTGTAGCAGTGGCAAGCCAAAGCTAGACACACAAAAGGCCATGGAGGAAAGTTGTGTCTGAAGACATGCTGCTCGTAGATAGGTTATCCTGGCTTATAAGAGATCTCAGACTAATTAAACTTTAATACTATGGTTAGGGAAGGCTGACAGCTCTGGCCTAGCCTGACCCATTTCTCAATGTGCTTTTGTGCCTGCCCCATTTTTTTTGCCTTCCTTCCCCTGCTGTAATCCGTATGGAACATCTACCCTAGCCAGGAACAATGGTAGCTTGTTCTCTGGATGCCACGTCCTTGTCGGTATGCTCAGGTCCTGAAATCCTTCTGCCCTTTGTTCCTCTAGCACTTTATCCCCGCCCCCAACTCCGTAAGACTTTATTAATCAAAACGCTGAAATCCTGCAGGTGGCTGTAATTATTTTTAGCATTAAAGTTAGAGCTCTGCAAAGGGTAGATGAAAATTTATGATTTTGTCTCCTACAAGTCTCATGTTGGATGAGAATGAAATGGATTCCAACATGCTCCCAAATAGTCAAAATTGCCTTTTATTTATTTAATTGAAGAGTTGTGAAAGCAGGCATTTATTTTGTGTAACTGGTGAGGAAGACACAGGCAAGCTGAAAGGGGAGAAGATTCATTGATCTCATTTCAACCTCAATGAAAATTTTTAAAAATTTGAGACATCTCTATATCTTCTTTTGTTTCAGTGTTGTCAGTGGAGAAATTAATCTTCTCAATATCTGAGTAGGATTTAAAATCTGCCCTTACTCCCTACCATCACCAACACCTCTTTTTGGTAGGAATCAGTGAGCTAATTCTGATAGTTTCTGGTTTGGTTCTTTTGCCCAAAGAGATGAATGAGATAACTGCTGTTTTGACAAGCAGACCAAAGCTGTCAGGCTCCTTTTCCCTGTAGGCGGCTATACTTCATGTTCCTGGTGCCAGATAATATTTGACATTTAATTTAAGACCCTCAGTGCCTGCATATAAAGCATTACTATGATAATAATGATAAAGTGTCCGAGCATTGGATTTGACACTCTTTTCTTCCTCTCTCCTGGTACATCCCCACGTTCAATTTGGGCTGAAGGATATGACTTGAATTAATCAGAGAAGGAGACTTAACCCTGAACTATTTTTTTATGAATTGAGGAGGCCTGACTTGAAGATAAAGATCTAACTATGAATCTTATTCTGGCTATGAGATCTTTCACTGGCTCACTCCTAAGCTGCAAGGCAGAATTTACGGAGAAGAGAAGGAATGGGTGAGGGATGGTGTCAGCAGGACAGAAGGACCTTTTGTTTTTAATTCGTCCACATACTGTACTGACCACAAAAAACCCCCAAACAAACAAACAAACAAAAAAAACACTAAAAAACCCCACTATTAGTATTCACAAAGCTGTGTTTGTTCTGAGGAGGAGATAACTGGATTTTTTTTTGAAATCACATTGAGCTGCATCATTGTTGATGGTGCTTTTGTCTATCCTGCAGGCGAAAGTAGGTCAGGCCAGTAGCTCCTGGGAGGAGAGGTCAGTGATGCCATGGGAGCTTGTCCCCTTTGGGGAGCATGTGCTACACTGTTCTGGAGGGATGTGATGGGGGAGCAAATGACAGGGACAGTATGTCTGTCTTTCATAAGCAGTCAAACTTGGAAAGAGCTGAGGTGGTGATGCTGGGGCCCAGATGGTATCAAGTCAGTGGTGCATTCTGTGTAGTTCCCTTCTCTGGTGTATTTCCACAGGCTCTCTGCAGCAGCAGGAGTTGAAACTCCTGGTGTCAGTGTCTCAGGGTGTTAAACACACGTGTTATTTTTCATACCTAACACACACATGCTAGCTATCCTGCCTTCTAACTGTACCCTGAGTCGTGGAGAACTGATTTACTCTTTTGATCATACAAAAGGTGGCACAGAAACAGTCCTTGTCTCAGGAGATACAGGAACAATCAAAATTGAGCTAATTTTTTTTCTCCTTTTGCCTTCCACCATTTAAAAATGCCCTATTACTGGGATCAACACCAATACTTTTTTACTTGTGTTAGCTGAGCAGTGAGAAAAAACAGTGGTGACTCATGCTCTTAATGTGGAGATTAAAATAGTATTCGTGAGTGTGTGTGTTGGAGACAGTCCTTGTGCTACTGCTGGTAGAAAGCAACTGGGAGGTAAATTCTTCCAGGAGGATAAAAAATGTTTCGGAGAATCTCTACAATCTAATGTGCTTCCCATGAAGGAGTTATGTACCCAGTCCTACAGCAGAGACTAGAAAGAGTAGATGGATAGTGTTGGAGGTCTTTTAATTTAAAGTGAGTGGGCATAGCACAGTATGGGGGAATGGATTTTCTCTGAGTAGAACAAACATTCAACATCAGGCTTTCAAAATAGTGCCTGCGTTCCTGAAGGCCCCGAGCTCCTTGTGTCACTTCCAACAGCTTGCTTCCTCTGTAATTGTGTGGAGTGCACTTGTTTCTGTCCAGCTTTTAGCAGGTGATAAGATAGTTGTTCAAAAACACCCCCCTGAACACCCAAAACTCAAAAAACCCACCACAAAACAAACAAACAAACAAAACCCCAAACAAACAAAACCAAAACCAAACCAACCAACCAAAAACCAACCAACAACAACAACAAAAACACCCACAACAAAAATCCAAACCCCCAAAATTGCCCTGTTATTCTTGGGAAATCCTGGGGCTACTTTAGGATATGTGTGATAGAAAAAGAGTGTAGTTGTTTATGATGTAATTAAAGTACAGGGAAGAAAGAGCTCACACAGAGAGGGTGAAAGTTCCCTGATGAAATTTAGCTCCTGTGAATACCTGTATTTTTGGGATTGAGAACAGTCAGCGGAGACTAGTCGGGATCCCCAACCCCAGTCCACATCATAAACAGTCTGCACCCGTGGTGCTTCTTTGTATATTTTCTGTGTCAAGGTTGCTTAGCCTGCAATCCAGGGCTTTTAATATCCCCGCAGATACACTTGCCCAAGGGATGGCTGGCAGGTCTTGCCTTGCCTTGCTCAAGCCTCTCCCAGCTCTTATCTCTACTCATGAATCCTTAGCTTTTTTTTTTCCCTCTCTCCTCTGTTTAGTTGCAGAGGGAGAGTGAGAGAGCGACTTCAGTGGGTACTTGGAATCTGGCCAGGGTCAACCCGCTACACTCACACAGGAGTTGATTTCGACCCACCACCTCCTTTCTGCTGAAGTTGTTGTCTTGCATACTTTGCAGTGCTATGGGGAATAGCTCTGGACTGTGGCTTAGGGCTTTACATGAGAGAGATCTGCTCTGGTGGATAGCAGGAGCCGAGGCAGTGGGGCTCACAGGGGGCTTCTGCAGAACGTTGCAGCCATTGCCACAGCCATCCCATTGGCGCTGCCAAAGCAGAACATAGAAACCCTCAAAAAATGCAGACAGAAAGATGTTCCAGGGAGCATCAAAATCCACCCTTCCCTCAGGGCAGGATCATTCGTATCTGCCATTTCCAACAGATGTTTGTCTAACCTTGTAGTGCAAACCTTCAGTGGTACTCCACAGCCTCTCTCGGAAGTGAGTGCAAGTCTGTTACTACCTTGAGCATTCAAAAACATTTCCTCATGTCTGTTTTAAAATATTCCTTGCTGTAATTTAAACCCACTATTATTAGCTCTTGAGTACTCCTACCACTACCACCTTCCATTTTTCATTAAGAATAACTATTGCAAGTCCTTATTCCTTTTTAATAAGTGTCTTGTTCAGTGTTCCCACTTACAAAAATATACCAGACATGCTAACATGAATTTGAGATTAATTCATTAAGTAAAATGGGGGGAGGGTTGGAGAGATCTGGCTGAAGCAATCTAGAATAATTAACAGTGCTATTAATATGTCAGGCACATAGAAGCACTATATGATAGTGCCATTTATGGAATGACAAAGCAGAAGGAGACATTTGCCAATTTTTTGTGTAATTGTGCAGACTGCTGTAAGATTTTTCATTGCCTCAGTGGGACAGCAAGAAAGAGGTGAAGGGGTTGATGAGTTGCAGAAAGAGGAAGCTTTGGGAGGGTTACCTCACCTCAGGTGCCACAAATGGACCTTAGCTCAACCATCAGAGGTAAGGGAAGTCATCAGAGTTCTGGCTCTTTGAGAAGCTTGAAGGGGGAAAGTGTCTCACTTTTTTGTGGACTTATGGGTAAATGTACAGGAAAATAGATTGGAGTTTAGGGAACAAAGATTAAGTGTCATAGAAGGATAAATACACTGAAAGCAGACCAACAGAAGCAGGAGATAAGAAAAGTAGTTGTGGGGAGGTGCTGAGAGCACA
The DNA here is from genome assembly GCA_013397135.1 of Pachyramphus minor. Lineage (NCBI taxonomy): Eukaryota > Metazoa > Chordata > Aves > Passeriformes > Tyrannidae > Pachyramphus > Pachyramphus minor. Next base: position 449,008 of record VYXB01007186.1, on the reverse strand, counting down.
GAATTGTAGGGACTGTGGGAAAGATACTGAAAGATACTGCCAGAGCAGGAGCCCATGCTTTTGCTGCAGCTGCTGTTCAGCGGAGCAGGGAGCAGCAAGGATTAGCTACTGCTAATCCCACACTGAACTCCAGACTGTTAAACTGCACGGGTCGGCATGTGCATGTCAATGGTTCGAGTGTTAATTGTGACTGGGCAACATCACACTGCAAGCCTGCTGGGCAGAGTTGCTCTTAGACCGTGTGTTTCTTTATCATTTCCTTATACAGGTTTATGGTTTCACAACAGATAAATTAGAATGTGTTTTGAGATATTTAATAAATAGGTATGCTCTAGCAAGACACAAATGTTAGCTGAGTATGTAGAAAACTAAGAACTCTTCAGCTGTGTTCAAAAAGGACTGCTGTTCATTAACCCTCCTTTTTACTGGCCAATCTACCTGGCCACTCCAAGTAAGTGGCCATCAAAAGGTAAAGTGCACATCGTGCTAAGGAGATGCTAAGCTATTGTTAGAGACATGTTTCTGAGGGAACTGAAGTGCACGTTAAACAGACAAATTTGGTCATATGTAAAAGACTGTTCCTGAAACTGATGCCCTCTCTCAAGAACTGCACAAGGTACAAATCAACAGACTGAAGTGTGAGAGTCAGGACACATGAACTCAAGTGTCTTGTCAGCTGTAAACTTGATCTGGCCCCGGGCAGGTTACTCATACCAGGTGCTTGCGTCCCCCTTGGCTGCTCGACGCTGGTCATGCCTCAGCACCGCTGCTGGAGGGGAGGCCTGTGGATGAGTCCTCTCCAGTCTTGCAGTTGTTTAGTGCAGCTGCTCTGTGTCTCACTCCTTGTATTACATGACCTGTTGTTCTCAAGTGAAAGCTTTCACTTTTATAAAGTACAGTGGTTCAAACTTTATAGCATTGCATCTTAAAGATGCATGAAATTGAGTATAAACCTCCCTTTGCACAGCCAGATATTTTTTAAAACCAAGCAGAACTGTTAAGGCTGTGTTTAAAAAAACCAAACAAAACGCTAAAACAAGGAGACTCAACTCTCCATCTGCACTTTTCCTCTTTGAACACCCAACAAATGTACTGCAAAAGGCAGGGCTGGTTTGAGAGCAAAGTTTGAGAATTTGATGTCCTGATCACTTGCTGGTGCTGCTGTTTTCATTAAGGCTTTAATGTGTTTTCAGGGGTTTTGTATAAAGGGTGAGATCTTTTTCCCTTTTTTAATTCCCTGGACCACTAAGGGGCTAAGACCATTTTTCACAATCTTATTTGGTACGTGAAGACTGTAGATCAGGATGGATGAGGCATTTGGCATGACTGTGGGTGACAATATCTCCTTACCACCAGCGAGTATGTTGTTATCCAGAGAGCAGGAAGGGGAACCTGGGCTCCAAGGGGGCGTGTTCCTTCACAGCAGGCACCTTTCCCAGTGGGTGATGAGTGAGGACAGGTATGGATCTGGTGAAGAAGGTGCATGTCCCCACCTGCTGCTGGCATCTGCTCCTGTGGTGGGGAACAGAACTGCTTCAGCAGGACAGACACAGCTCTTTCAATATTTTTTTAGTTTTATTTTTACATTCAGTTATTACTTGACAGGCTGCCATTGTTTTTTGAGGAATACAAGCAAGGGAAAGCAAGTTGCGGTTTTTTTCCTGCTGTTCATAAATCAATAAAACTTGGATGGAACTTCAAGAAGTAGAAAAAGATGCTTCACTAGCTGGAGGGCTTTCCTCCATGACATGAGAAAGATGGATCCTTTCCAGGAAGGCATCAGTGCCAGACTTTTCCTAACAAAGATTGGGTTTATCTCTCGTTCTGGAAAGTCCCATTTAGGCAATATAAGTCTGAAGACTGTCTGCATTCTTTCTTTGAATTTTGTTGTAGGTGGGGGTATTCTCCAATTTCTGAGGCAGTGCTGAATTTAGCCGTGCAACAGTTGGTGAGTAATGTGTCAGTCAAAAGTTGTTGGAAGTTAGTAATTGTTGGAAGTTAGTAATTGTTGAAAGCAGTTTTGCTGTACTGTTGGAAGTGGGTAGCTCTGAAGTGTAAGACATGGTACTGTCACATTGCTGCCATTTCCCTGAATTCTCAGGAAGCTGCTTTGCAGCAGTCTGACTGCATAAAGTGTTTCCTGAAAGAGAAACATTAAATTTAAATTCAGATTGCAAATGTGTAACCATTCATCTAACCCTCTGTGTAAAGAAAATTTCCAGGTATGTGTAACATGAGCATCTGAAGCTCCAAAAACAATTAGCTGATGAGTGAATACCCAATAAGTGCCACTGAGAAATACCTTCACCTGACTGGTCCCTATGTTTTTGGGTTTTTTTCATTGTCCCAAACGAATGAAGAGAAAAGCTGGACTGAAAATAGTCTGAGTGTTGCAAATTCTCTCAATGCACGATCCTTACTTATAGTAATCAGGTTTTATTTTGGGAAGAGCTCTGTGCAGAGGGTATTTTTGGCACTTGGTTCCAGTCTCCTAATTAAACTTCTTGAAACAAGAATAACAAAATGCATCACCTCTGGAGCAGACAAGGACTTTGGAAAGGAGCCAGATAAATCTACTGAAAACAAATGGAGAAATTCCTGTTTCAAGTTTATAAGCTTTAAAATCTGGATGGGGCAGGGCTCCAGTGACTTGTTGCTGCTGTGCAGACAGGGCACGGCAGACCCTGGTAGAAAGAGAATGTCCCCTTGCTCTTTTCTTTTGCTCATCTCTTCCCTTCTTTTCAAAACAGCAACCATTCAGATAAGTATCTGAGAAGATACTTCTGCCTTGATTTTTTTATGGCTAGGTCTGCACTTTCAATTCCACTGCCATTTTAATCCACGCCTCATAAGGTGAGGCACAGAGCCTTTGTTCCTGCCAGGATGGTAGGTTAATAGGGTAAGTGCATCTGCAGCAAGTATGCCAGTTCAGTTGCCTGTGTGTGCTGCTTCCTACCCTTGACCCTGGCAAGTTTTTACTGGAAGATGCCCTGTGAGCAGTTTTGAAGGGAACTTTCCACACAGGCATTCACCAATACCTAACCATGTTAATTAAAAGCAAATCTATAGAGTAGGAAGTTACCTCTGGTACCAGCCTTTCCCATCAATCAGGGTGAACCTGTGCCAGTTCAAAGATGCTGCCCTTGGATACTGCCTAGCATGACCTATAAAGGATTTTTTTCTCTGTCTCTGTTGAAGTTGCAGTAAGAAATTTTAGTAGCACATCTGCTAAGACCACCTCAACACTCCATCCTAAGCAGTTCTCAATGGGTTATAAAGCTGCCAAATAATAAGCATTTTGGCCAAAGTTCTCTGTCTGAACTATTTACCTCACCATGTCATTCTTTTTAAGTTGTCATCCAAAAAAAAGTCCAGCCTTTTCCAGCAACAGGACTAGGAGGAGAGTACTGCTTTAGATTAAAGCAAATGAGCGAACACATCCTGGCACCTGCCTTCTCTGTGAGCTGGAGCGCCCTGAAAGCTTGTAAGCCAGTTTTGGGATTTTAGGGTCATGAATGACTGTTTCCCCTTCTGTGAGAAGCTGACCAGTTTTAAGCCATATCGTGTGCATGTAGCAATGATTTCAAAGTTTGCTTGTTTAACATTAGGATTTTCTGTTCACTGAAAGGCTGAATCTGTCCCATCACTTACTGCTAACTACCCTGATGAGGAAGAGAGCAAGTGAAGATGGACATGCCTCACATGAGTTAGAGACAAGACAAGGGACAGGTCAGGAGAGTCAAGCAAGTAGGAGGAATGGCAGGACAGTCTGTATCTGAGAAAGTGTGCTGTATCCTACAGCTTCTAGAGAGGAACCCATAATTGCTATCAGCCAGTATCTTGGCCTGCTCTGCTGCCAGAGCTGGCAACCCGGCTCTCCCTTCTCTCTTTTGCCATGTAGGATCCAGGGAAAATGACACAAGTTTTGACCGGCTTTAGGTGCCTGACCCAACTCCCCATGGTAAGACAAGTCTTCATGGCATTTCAAAGGAAGCAGGAGGAGTATGGGATGAGTTCACTGCAGGCACATGTCCTGCAGAACTTGCTGGCAGCTAGTGCATTTAAACCCCAGTGGCAGTTTGCTTTATTCCTTCTCCCGCTGATCAATACAAAGGCCAGGTGCTGTTACAGGTGTAAGCTGATGTGCTTGCCCAAGTAAAGGAGGTCTGTGGAGCAGGTTGGTAGGTTAAACTTTGCCATTGATCTCTGAGGGTGACAATGTGAGATCATTTTATGGTACTTTTGTTGAGTTGGGTTTTTCCAGAATTTCTTCTTGCAGTTAATTTTAATTTTGACTTACATATAAAACATACGTAGAAAAGATCATTGTTGAGACTGTGGGTAGTTTTGATCATGTTAGGTCTACTCTGAGATTAAATGGGAATTGTAGAGGAATGAAAGTTACTGCATCCCTTCTTGTCTGTCATAGAGGCCATACTATATGGAATGGATGGAGCAGGCAAGGAGAAAGGATCTAACAATATGGTTAAAGCAATTACACTGGTCAGTATAGTGATTTTTTTTCTTTTCCCCTGCAAAAAGACCCCACAACTATTGAATGCTTGAAGAATATCTCCTCATTAATCTTAATTGAAGCAATTCTATTATTTAAACATCACAACCCTCTTTTTGCATTTACAAACTGTTTAGCCTTCTCAATACCTTCTTATAAGCTCACACAAAGATACTCCTTTCATTTGTGATTCAGTTCTTAAAGTGAGAAGGGGACCCTGTTGGGAGGTGACATCCTTTTCTTCGGAACATCAAGTCCCAGTATTATTACTCCTTTATCCTTCTGAGGATCTCATCCTGAACAGATGAGATTTTACCTCATGTACTCTGCACAGCTCAAGTGCACGTAAGTAAAGGAGGAAATTAGATCAAAGTTTCTATTTTGCTAAGTCTACATTCTCTGTATGTGCAAACCAGAAAGACAGTCTCTGCCCAGAGGAGCACTGAAAACTGCTCTGAAGCAAGGTCGTTCTCCTTTTGTCTGTGAACTTTTCCCTAAGTTCAAGTATCTTTGCAAAACTCACAAAACTCTAAAATGGCTGCACTGTGCTCTTTGTGGGGTGACCCATGGAAGTAACTCAAATTTCATTGAGGGAGAGAGGTGGTGCATGCTTCCTTGGTGTTCCATCTGGAAAACAGTCTGTCAGGGACTGGTAGCAGCAGTTAGCTGTGTGGGTTTTAGATAAGAGGGTGGTGTTAACAGGCTTGACAGAAAAAGCCTTCTGAGGCTGAATTCCTGTTTTCTGAGATGACTTTTCTTCTGATGATGAAGAAAAATAAGATCTCCATTTTGGCATCATCACATGGGACTAGCTGTAGTCATGCTACTTTACCCTGAAAGGTTGCCTAGTTTTGACCAGTGAAATAGAGCAGATACTTGCAAACCGGTTCCAACCACTTCCATGTGGATAACAGCCTCTCCAAGTTTCAGCTCCTTGTCACATCTTGTCTCACCTTTTATATGAGAATCTTTTCACCGAGAATGAGATCACAGAAGACATGCTGTTGCCTCTTCAAGCTTCTGCTCTTCTTCCAGAGGAGCATCTAAGACGGCATTTTTAGGACGTGTTGAAATGCCTGCGTGAGGAAAGGTGAACATGGTATGTAGGCATTGGGTGGAAACTCACCTCCAGGGATTAGGATAAAGGGTGTAAAGTAAGATATGCAGATATCCCCAGAAATGCCAAGCCAGTGGAAAGAATTCAAAAGTTTATTTTAAAGGCCAGAATACGAGAAACTTAGAAATACCTGACAGTGCTGTCAGGTACGCACCAGGCCCCAGGGAGAAAAAGGCAAACTTCCTGTTCACTCCTGGGCTTTATCACTGCTTCTCGCTCCCTGACTCTCCCTGGGCCACAGTGGCCCTGTAACATTTCTGCAAATGTTACCTCTTTCCTCTCTCATATCTGAGATTGAGGCTGAGAACTTCTTTTGCTGTGTGGGGCAAACTTCAGCATTGAAACTGCATCCGAGAAAGTTACCTTTTAGGCAGAAAGCCTTCCTAAGCTAAAACAGTTTCTAGCTTTCCCATTACAGATTATTCTGAAAGCACTACTCCTACAAGGGAAAAAGGTTTCAGAGTGCTCATCATGTTTTGTGCTGAGCAATTTGGGAATCTGTCCATTGGAGTCTATACAGGAACTTCTTTGCACAAAGAGTGTTACAAATATGTGCTATGCCACTTGCTCAAAGTCATTGCAGTGTTTTGCTTTAAAATCTGAACTGTTCTTCTAGTCTTCCACCATTTCCTTCACAGATAAAAGAAAAATGTTTGCTTTGCATGTTGTAAGGCACTTGTCACTTGTGAACTATTGGCATTTAATAAATGGTGCTAATTGTTAATGGAATCCAGTCCCAGGAAGTCACAATAAAATTAAAAACAGTGAGATTAAGTCTGAGGAGGAAATAATAGCATTATTGTCCATCAGTTGCCAGTGAAACTTTCCTTGGAGCTCAGAATTGGCCAGCTCCACAGAGGTCACCTGCTTTGCAGGACAAGTATGTCTCTCAGGTAACTGCGTGGTGGAAAGGTCCCCCTTTTGTGTGTTACAGTGGAGTCCTGTAGGTCATCTGTGGCAATTACTTTTCTGTAATTGTTCCTGGTGATCATGATTTCAGTTCCCACCTTCAGTGATTGTTATTTTGTGTTCTTCCTCCTGTAGTAGATTCTCCGTTCCACAGGGAAGAATGATTTGTAGTTTAGCCTAGGATCTTCTGGATCACGAGAATGTCTGTCTCTTCAGGCCTCCCTGATAATGGGGAAGATCCATGGGACTTTTGCTTTATTTTTGGGGCTACATTGGATGTGGAGCCTGCATTGCCCCCAAACCTTTGGGGCTGGTGCTGGCTACTCATTAAAAAATGCTAATTATTGTGCTTGTGTTTCCCCTAGAATATTTGTGGTCCCATTAAATGCAATTAATTATGATATCTCAAGGAAGTGCTTTATTGCGTGAGCAGTGTATGTTAATGGGAGAAGAACACTTCTTGTTCATATGCCGGTCTGTGGTCCTAGTACTGAGGCCTGAACTTTGAGAACACAGTGGTTTTCTTTGCTATGTACATACAGTCATGTGCAGGTAACATTTAATTAATTGAAGTACAAAGGACAGGCCAAAGTGGAAAAACGTGTGGAGAATGTTGTATTTTGATGGCTTCCAAAAAATGTCCTATTTGAGAGGTGTGAATTTATGCATTGTGTTTCAGGCTCCTGTTCAGGATGAATATTCATCAAGATTAGTAGCATCTTCTGCATGAGAGGTGTCAAAACTGGCTGCCAGTGTAATGAATGTGTTCCTTTTATTGCCTGGTTTGAGATTCATTCTGTCAACTCAATACACCTTTTAAAAACTTCATATTTATTTATGTGATGCCAGTTATCTGCTGAGGTCTGTAGCACAGGTTAGATTGGAAAAGATGGGCAGTCATTTCACTGTATTCAGGAATGATTTGATCCTGTAAGCAGCATTACTCTTAATTTGCCTATGTCAAATTCAGGGACAAATTCTCCTCTGTCAGTCTAGTGCAAAAGAGTTTTAGTTTGGCACCATACCCATGCTTTCATTTCCACAAATATTAGGACAGAGACCTATGTCTCAAGGACCTTTGTTTTGAGATAAGGGCAGTAAATTTAAAATATGTTTACAAGTCTTGCATACTCTGCTTTATGTGGGGAGGGGAGCGATAATTAATTGATAAGAAAAAACTGTTTGTTTATTCATATCAGTCCCTCTGATGAAACAAGAAAATCAGTTATGATATTAAACTTAATGTCCCTGGGACTTTATGACGCAGTATAGAATATACTCTGACAAGGAAGAAAATCAGTTTAACAAGTTTTAAATTTAGGAACATGCTGAACCTGTAACTGCTATTCAGTTTTTGAACTTGAACTTGTTTTTGAATATGACTTGTTTTGTTCGTTGGTAACTTTGGCTTGGTGTGTTATCAAAGTTGTGACAGTCTAAGGACAGAGTTAATCCAAGGTTTGTAGAGATAATGTGTTGCATTAAACCAGCAAATACAGCTGGAAAAGTCAAAGATGCTTTCAAACACTTAATCAGCACTTAATTCCGACCTGTGTGCCCAAAAGCCTCTTTGTTTTTTCCAGCTTTATTGTTTGGTCTTAGATATCTGAGGTAGTCTGATCACAAACCCTAGTACTTACAGTCCACAGGAATGTTGCTGAGTTCTGCTGGTTAAGATACCAGTCTGCCTCTACCCACTCATACACTTTTTCCAGGAAAAAATGAACAAAACGAATTTTTCAACAAACAATCTTTTGTAGATAAGGTAGGAATCCCTGAAGCAATGAAAGAATGATACAGTTTTGTTGGGAAAATAGTCCTCCACCCTGCTGTTGCAACTGTTTATACTACTTTTTACGACGAGTCTGTTTTTTAACATTAGTTTTTGAAATCTTCCTGAGAAAAATTAAATTAATGAAGTTTCTTCTTACTACTTGTAGCCAAATTGTTAGTAATTGAGATAAGAAGTTTGGAATGGTCATTATGTGGTAATTGACCTTGTCAGTTTTTTTAAGCCTCCCCCCCTTTAGCTGATCTTACCTCTATGTCCACTTGTCTCAAGTCATGTATTAATTCTTAGAGTGTGTTTTGTTTTCCAGAACCTTTTCTTCTTTGCTCTCCGGAATCTTCTGTCAGACTCTACATTTGGTGATGTTCTTCTCAGTAGGAGCAGAGACTCAGAAGAACTCTGAAGGTATGTTATGGGTTCTGGACAGATATCAGGGGTTTGTATTCTTCTGATCTGTGTGATATCCCAGGAACTGTGAGTGCTGCATTTGTAGAGGATGATCAAGAGGATCCTCATCCTCACTCAAAAGGATGATTCCCTCAAGGAAAGGGAGAATGAGTTTCAGGGTGAAATGCTCCCCTTCAAGACACTGTCTGGTACGGACTCAGTTCTGAGGCCACGTCCAGGAGCCCAAGTCCAGGTATGTGTTTCAGTTACACTTTATCTGCAGCCGGGTAGTTCCTTGAGGATGAACAGTGTAGCTTTATAAAAAGGGATTTTTCTCTCCTAAGACCTGCAGGTAGTCTGGAGAGGCAAAATATATATATTCAGCAGCAGTTTGATAAACTGCCTGGCAGGAGGACCAGAATGCCCTCCACCTCGAGAACCTGCAGGAAGCAGTGGCTGCTGCTTTTCTGATGGCAGTGCTGACTGAACTCCATGTCTGTGTGGCAAATTTGATCAGCAGAAACCTAAAGGCAATGCAACACACCTACCTTCAATGAGTTGTCTTGTCTCAAACCTGAAGTAAAACCTGAGAACAGATGGTTTACTCTTGTCTTGCTTGTATCAGCATTAAATATGTTCATAAACGCCACTAAGTATCCTGGTTGATAAGCTGTGATGTGTAGTAATGCAGGACAAGTTGTGCACTCGCATTTAGATGCTCACATATTGTCAGTGGTTATGAGGGGCAAAAAGCCAAATGTCTTCAGCCACTTAATGCATGATTTCTGGTGTATTGTACATAAAATTCTTGAGTGTTGCTGTTGCTTCATAAAAAGTGGAAGAATGCTTTATAATTTTTATAACTCAGATGACAAATAGGGACATACAGCCATTCAAAACTCGCTTATAGTCCAATCACTTCTCTGCAATAATGCTTTTCGAAAGTAAAAACTGTTGTAGATTTAATATTACAGGTGTGTCTCCGGAAAATAGACTGTCACAGACACTGTTCTTAATTCGTCTAGATCCCCAACAGCCTGTGCATCTTGAAGCTTTCTCCTTGTTGCCTGGATCCTGGATGGCTGTGCATGGGGGTAGATCTGTGAAGGATTTCCCTTTTTGCCTGATACAAGCCAGATTTTGGATGTGGATTCGCTCAGTTATGAAGTCTTTATATTCAAAATTCTGCTTAGGCACAAAAATGAAAGCAAGCAATGAAGGTTTGAGTATTCCACACTCTTACTTGGACAAAGCAGCCATATATTGAACTCCCTTAATATTACAGTTCTTCACATGGAGGCTTGAAGTCATTTTGAGGAATTGCATGTCTAGAAATTTGGCTTCTGGCACAGAAGCACATCTGGAGAAATTCCAATAAGCCTGAGGAAGATAAAAAATAATATAGGTCCTGTAGAAAACAACTAAACAGATGAGAAGGTATAGTAAGACTGATAATTCTGATTGCATGGAGAAAGGAGCTTCTCTTGACTTCTGGGACCTCTAAGTCTGTATTTTAAAGCTCTACACTCCCAGGTTTCCTGCACTGATTGATACTGGGATATCCTAGAATGAGGTGGATGAAGAACAGCTGAATTTTGTCTTTAACTGAATTTATGTCTTTAACCACATATGAGGACTGGTAGAGATGTATTGAATTTTCACTCAAATCATAGAATATCCTGAGTTGGAAGGGACCTCAGGGATCATCAAAATCAAACTCCTGGCCCTCCACAGGTTGCTCCATCCCAGATGCAGAATTCAGAACTTGCCCACGTTAAACTTCATGCAGTTGGTGATTGCACAGAGTGAAAGAATTTTGCAGAGGGCAGCAAAACTAGTGACTTGAACTAACTGGGTTTCCTGTTCTTCCGCAAATAGACATGTCCACAAATAGACATCTTCCATTAATAAAGTTGTCCTTGGAGCTAGCAGTATATACAAATGAAAATCTCACATCTCCCAGTGTTATTGTCAGTTATGGTAAGGTTTCTGCATGTGTCCTAGAATATATTTGGTTTTCTTTCTGTTTCCTGAAGGGGAAATGTTATGCTTTCATACTTTTTTATTGCCTGCTCACTTTGTTGGTAAGTACTGGGTAGGAAAGATTTGGGTTGGATGAACTGCCATCCAAAATTCACTCACAGTTGAATTTCAGAGCTCATGCACCTGAAATAAGTCTCATATGACACTTCTGGTGTTCTGGTCTGAAACAAAACCACAAAGATGTTAAGGAGAATCTGTGGTTGTGGGAAGGAAAAGAGAAACCTATCCAAACATTTTGGAAATGTACAGTTTGTATTTTCCTTCTAAACTTTGAAAAGCTGTGATGTGGTTTCTGTTTTTTCCCCAGATAGCTTTGACTTTTCCACATTAATCATTTTACTCATTAATTTGTTTTCCTTTGTCTTTCATTCAGCAAAAGCTTCCTGAAACACTTGCTATGAATAGTTTCAGTATTTGCCTCAAGGTGAAGAAAATTTCTCTGTTTAGATCGTAAAGCAACCCAAGTACTGTATACACATATATCAGTCAGGGCTTCAGGTTTCCAAGCCAGAGCTGTGGAGACTGTTCTTCACATAGGGTTCCTAAATTGATGTTTAAATTAGTTCTAAACCCATAGAATGCCTGTGCACACCCTTGAATATCTGTGATCTCCGTGTGGAATTTAAACAAATTTTCATGCAGTCAATCAAAGCTTAATAGACAAGGTCAGTACCTCTCATGCTTAGCACAGTATAGGTTTGTGGGAGAGACAAAGAGAGTTTGCAGTTCAGTATCAATATTTCCTGAAGGCTTATGTATTTCAGCTGGAAGCTTTTCATCCCAATATATACACTTTTAATTCACATAATGGTTTTAACTCAGTCCTCCAAAACTCAGCTCTGCTAAAATTCAGTTCATTGGGCATTCAGTTCACTGGTGTTACAGCAGTAAAAGTTGTAAGGAACTCAGATTTGAAGGAGCCCAGCAAGTTGGCACTGAAACTTTAACTTTTCTTAATGCTCTAGGGAGAGGTTAATTCTGCTCAATCACTTTTTATTCACCTGCAGCATAAAAGGAACTGCAGACACTTTAATAGCTGAATTGAAAGGTTGTTGAGTCACCATTATATCTCTGTAGTCTTTGTTCACTTGCTATTTTGCAGCTGCTTTTACCATTATTCACTGAGTTGCCACAGAAATCTCTGATAGTGGTACTAAGAGATTTTTATTTCCCTAGCAGTGGGAGAATCACAGTGCTAATCCAAATCATTACTGCTAGCACCAGGGGGCTTTGCAGGTTCTACAGTAGAATTTGTAGCAGCAAGTGACTGTTTCCAGGTGTTAGGGAATATACACTCGATTTTGTGTGTGAAAGTTCCTATGATTTGGAATTAGGCTTTATAGGACCTACATGAAATATGCCTTGTCTGGGACTTGGGACCTTGGATACCTCCGTATTTTAAGTAATCACATATTATAATTAATAACTTGATAAGTATTTTTTTGCAGCTTTGCCTTTCAGCTATATGAGCTGAGCTGGATTTCGTCTTATGTGCAGGCTGTAATTTGTGAATAGTACCAGAGGAAGTTGCACTGTCCTGCTCATCTGTCAGAGGATATCATGGAAGGGTACTATATATCTCTATATAATATGTTATATATATTTTTATATATATATATATATATATAGTGGAAGGGAATATAAGGAATGTAAGTATTTCGTGGATCCTGAATTATTTTCTGCGCTTTGGAATGGTGAACAGCCTGGAGTACTGAGAAAAAACAGAACTGGTGTTTGCTGCCTTTACTATATAGAAACCATGGGGTCACAAGTTTTGGGTCATGAATGGCTTTACCACGTGGGCCATCTGATTTGCAGTACAGAGCTCAGTTCTTCCAATATAATCGCGTACAGTGCACCAAGGCCCTTTTAGGTTGCCACACCATAAACAAATTACTAAAATAAAATATTCTGAGAGGACTTCTCTGGTTTGTCTGAAACAATAAGAAAAGGTTGATAACCCTTTATTCTGCTCTTCTTCCCAGCCTGTGTGATGAGAAGAGCAAATCAGAGATCTCCCAATTATCCATGTGGCTGTAGGGAACCATAGCAGCAGTGTTACACAATAAGTTCAAAAGATACTTTAAGCAATTTTTTACTAAAAAAACCACCATTCTGACCCAGGAGTTTGATAATTAGTGTACTTCATCATCACATTTCATTTCATAATCATCAACTGAGAGCATTATATATATTTTTATAAGGAGCTTCTATGACCTGCTTTCAAGCAAGTTGGTAGGATCATACCAGAGCTGGCCTGCTCCTTCCAAAACCAAAGGGGCAAATCAGTACATGCTTTAAACCTAGACACTTCAGAGTATTTATACCAGTGTTACATTAACTGGCCCCGGATGTGTTAGGAATTTGGATTCCTTTATCCTAAACGCAGCCTTTTGTCAGGTATCAGAATTTGCACCAGGTGCATTCCCTCATGGGTGTGCAACTGATGATACATAGGATTACTCATTTTAGTGCTCAAGGTGAAAGGAAAATGATTTTTAGAATGGATTGTGTGCTTAGAGGAGAGGTAGAAGAAACAAATATTTTATATATTTTTCCTCTTCATTCAGATAAGTCCATTAATGTGAGTCTTACAGTGATGCTTGCAACTGAAGCTTGAGTGTCTCTGTGTTAGCACAAAATGGATCTCAAGCCTGCATCTCACTTGTGCTCTCCTCTGAGTTCAGAATTAAAATGAACTACAAACAAAAGTAACAGTGTTTCCCTTACCCATTTCTCGCGTGAGAAAGTGAAATAAGAAAGACACAGCATAATAATGAAAAGAAAGCCATGTTTTTAGAATTCTTACTCTCATAGGCAGCAGTCTGGTGAATAGTCTCAAAGAAGGGGTTTCAGTTTTAAGAACCCAACTGGTTCTTTGCTTGTCCACAAGGCTTTGTCTTTTACTCTCTGTCTCAGGTCTTTTTCAAGCCTGTCCCTAGTATAAGGGTGAAAAATAGTAGGGTATGTGAACATACACAACCAGATTTCTGTCCTTGCCCTGATGGATGGTGATGAGTTAGCAGAAAGAGGAGAAAGTAACATACATTGCCATAGTTCATGTAAATGCCTAAATAACAGTAAGAAAATTATCTGTAAGCAAAGGTATCTTAGTGTAATGTGTTTGAAAGTGCTGCACACAAGGCTTCAGCTGGCCTCAAAGGCAAGTGCTTGACGTGGTTTGAGCTGTGCTGAGGTATGCTGTAGATGTTTAGTTGCTTAGTTATGCAAAGCATGTTGAATTGCATGCCTGTTTTGGTTTATGTAACATAATTCCCTCCCAGATTCTCAAAGTACTTAACAATCAATGCCTGCTTAGTACAGTTCTGTCCTGCTTTTCCGTGGGTGACAACAGTGGAGAGCAGGTGAAAGGTGTTTTTTATGTGTGCCCGTTGCACACATAATTCCAGTCTGCACAAAAATCTGGTTTAAATAATGCAGTTATGATCTCCTGATATAAGTAATCTTCATTCCTTCTGTAATATGTATGGCTTTGAAGAACATTGATTCTCTTGTGATACTTGCTTTAGACCTCTATTTTTGTTCACTTGACTGAAGTTAGTTCTTATTGCAATGCACTGTGAGAAGAAAGAACCTGTCCCTATGTGTTTTGCAGCATTTGCAGTTTAATTTAAACTCTGCTATGAAAAAGAAATGGAATCTCTGAAATACTGAGTATCATAAGGGTTCTGGTATTTACACACCATCTGCTTCAGTACACAATGGATAGCTGATCAACTCCTTCCTGTAGCAGCAGGTAACTTAGTGTTCCTGTGAATGGATAATATTGGTCCCAGTTCTCTACTAGTGTAAAAGGAAAGGAAGCAGATCTTAAAGAGGTTGTTTATGTATATTAATTCTGCATAAATTGCTGTAATCATATATTCTTGTGCTGCCTAAATGCAATGAAAGCATTTGGCCTGTTAGCTCCTTCTTCGCCCAGTCATATGTAAGGATAATGCCCTCAGCCATCAGACCATAAGGTCTTGTCTCCCCTAATGACAGCAAGAGATAGACTATCCTGTTGCTAAGTGTTTGGTTCAGACAGAATGGTTGTCTAAAGTGCTGAATCTAACACCCTTGACTTTCTCTCTTTTCTCTCTCTCTTTTTTTTTCCTGCCTGCAGAGCCAAAATGAGGAGTGCTGGCAAGAATACCTTTTTCCCCTGCTGTTCTAATCCTGCTTTCTTTGATATCTGAAATTCAGTTTTGAGAGCCGATGCTTTTAGAAATTTGTATGGGCCAGTAGGAACTGGTCACAGCATTAATGTTGTAAAACCTTCTAATCCAATTTGCACCAAAAGGTGCTTGTTGCTAAAATGGTCAAACACATCTAAAAGCATGCTGAAATGGTTTTTTCTTAGCATTTGTTACACACCCACAGGTCCCATTAGCTTTGTCTGGCCCTGTGCTTTGACTTTTGATTTTTTGGGAACCAGTTTTTACGCTATATACTTTTATGCCTGTCAAACACGCTTAGACTGGAGTGGAGAAGAAAGCTTTTCACAGTTGGGTGAGGTAAGTTCTTGACCAAAAGAGGTGAGAGAACAAGACACCAAAGAGTTCTAGCATTGTTGTGTTTGTTAAAGGAATTGTGTACTTGAATCAAGAAGGAGCCGGCAGAGGGAAATATGAACTGGTAGACTCATAGTGTTACAAAGAAAAGATTTAGCAAATGAAGTGTCCTAGTTACAGAGGCCAGGATCAGTTTATCACTATGTGGGTACAACAAAAACTGTATTCTACACCCTGTGTGTCATTTCTGATGGACTGTTAGTAAATGGATTGTTTGCAGCAGCTGCCCAGGGTACACCTGGCACCTCAGGCTACAAGCTGGGTGTTTGTGGGTATGGATTCTTCTGCTTGCCATATTACTTTTAATTTTATAGCTACAAATCTGGGGAAACCCTGCTGGATTCTGACCCCTTGGTTACTAGAATTACATATAGCCTAAATTTCATCTGAAATATTTTCCCTTAAAAATGAGGAAATTACTGAGCACAGGAATGTGAGAAACAAGCATTGTATATGATGCTTCATACCACTTTCTATTTTTTATCTTATTTTTTAGCATCTCAAGCCTCATTTATCAGCTTACAGAATTACTTGTGCATAAGTCCATCTGCTAGGCTGCGTCTGGGAAAAAATGGGGACTCATCTGAAGAACATCTGCTGTGTTATTTAGGAAGCATTTTTTTTCTTGACTGATGTCAGCTAGTCAGCAATATTTAAGCTGTAAGCTCATAAGCTGACCTGCTGAATGGTTCTTTCTAGTTCTTTTTTTCCCAGATTCCTGTTGGACTTTTAGAGCCCCTTGCTGCTCTGCACTGAAGCAGTCTACTTTAATTCTGCACTGACACCCAGTGTTCTTAGTTTCCCCAAGGAAACTGGTACCATTTATAGACTGCGAGTCCAGCTGAGACTCATGAGGGATGCATACCTTTCTGAGGACCCACTCTCTCCTACCTGGATAGATCTTTGACTTTGTGGATAGACTGAGTTGAATGCTGTGGTGAGAAAGAGTTGATGAAGGTAACGGGGATGGAGCAAAAGCCAATCTTCCTGCTATATCCTTGTGGGACTCTTTCTCTGATGCCATATGTTTTGATGCCATTTTGAGACTAAAGCCAGGGAATAGGAAGGAGTGCTAACTTCTTAGAAGCTGGTGATGGAGTGCTGCCTCCGCAGAGCAGCCCTGCTACACTTGTTGGTGCTAATTAGTTTGTGTCTGTTGAGCTTCCTTATAACACAGTCTGTTCTAATTAACACTTCCCTGTAGATTGCTGCTGAACTCCAGAAACCTCATTCATTTGTGGCACACATTTCACCATCCCAGGGAGATGAATTTATTTTGTTGACAAAGGTGCTGATAACACTATCAGACTGCAGTTTTCACTCTTAGTGTGTTTCTCAGAGATGGAGAGAGGTGACAAGACAGCCTGAGTGGGAGAATGAGGTAAAAATGACAGCAAGAATTGCAGCTGTAGTTCGTCTACCAGTTTGAATTGTTTCAGCCCCAGACCATGTGATACTGCAGACAATTATAGTCAGTGTTTATTCCTTCTATCTCTGCCTCTTTAGTCTATGTAGTAACATGAAAAGATACACTATTGCTAGAATGAGAAGCTTAGAAATCATATATGTACCATGTATATATTTATATATAAGCATACTATATAGAGATATAGTCTCTGTCTCTCTCTGTACAGCTTGCTTTAAAAAATAAAAAATCAGGAGCTACTCTGTAAGTTAAATATAAGCCTTGCAAATAGAATATAGCTGAAACTACTGTAAACTTTGGATCAGAGGCAACAGCACCTAGGGACCTTGCAACAGGTTTTAGAAATAATTTGCAACTGAATATATGAGACCCTTTTTACTTGGGCTGTGGCAGCTGTCAGTGAGGCTGTCGGCTGCAGCAGAGAAAGGAGTAATTGCCAAAAGCTGGCTCCATAGCTAAAATGAAACAGCATTTGACAAGAAGACCTGTGCTATTTCCAACCCACCAGAGAACTCTGGAAATTCTGAAAAGTCGTCCCCTGCACCCTCAGCATAGTCACAGTCTATGCAGGCTGAAGCCTATCTGGAAACTGGGAGGTGCTGGCCAAGAGCTGGAGTGTTCAGTTCCTTCTAGTGGGAGGAGGCACCAATTGGAAGGTACCACCCCTCCAGTTTACATGACCTACTCTGTGTGAAAGCCCATATCTTATAGTTAAAACTTTCTGAGTCAGAGGTTTGTATGGCTGTTAGTGTGTGTCCTTCATGAGGCTTTTCCTTGATATTCATGGTTGTCTTCTGCATCTTATGTTGTTGCCTTCTGCATGGCTTTATGTTTTACTGCTGTCCTCTAGCTTTACAAAAGCTCCTCTGAAAATGCAAAAGGGAATTTTTCTGCCTTAATGGCTAAGTCAGAAATTACTTTGCTTTTGCCATTTATCTTCAATCCTCTCTGCAACATAACAAATATGTCATCTCATAGCATGGTTTTCCTTCAGCCATTTCAATGTTGTTGTCAATGTTTATGTACTGTGGTATGCCAGAAACTATACTTTCTTACCACATTCCCATTTTCCTGAGTCCAGTTAGTAATTATTCGGAGCATCACTTACATCCCTGAGAAAGCTGAAGAGACCAGACTAAAACTGACAAGGACAAAATGAGCTTTGAATACTCTGCTGCAGTACACGGTGTACAGAGCCTGCATGGAGTTCTCTGAATTTTGCTGATACTGATTTCTAATTCTGTTTTTTATGGCCTTGGATTGCTTCTGCAGCCCCACTTACAAAGACTTCAATTTTATATATCAAGGATGATCTCTGTTTTTAAAATAACTTTCAAAAGTGACTTTCAGCACCCATTCAACCCCAGACTGCCTTTGGGGAGTCCAAGCCAAGCTAAAGCTGTCTTCATCACAGTAATGAGATGTTAACAGGATCCCAGCAGAAGAATAAATTATGAACCAGAACAATCTGCTCACCTTACACAGACCAATACTGAGCTAATAGCTTAGCTTTGCCACGGGGGAGTAGTTGTCCATTGTCTTCCCATCTGCCCGTCTTCTGTCTCAGCTTGATTAGAAATGGCTTCAGATGTGGCTGGAAATGGAGATTTAACTAATTCTTACTCAATTTAAAATGGTTTTTGCAAAGACTAGTTTTGAAGAGTGGTTGTTTAAACAGCCAGAAAAAATATTTTTCTGTTTCTGCTCTTCCTGAGTTTTCTTTCTGTTCATCTTGGCTTTACCCTTCTGCTTAATCTGAAGGGAAAGTGGTAAATTATGGCAAATCTTGTGGAAAATTCTACCAGCTGGAGCACAAAAATCTTCCTGGGATGATGAAAGTGGTTTATTTGATTTGATGGGCAAGTATTTACCCTATGTTATATATCAAAAAGCAATATTGCAGGTTCCATATAATGCTCATGTCCCTTTTCCTGTCCCCAGTATAAGCCATACTTTTCTTTAGTAGAAGGTTGTGTACAAAAAAGGCTATGAAGTAATTGGAAACTTGAGTGATAACATTTTACAGTTTGCAGTTGCAAGAATACAGACCTTCAGTGTTTCCTGTGCCAGGACTCCTCATGGAGGGATAGCCTAGCTTTAGAAACACTACTCTGCTCTTGCAGAGCTGATCAGTTTTCCTATACTGGGAACAGAGGTCTGGTTCCTCTCATGCTGAGGTAAAACCAGTGTAATTCAAAAATTAATCAAAATAGTTCCCAGTTTCCCTAGGGATACATAACAGGCAATTCAGGCTTCTGTTTTCACTCTAACATTAGCATTTTTATTAGAGATAGTTGGCACTGAGTAAAGCATCCTCGCTGGTGACCTAAGCAACATCTTCTGCTCTGAAACATTTGTTTCATTAATTCTTTGCCCTCTGCTGTGCATTGACACACAAAGTGCTTCTCCAACCACTTTGTGGCCCAAAGAGCAGGAGTGTTACTTCAGCCATTTCTTTCCATTTTTCAGATACTGGTCCATGGCTCATTTGTTGCATTATCTTAATTTCAGTGGACTTGAGATAAACACAGGTGTGTGGCATAAGGCTAGGGAAGAGAGCTAATGTGGGAGTTCAGCTCTTGGAGTTGTTCTCTGTCATGGAAAGCACCAGTCAGGCAGTCAGCCTTACTCAGGGCTTCTGGGTGGGTCACTGGGATGTGATGGAACAGGTAAGTATAGGGTAGGGTGGTTATTTGGAGGCCTCTCTTTGGCTGTGCTGCAAAGGTTTGTGGGTAAAACGTGATGTTTTAGGATGCCTATGCACCACCCTGGGCTGTCTAGAAGACTGCTGTGATCCAGTGTCTCACAGGAGGGGCTGCTGGAGCATCCCTCACTCGTAGGGGGTTTCCAACACTCGCTGTGGAGTTATCACTAGTGGTTGGAGGGAGGAGAGATGGGATACTGGGACAAAATACATGCAATGATTTCTCCAGGGGCTTGACTTATAACAGAAAGCATCTAATAATTATTTATGAAATCTGGGAATTATTTTGTTGTACAAATGGCTCAGTACCTCGGCACAATATCCCTCTGGAGTCACTGAACTCACTACTAACATCACCTGTCCCTACCACCCCTTTCAGAGCTGCTGGCAGTGCCTTTTCGTACTGTTGGCATTAGCATCTGTTGTTTCACTATAGGAAAGCAGCAGAAAGCAGCAAGGTACTTTCTCAGCCTGATTTAGAGGTAGGATGTTACTGAAAAGTTTCTCACCTAATAGACAGTTAGCTGCCTGAAGCACTTTGCTCTGGCCTTGCTTTCTCTGTGATGTATTTTTTTTTAATAGTTGAGTTAGAGTTTTAGAAATAAATATTGAATCATTTCATCCAAAAATAATGAATGCTTCAGCTGGAAATGGAAAGCCCATAAGTTCATGCAGATAAAATGAAAGTCCTTAAAGAGGTTTATGTTTTTGTTGTTTATTTTTGGCAGAGATGTGATTGAGTCTTCAAATGCTCAGGCAACTTTTTCATGACCACATTGTTTTCAGTTTTAAAATGTTGCTCCACCCACTTTGCACATAGTTAACAAAAGCAATATACAAGAGCTCTTTCAGTGGGAAACCTGTCAGTATGGATGTGGCAGAAATCTGTAATTATGGTCTGACTTATTTTAATTATTGGCCAGTGGACTCTCTTGATTTATGTTGGTTCGGCTGGGAGGCTGCTACTGTTAATTGTGCATCCTTGAAATGATTGTCAGGCTGTGAAGGCTGAGGGAGATTTCAGCTTTAGAAAAGGCTGAAAAAATAAATAAAAGACAAGGCCAGGGAAGTGTGTTCTTCTTTTGTGGCCAATATTAAACGTGCATGTAGTTTTCAACTTTCTCTGCTCCTGCTGGTATCATATGTTCATAACAAAATTTCATATTTATTTTGTGATCACTTAAGTTTATCTGAGAACTTATATTGTGGCATCTTTGTCAAAGGTATGTCATTTTGTTTTGCAGGAAGTGCAGGCTGGAGTGAGGTCTTCAATGAGTTAATTTTCTCTGACTAACTTGATCTGTTCATTCTGAAATACCAAGTTTTCCCATCTGAGAAAAACCCAAAACCCACTGGTTTATCTCTAAGTAAGCAGTTAACAAGTCAAATGCACAGAAAATGAGACACATTCAAAATACTTTTATGCAGCCATGATGATACAAACCTGTGAGTGCCTGTCTGCCCTACACTGAGAATTTCCCCTGAGCTGGGGCAATTTCATGCCCCAGGCAAAGGGTCTGTACTCAGGTCTATAAAGAGCTGAAGGCTGTTGTTTCTCCCATCTCATCCATATGCTGCTGCAAAAAGAGATTAAAATGGGGACCTCCATCCAGCTTTGCTCCTGTTTTCAAATCCAGCTCCAGACCTTGTATTTGCTTAACATGGCCATGTCAGAATTACCTCTGCAGTGTCTTTAAAAAAAATCATGTATGTTAAAAAATAAATAATATTTGCCTGGCAATAGCAATTAATGTTGCAGACCTTTTTTTTTTTTTTTTTTTTTTTAAGACCTGGGTGTTCTCTTCTCTGCTAATGAGTGTCTCAAGGCTAAGAAAAGTATTTCTTAAAATCCCAGCTATGACTTGTGCAGCACCACTTGTGCAGCGTACACAACTCATCAAAATGACTGTCTCAAAGATGCTGCTGACAGCTAGACATCAAACAGCAGAAGGAAGGAAGGTTACCCTCTCCCAAAGCTGCAGGGACTGACCCATTAGGGGGGCAGGAGGAGGGGAAGGAGGTGGCATGCTGAAAACTCTTCTGGTCCCTTGGCTGTAGCCTGTCTCACTAGATCGTGAGCAGTTTCCTGTGGCTGCAGAAAGCCACCTGCTGCCATGCTCACTCAACAAACAAAGGATATGTTCCTGTCTTCCTATCTGAGTTTCTGTTTTCAGCTGCCTCCCAGAGGCTGAACATCCAGGGAGGTGATGCAGGGTTTTCTTCTCCTTGGTTGAAACACAACCCACGGGTTGTGTTTCACATGTAGTGTAATAAAATGGGATATTGTGGGACAAGTTAATGGGGGGGTCAGGCCCTCTCAGCGTGAAGGCTTTTTTGATTAAAGGCTGCTGCTGAGAAACCTCTTGACTCTCATCCACACAATAGCAACACAACCAGCACCCGAGAGAGACTATAAAATGAGAGAGTGGAAGAAAATAGGTTTGGTGGTGTGTCCGCTAAAGGAGACCTGTGTGCCTTCTGTCTCTGCAATTTCTTTACTAAGAATGGTTGAACTAGAGCTATTTAGCATCCTGCAGTTGATGGGGTGTTTTGTATGATACGAAGTAACTACCTGCATATAAGATACATAAGGATCTTGTGTGGTAATAAGGCAGAGACATACAAAAGGTTGCCCCTCAGCTGTAAGCACTAGTGGTCAGGTCAGTCTGTCTGTCTTGAGGGTCTCCCATAGGGCTTGCAATGCGGCCAACACTTTGCTGTTTTTCTTCTTCAGTTGCTGCTCTCATATGGCAACAAACTTGAGGATATTGGCAAAGACCACGGGGCACAAAAAGGAGGTCTGGGTACATCCTCCTCTGTGCAGCTGCTTTAAAGACATTTCGGATATGTCTTCCTTCTGTCCCTTTCCCTTCTGCTTCATTCCCTTTTCCCAGTATGTCAGTGATTAGGGGTCCATTTATTCCTTTCCTCTTGGGCAGCTTTCTCAGGTCCCCAGCTCTGCAGGTTTCCCTTCAGGCAGGCTTTTTGTTGCCGGGTGGGTGTTCTGTGTGTCAACATTCTGCAACTGTTTCCTGTTTTAGACCTCAGAGAAGTGATTCAAAAGGCATGATTTGGTTTCTTATTTCCTTTCTTCAAATATCTTCTTTCTCAGATATGTATTTTTGTTTTCTCAAGCTCCCACCTTTGCTTGTCCATTAGCAGATAAGTGCTCATTAGAAATGTGTTCTTTCTTGTGTACCGTTTTCCAGACTTACTGAGGTGGGAGCTTGCTCTCTGTAAAGCACTATGTGTGTGTGTGTGTGTCAGAACTATTTCTTCAGTGACCCAGTCTGGGAAGTTGATATGTGTCAGGTGACTAACACAGCTGAACTAAAAGCAATGCTCTGTCAGTTATCCTTAAAGACCCCTGGGGTGGAGGGAAAGGAGAACCCCTCTGTGGTCTGGCAGTGATATATAATGATAACCACCTGGGTTTCCTGCACAAAGCACCTGACCAGTGATTACTGACCCAGAGCTGTTAATCTTTTTACTGAGGTCCAAACTATGACTTGTGTGTTTGCATCAAACCTTATAGTGTAAGCCCCATTTTCTGATTGAGGCTCTGGAAGACCAATATTTTTATTGTTTTATAATTCTCGGACAAAGCAGTTGAAAGTGGAAGGAGAAGTTATGGCTGTTTTTTTCACAAGTGAAATGTCAGATTTAGGTTTCTTGTTCACACTTGCCTGTGTTTAGTTTCTGAAAGAGATATTCAGCTGCCTTTTGTTACCAGATGGAAAGGTGGGAGCCCACCACCTTTGAAATGTATTTATTTAAGACAAAATAGAAATGCCTCAAATTTAAGAAGGGAGCTGAATGCCATTTCTGAGTGCAAGTCGGTGGCAGGACTGCAGGTGACAGGTCACCACACCGTTGTTCCGGCGCAGATCCTCTTGGCATGGTAAGTATTGCTCTCTGTGTGACACCTTACCTCCCACCTCTGCCCAGCAGCATCCCTCCTCACCCTCCCTATCCCCTGTCCTGAGAGGGCGTTAGACACGCTCTAGGAAGCAGCTTCTCTTGGTCAGATCTCTGTGTCTTAGCTAAAAGATAACAGCTTGTAACTCCCTGTTGTTGCCCTGCTCCTTGGCTTAGGGCTGAGCAGAGGGACATGGGTGTCACCTACCATGCTCCCTTTCATTGTGATGGTTTCTCCTCAGCCAGCCCACTTGAGGTGCAACTAGGCTGGACCCTGTCACCTCTGTGAGACTTGAGGGCTCACAGGGAGCATGGTTTGGCTTCATGGGTCACTGCTGGGCCTGAGTTCTGCTTTGTGCCTCTGTGGTGCCCCTAGGACTGCCTCTGAGATGGTTTGCGCAGGAAAGGTTATGGGGATGCCAGGTGGCAGATGGATGTGCCCTGACAAAGTGATCTACTTCTGACCAACTTGCTGGGATGTCTGCAGCTCCCACTGTTAAAACAACAGACTCCAACCAGGCAAAGCCTCCCAGAGTTGCTGTTGGGTTTACTTCATAAAATGAACTGCCTGGGTTTCTTGCCCCTTCCTCTTCCTGGAGTTTAACTGCTTAAGAAGAAACTGTTGGAATCTGGAGAAAAGCAATTAATGATGGAGTTGGGGTTATTGACTGACATAGTAATTACGCTGGAAAATGTAATTTTCCCTGCATATTAGAGATGGGATTATTTCAAGGAGATCTTGTTAATGTGCTGTTCACCAACAAAGAGCCCAGTAACCTCTCTCTTAATAAGATTATCGTGGGGGTCATAATGCAGGAGGCTGCTAGGGTGATATATTCAAGATTTTGTCCTTAAGAAATAAATTATATTCTCCTGTCTGGTGAGGGCACATAGGACTCGTTTTCATTTAAAAGGCATATACTTTTTTTCTGATATCTAGTGGATAGCCTGTGCCCTACTTCCTTTGTCTGGATGCTGTACATCAGCAGCAAATTCCAGGATTCAGGGAGGAACCTGGAGTAGTGGTCAGAGCAGCTGAGGATGGACAGGCAGGTAGCTCCCCTGGCATCACTCCTTAGATCAGTGAGACTTACTTCCTATATGAGTGTGAGCATGACCCTCTACTGTCTGCTTCTCTTTTTCCATCTATAACATGTGGATAATAATTGTCCAGAACTCACCTAAGATTAATGGCTGTTTGTGTAGTGCTCCCAGCTACTATGGAGCAAGGTCTGTGCCCCTTGTCATGGAGTACAGGTACTGTCTGTTGTGTTCTGAGCAGGGGGGAGGTGGTAATACAAAGGAATGGAAAGAGTTTCTGTCAGTTTGGTTGTAGTTTGATGAACGTGTGAAAATTCAGGCCTTTCTGGGACACCATGTAGGTGATGCAGATGTTTTGTCTGGTTATGCAAGATTTCTACTCTCTGCTAGTGCCTGTGGGATGGTTTCAGCTAAGCCAGAAAGTGACACTGCTAAAAAACATTTCCAGGAGGCTTTCCCCTTCCTGACTCTGCTCACATCTGTCTACCATCTGTTTTGATTTTGCCTCTGTTGTGTTACTTGTAAACATCCTCTTGAACTGTTCAGGGCATGGAAAACTTGGGATCTCTCCCCTTCTATCATGGGGTGTGAGGTGCAGCCTCCTGCTGCTGCATAGAACGTGGGATATGCTGACCAGTGCCATAAAGGAAAACCAGCTGGTATTTATTATCCGCACTGCTGGTCTTTGGAGGCACCTCAGTTATGGGTCAGGGATCCCTGTCATTGGGCTAATTGTGCAACAAGAGTCCGGTCCATACTGTCCTGTGCTAACCTTTCACAGCAAGCTCTACCACTGTCTACAAATATTTTTTAAAGTTAAAATTGCAAGTTAACTCTACCTGAAAAAGGGAGTATATGCGAGAAGGTAAAGTCTTCAGTGTCACTATTAATTTTTACCTGAAAGACACTGATATATTGTAATTGATAGTTTACCAAGAGAATCCAGAACATCTCTTGGACAGTTGTGTGTTTAATTGCTTAAGCATTAAAATAAATAAATAAATAAATGCAGCATTGTTTCATAGTTTCACAATCTCTCATTTACCTTTCAGACAATATGCAGAAATAAGAGTAGGGAAAGGCTACTTCAAATTTATGTAGGTTTAAAGTTTTCTCAGCACAGTGGTAATGAGCTTGCAGCTTGGAAATATATTTTGATGCAGTTTGCTTATGAGCTAGATAGTGCCAAGTTGTAATGTTATGTCTATTATTCTTATACAACCGTAGGTAGAAGTGGTGCAATAAATTGCAGAGCTGTGATACTTTTACTTTTGCTGCATGGTCATGTCCTAAGGTATTTGTGCAAGATATTTGTGTTAAATGTTACTAATTTATGGTTTGAGCCAGGGGAAGGGTGGTATGCCTGAGAACATTGCTTGGTGGACTTGATTGAAGTTTAGAGCATAAGATTGTCCCTATGCCAAAGATATGTTTTTTGAAAGGTGTCTTATTTAAGTTAAATATCTTACAGTCTAAACAGATAAGCACATTAATGATGGGGCAAAAGAGCTCTCAGGTGAGCAGAGGAGGGCTTGCAGTCGAAGCAGGATACTTTCTCACAAATTCACTATAGCTGTAATTTTGTTTATTATTGAACAATAGCAGCCATTCCACAACCTGAAAGTGAATTTCTTGGCTGCTCTCTTGTTCTTTTTTCAGAACCATTCACCAGTGTCTCTTTGGGCCTGGTGCACAGCTTGGGTGGAGTGTGACAATTTTCTACAAAAAAAATTTATGTTGAAGCAAAATGAAAGCACAAAAGCAGAACTGCTGAATGAATCATTTTTTTGTATTAGCACCCTGTAATAAATATGAAATGTTTTCAAGCTAGAGTACTGAGTTCTTGTGAAACTCGTTGTAAATGGTGTCACGTTTTTAATACACATAGGAACGACTTCTTCCTAGTTACCTCTTTCCAAAAGCAGCTTGTACATGAACACCACCAGATTTCATAGAAGTTTAATGACACTTGTAACAGAGGTTGCTTTTGTGTATGAGAACTCAAACCTATTTGTTCCTAGCATCTAAGCTTTTAATTTTTTTTTTTATAAAATTGCTGAGGTTATAAACGCTTTTGCCATCAAAGCATTCTCGGGAACATCATCTTAAGACAGCAAGAGCAATTGGTTCTTCTCCTTTCAAGGACAAAAGAAGTAGAGTTTCTAGCTCTTTTTCAGTTTATAGGACAATCTTACAATGAACTCCATCTCCCTGCTGTGGCCTGTCTGTGTTAAAAAAAGACTTTTATGTCACAGGGAGGAGGTAAGGAACAACATAAGAGGAATAGGAAAAAGAAATGTTTTATTGTGGGTATTGTTTATCATGGGTATTTCATAAACCCAAGAATCTCACAGGAGAGCTGACTTCATGTCCGCTATAGGGAGGGCCACAGGGGTGCTGATTTTCATAATGTGCTGGAGGCACTGAGCCAAAATCAGCACCGGTGGTACTGACCTATGCAATCACCTGTTTTTCAGCAATGCTGCATTCATTTACTTCAACAGTTTCCATGTGCTCTGCTTCCTGTTGGGTATTTTTGCCCTGAGTTTTTCTGATGAATAGCTAGCTACCTGAGATGCTTTTAGTCTTTGATCATAGGAATGTGGAAAAAGGGAATTGCCAAAGGCTAACACAACTTCTACTGGTGGAGTGATTTGGTTACAGCTGTTGTTGAAAGCTTTGCCCCTGAGTACTTGACTTCAGCTCCTTTCATGCCTGAGTGCTGTCACACCCTTCACTGCTCTCAGCTGGATGGTTTGATGTAAGAGTGGAAATGAAACTTGCGTGCTTTAGATGTCTTTCAGAATTAATCCTGATTGTAGATGAACAAATTAATAAAAGAGATTTGGGTTCAGTTACAGGTGCTTGTTTCACATCTCTGTCTTTCTGGGACTGTGTTTCAACCATTCCAGGGGAATGGTTGAAAGTCTCTCTTTTCAGATGTCTGAAAATTAGATTGGATAAGGCAGTAAGAAGTATCCTATAGGGAACATTTTAGCAATGGAAAGTGGTCCACATGGCTCAGATATAGAGATAGAAAAAGATCCATTAAGTACAGAGCAACAATAATTTCACAGCTGAGGTGCTAAAACTCACAAGCATTCGTATTTCTCTTTTGAGCCTTTGAAGCAGCAGCCTGCCAGTAGCTGAGGTCCTCTTAAATATGTGACGTAACCATTTCCTTATCATCGCTTTTATAGACAAGGGATCCAGCAGCACATTACTTCTTAAATGTCCAGCCATTTTGAAGGGATTTGCTGTTCGTTGTAATAGTGCCAATCATGATGGATTCATTTCATATTCATATAGATGTTATGAGCACCTTAGATTATTTTTTTCCCTAATTCAAATCAGTAAAGGGACACTCAGAAGCAGTATCCTTGCACCCGTGGCTCCACCAAGGGATCAAGGGAAAAGTGTACCTGTACATTCAGGTTTGCATAATCCCCTACATGGTGGGGAAGCTTCCTCCTGGCTGGAAATTAGCAAGCAGCCCTTTTGGAGGGATTGACTGTTCCTTGTGACAGCATGGACCTTAATCAATTCGTTTTGTACGCAACGGGCACATCTGATCGTGCCGAAGGCGTTTCACTGTCATTTAGTGGCTGGTTCAATTTAGTGGACCACTTACTGTATCAGATACCTGCTTTGAGGGTCTTTTTGAGATGTGGAAGGGAAGGAACTCTGTATTTATCAGAAGAACCATCCTCTATTTTTTTTTTGCAAAGTGCTCAGGCTTCTTCCACTCACATAAGCGCACTTTAGCTGTGAAAGGTTGGTACCTGCCATGATCAGCCTGTTGTCAGTGGATAAACTCTGTAGTTCAGTGATGCAGAATGTCTGCTCAGTGAACCAGGAGAGAGAAATAATTTGGTGGCAGATGTTTGGAGTTCAAACAGCACTGAACTTCCAAGTGCTGATGTGAGTTGCAGAGTGTGTGTGAAGGGTACAGAAGAGGAGAAGGACAGGAGGACCAGAGGGTTTGTGCAGAGTGAAGAGTGCCAAAGGGAGGCATTAAAATGACTCTGCAAGTCTCCTACTTTAACATAAGTTCTATTGGGCCATCACACTGCAAAAGAAAAACATGCAAGTTTTTACATACCATACACTCACATAATTTCTTGGTGCTTTCCAAGACTTTTGAAGACCTGAGTGCTCCAGGTGTCTCTGGAAATCCACCAAAGCTATTTTGTGAATCACTGAGCACATAAGTTACTCAAGTTTCCTAATACTCGTGAGTCAGCTGAGAAAACAGCAGCATTGAAGCTGAGGGTCATTAATGGAGTAAACTGCACAAAAGACTGGAATGTGGAAGCCCCAATTCCCAGATTTCTGTCCTAGATTTTCAGTCTTCTCTGTTTTTTCCTGATGTCTTGGTAACTAAGTCTGCTGCCATTTTACTATATTAGATCTGGCCGCAAAATATCTGTGACTTTACACCATGACTGTATGGTTTGGGTCAGTGTCCTGAACGCTGAGTCATCAAATCGAGCATTCAGGTCTGCAACTGGCCAGCTTCATTTTCAGAAGCTGAAAGAGGGAAAGGATAGAAAACAAGAGAACGGGAGACACAGTTAAAACCAGAGCAGCAAAGTTAGGGAAAATGCTGAGTTGAAATCCGTAAGCATTTTTGATAATGCAGTCACGATCTTATCATGAATAAAACAACGTGTTTCACTTGACCACTCCATCTAATAAGGATTCACCTCCTCTGGGTTCTGTCATTTTCAAAGTAATGAAATCTCTGCATCACCTTGAAAGAGATAATTTGACCCCTGTGTTTATATGCATGTACATGACAGCACTTTCTAGGGGACACCCAGTAGGTTCATTGCTGCTTACATTTTTGATGCAGGAGAAAGGCTTCTTCTCAGGTTTATTGGTTCAGACAGTTAGCTGGGAATCATGATTTTGAAACCACTATTCTGCCCTGGCGTGATCAGCACTGTTTTTCCACACCAAGAAGGCTGCTGTGTGATTTAGGCATAATTGCTTCAGATGCTTAACTGTAAGGAGGAATTCTTAATGTGAAAGGGGAGTGTGCAGATGGGAGTGAAAGCAAAATAACTGTTGTACTTCAGAAACACATTCCTAGTTGATTTTGAAGTATTCCTTTATGAATAAGCTCTTACAGGTACTACTACCCTTTATTGCTTGTGTTAGGTGGAAATTTATAATGGTTAACACCTGCTGCTTCATGTCTATGCTGGAAGAGAAGGGGGGGACAATAAACTGCCCAGCTCCAGTGGCCACTTCTTTATGTAGTCTTAGCATATAAAGTCAAATCAACCCCTCAGGCCCAGACTTCCATATGTCTTATTTCATAGCAGGATCTGAAGTTTGTAAGTTTGGAACACTTTTCTCTTTGGTTTAGTAGAAGTGAAGGAAATAGATTTAGTCTGGTTATCTTGCCATGAACCCTCTCTCCAACTTGTAATAGTGTTGTGTAAAGTGGCAGAGCTGTGGAGATTGATCATACAAGCTGCCGTAGCTTTTGTTCCTGGCTCATTATTTAACCATTCCTGAAAAATGACAAATATTTCCAGCACTGAAGGTCTAGCATCTTTCCTATCTAATGCTTCAGTAATTAATTCAGTCAAAGTTCAGGTAAGTTGCACCTTCAGATAGAGATTGTATAAACCTTTATACCTTGGTGATATTTTTTCATGAATAGTTTTTCTTGTTTGTTGGGGGTTTTTTTGGAAGAATACAAGAATCAACTCCAAATTAAACTTAGGAACAGTGGCAGACTGTGCAAACATATGTGAAGTTAGATGGGGAAGCAGTTTGTTGTGAAAGGAGACTTGAATTTTCCACCTTCCAGGCAGCAGCGGTGGCACACTGAACCTTGAGAGATTACTGTAAGACTGTGACTGCAGTGCTTTTTGCTGATGATTTACTTGTGGTGCAGAACTCCTTTTGCATGCAGTGCTACTCTGCAGGAAAAAAAAAAAAATAAATCCAATATACAGGCCAGTGTTTGTCCTATTATCTCTTAATTTAAGTTGTTATTTGGCATCAGTGCTTGGAGACATGGCATCAAAGTGCCACTTGGAAAATGCTTATGGAGATTACAGAGGGGAAATTGCATCCTCTCTTAAGACAAGGCCAGTGCTACATGGGTGAAGGACAATTTCCTAAGTGCAGTGACAGCAGTGTAAGTATTGGTGCTGCTTCTGCCAGGAACCACGTGTTGCCCTAGAGTCAAAACTTAATGGTGTTCAAGTCTTGCAAACTACCTCAGTGACCTGGTGATACCAGACTGCGAAATCTGTTTAGAAGAACATTTATGGTAATTAATCCACTCTGTCCCCAGGCCACTGAGGTGATGGACGGTAGAATGTTTTTTGTCCAATCAAAAGTAAATTGTATAGGGAATGAAAAACAAGAACTGAAATCTTATGTTAGATCATAGACCTACTCTAGTTATTTTGCAAGTTTTTTATTTTAATTCCTTCTCTGGCTATGTTCAGATAAACCTAATTAAAGTAAGGAGACTGCACTACACGAGGTCTGGAGACTTGGCTCTTCATCACTGGATCTGGGGATGATTTGAGGGTGGGGGGTGGGAATCCTTGAGCTGACCAGTCTCCCCTGAAGATGAGAAACAAATGATGAATGTGTGATTACCCTGAAATACCCTACATAGTTTCAAGGGAGGTGTTTTTCTAAACAATTTCTAAATGATCCTCTCTTTATAAGAAATGTGTATTTTACAAGAAATGTGTAGTACTCAGCAAGCAATAAATGTAAATCACCCTCTATGGTGAAATCATGCTTGTTTGTATAGGAGAAAATATTTGCCATTTTAAAGCTGCATTTACCCCTTGTTTTATCTGGTATAAAACCTTTGCATTAGCTGGCACAGTAGCTCATTGAAGCTTCTCCAGCTCGAGTGAGTGTGTGTGTTAGGGAGGCAAGAACATATGCCACTGTCAGCTCTGAAGAATCTTGCTCTGCTCCAGCTTCTTGGGAGTGGCAGCTCCCTCTCCAGTCCTGTCTGCCGGGAGCAGGCCTGGAGAAACTTTTCTGCTTCAGAGGAAGGTCAGCATCCTGTTCTCCATGCCAGGATTGTGCCAAGCAGTTATGGCATATTATCAAGGAATTGGGTCTATGGGCTGTGTGGGAACAGAGAAGGGTTGTAAGACATCTGGATATTGAGTTCCCATTAAAAAAAGAAGTGTATGGGCACATGTATTGCATGGGCAGCTTCCAAAACATCAGTCTATGTAGTAGTATTTCTAATTTATATTCTAATTTCTAGTTTATAAATTCTAATTTATTAGTATTAATTATAGAAGTGCTTCCAGAAATGAGTCAGAGGTCTAAGAGAATAGTCATTGTTTGAAAGACCTTGGTTAGCCATGTTTATACTAGAGTCCACTTGACCACAGTGGGAATTCTGGTTTGCTTTGGTTTTTTTGAGCAAATGTTAGGATTTGGCCAGTACAACAGTAGGCTCTTGCCAGAGTTTCAGTGTCAGATACTTTTTCCAGCTGTGTTGGAGTGCATATATGCTTTGAGAAGCATAACTGGTTCCTGCAGGTGGGCATGCTAACCAGCTGCCTTGTGGGACTCTCAGGGGCAGGACTTTAGTGGATATATGGGCAAAAAGATGCGGCCTGTGTTATCTTACTGCATCTGAGCTTTGTGCCTGCAAGTATGTCAGGACTTTGTGTTGGATGTGCCATTTGTAGCTGTAGTAGAGCGTTGTTCTACTTGGCTGATCTGCAGGCATGCGCTACCAATTCTGTCCTAGCTGCTGTTGCGTGTAATTGCAGCTCAGTTTTGATGAATAATTATTAAAAATGAAGTCGTACCCTTTTCTGTTCTGGGAATAGGTGATTTTATTGTCTGGTCTAGAAATGGAAAATTTTTGCGGTGCTACTTTTTTATTTATGGTCCCAGGTGGAAAGCACTCAAGTCCTGAAAACCATCCAGATGTCTCTGTGGCACTTTTTTCCTACTCTTCTAAGGGCCTACGAAAGAAGGTACTCTATCCTTCACTTACATATAAATGCTACTCACCTTCCTCATTTCTTAAATACATTTCCTGGATACTTAATAGTGGAAAAAAGTACTGCTCAGTTTTTCTGCCCTGCTTACTCTGGAATGTGAGTTGTCAGAAGAGACATTTGCTGTTGCAAAATGATCTCCACTGAATTCACTGCTCCAGAGGAGCCTGAAGAAGAGCAGGCTGAGAGCTTGGGGCATCACAAGGCATGAGACAGTTTAATTCTGACCTTGGAGCTGTTGCCCATTAGAAGTGATGGAGTGCTGCCAGAACTCAGTTTTGCATGGAAGCACCCCACAGAAAGCAGCCATAGGATCTGTCCCAAACTCCCTGGCTAAATGGAGGCCTCATTACTCCAGTGCAATGCAGTGTCAGAAGCCCTCTGAGGACAGGGAATTCACTTTGACATAAATACCTCTTTGTCCATTTTGTCCAGTGTATCTGGAAGGGAAATGATGAATGAGTCATGGTAATGGGTGTGAGCTCCCAAACATTTAAGCAGAGCTAATGAGTGAACAATAACTGTAACCTTCTGGCTTCTGCTTTTCCTATTCCAATGTGTATTTAGTAGTAAAAAGTATTCCTGGTGCTTGTCATCTTTTGTTATTGTTGTTCATTATGTGGGATCCCTGGGAACCATTCCTGTCTTTAATGTGAGCCAACGTACTACTTATTTATCAGATAATCATGGAGCTCCCCATTGCTCACTGAGAGAAAGTGGAAGAATTAATTATGGAGACAATCAACTGTTCAACCTCAAAGACTGAAACAATATCAGACTGTGATACTTAATGAGGAAGCAACATGAATGGGATTTGTTCTGGGAGTTTTGCCTGTTCTTCTCAGTCTTTGGGGCATTTAAGTTAGAAAATTCTTATTCAGGGCGGATGTTTAAACTATAGTGAACAAGGGTGTTGGACAATCTCAGCCTTAACATTACTCTTATCCCAGAGGGTGATTCCCACTTTTGACATTAAAAAGTTCTAAAAAGCAGAAATAGAATTTTTAGGCCCCAGGTCTAAGTTAATGAAGTAGCTTAAATAAGCACAAAACTTTAAAACTAAGGAGAAAATTTCACATGGCTCCCTAGAGAGAAAGTAAGAACTGTCAAAAACCAGCTTGAGCTAGACTCAAAGCAAAGGGAAATAAAGCAAATAGAAGAAAGATCTTACAATCAAATAATTACAAAGCGAGCAGAGAGTGAGGGGATGGGGGCAGATGCACTATGCAGTAAGGATGGGTTACAATTAAATGTAATGTCAGTGAAGCTCCAAAACTAAGAAACTGCTTTGCCTTTTTGTTTAGGAGAGATGATTGGGCTGGACCTGATCAAGCCAATACCTTCCCAGCCTTGTTCAATAGCGGGGGGTGCTGCTGCAGGACATGCACCCTGTGCCAGAGCTGTTCACCTCGGCAAGCGACCAAAATACTACATAGGGTTTTCAGAGATTGTGCCAAATTTATATGGTAACTTTAAGGGATGAAATAAATTATCATCTGGGCAAAGAAATGCAATAACCAGAAATTATTTGACGGCACAGTTGACAGGGAGTTAGATAAACTGGAGAAGAGGGGAATTAGAAAGTAGTAGAAGCATCTGGGTAACAAGGAGATGGCAGGAAGTGATAATGTAAAGGGAAGGAAGGTTGGAGGGAGTTTATTGAGACTTTATCATGGAGCAGTTTGGAGACCAATCTTGCTTAATATTTTTATTAGTGACTTCAGCTCAGAAAGCAGAGAGAGTTAATGAAATAGCTTTCTGTTACTGACACAAAGTTGTGAGACACATCAATAAAAGATCAAGATATTGGGCAAGAAGAATTGGGTGACCTTGAAGATTATGCAGTAGAAATGTTGTAAAATGGCATAGTACCAAGTACAAGGTTATTCACCTAAGGATTAAACATAATCCACTTTGCTGGAAAATGGGCTCATAACTTAGAGAAGAGTGAGACACTAGTGCTTGTGGTTTAGTCCAGATAAGACTTGCAGCATTTGTTTTGTCTGAAAATTCAATTATTTTATTATAGAAAAGGATTGGGTTGATTTGTGCAATATTTTTTTTTAAAAGCTGTACTGTATTTTGTACAGTAAGATGCCAATGTGATGTATCTGGGGAAAGGGCAAATGCAATGCTATCTGTTCAGCTGATAGAGAGGGCCACTACAGCTGCTGTGTATTTGGAATCAGGATTGCAGTGTTGCTTACCCATTGAAGAAAAATGAACTTAGAAGTGTGTTCGCTGTGTGTTTGCTCTAAGGAAATCAGGGGATTGCAAATATTTAGGTTTTGGCAAACAACAACTCTTTTCCAGGCAAAACACTGTAAAAGAAAAACAATTCTGAGATAAAAATTAACAACCCAAAGAAATAACATTCTCAAGTCACGCTCCTGTTGCCATTTTTAAGCCTAATCTTGCTTTAGGATGTCTTTGTTTACCATGAAGTGACTTCTAACCCACTGCAGATACAACATCATCTCATACAATGTCACTTCCACCATTCTGAGAAATCAAGTAGGCTGACATTTGATTTAGAAGAGTAGTTTGGTCATGTCTCTGTTCTAGGAATGTAGCAGAGTCCTGGATATTACAGGAACAACAGTATCAATCAGTCAGTTAGTTGAGTGCTTGCGTTTTTCCCTTAAACTGTAGAAATGGACAAAGACACTGTCTTTGTGTAATAATTCATTTTTCTGCTGGCCCTGATGCCCCTGATAAAAGGCATAATTCCAAGATGCTGAGTGCAATGTTTGGAACAGCATATTCTTGTTCTTATGAAAAATTAAGCTAGAATGGGACAAAGTATGTCTTTCATGAGGTAATGAAACGACTGCTTGTCAGCTGCTTCTCACAGATCATGTCTGTCAGGCAGTGAGTACAAATTCAAAGGAGCTTGACATGGACAGCGTGGTGAAATGTTAAATGGTGCTGCGAGGCAGAAAGAGCCAGTGGAGGAACGTACGGGGCAGTGGTGCAGCTGGGGGCCTTGCGGACTGTTCAAGGCTCTCCTCTTTACTTTTGGATTTTTACATACATATGTGATACAAACTGAAGGCTTTCATGCTTGTGCTGGATGCTGGCTTTAAAGGAAGTCTTTTAGGTTTTAAAGGAAGCCGCCCTTACAGGAAGATTCTGCTTCTGTGAGTGGCACAAAAGATGTTTCACATTGTTAAATGTGGCAGTGGTCCTTGTCCTATTGCAGCTCCAATGGAAATTACTAAAGCCACTCCTGCACAGGTTGCACAGGGGAGAATGATTGCTTCACTGGCTCTGAAATCATGCTTCTTGTGAGATTCTGTGACAATATGAAAAGAATCAAGTAGTATAGATATATTGTACAGTTTGCATTGGAATCCATGTGGTGGTTCAAGAACACAAATAGGAAAGAGTCAAGAGACCTGACTGTTTAGCAGTATTTTGTAAATACTTTGAAACGATAGTGGCCAATCTCAATGCAAAAGGCTCTAACATCATATTGTCTGCAAAGCTTTACCTGGAACATCTATTTAACATACCAAAACAATAATAACTAATCAAAAATGTAGTATTAAAAACAGAAATGTGGGCTTTTGATTACTTTTGTCTCCTCTGGTCCCCTCGAACAATGAACACCAACCTTGCAAGTCCAGTTCCAGCATGGTTTCATATTGCCCTGTAATAATTGCCCTGTGTTTTCCCACAAACTTCTCTCAGCAACTTAGCAAGCCCACGTGATGCTTCTTCCTGTGTACAGAGCAGCTGGCATTGCACCCCTGCTGTCAGTATCTGGACACTTCATGCTCTGTAGGCACTCTTGGGAAGTCAAGATTCCCAGTCCTGTGATGTCCAGAGGTTTTTCATAAGCCTGGTCCTGTGTTCCCTGGGGAAATGAATTGCTTCCTCTCACTTTCTCCTGGTTCATCCTCAGTTAGGGTTTTTTAATGCTTAGGAGACAATATCTTCTTCATATTATGAACTATTATTAATGATGCATGCTATTGATGCACAGTCCATTGAACTGGTTTGCATAGCTTGGATCACAGTGCACAGGACAGTGCAAAGTTGTGCTGGCCACTTCACGTGCTGGGGTAGGGTCCTGTTCTTTCAGTGTCCCTGTTGGCAGCTGTTAGGCAGTGACACGTTCATGGTCTTTTGCTGTGGACCAGGGTCTGGGTTCGTAAGTCCTGGATCTTAAAAATTGCTCATCATGACTGAGTAATCCAGCAGTGCTAGGAGTGCACTGAAACTATGGAAGTTTTGAGCTGACTTAAGGGGTTAATAACAACAAACATCCATTTACTGCTTTCTGGATGTGTGTTAATCAAATTATAGGGCCCAGCTTTCTTGCCTAAGTCCTGCTTTGGAAAGTGTAGATTCAGTACACTGGCAGTTATGTTTAAGTTGCATTAAAAGCAGTCAAATGGGATACAAATTTCTTCCTGAGGATGTCTGTGGTTTGGGTTGTTTTTCCCTCTAAGTGGTTTGAATATAATGTCTTAGTAGCATTTTTATCTTTTTTTTTTTGAGCAAAATGATATCGTCTCTCATTTAGTCTATTGCCATATGCCTCCTATTTCTGCTGCTTGCCGTGGTGAAACACCACTTGGATATGTTCTCAATGCTTATTCCACCGGGAGCAGAACAGAAATCTCATTAAAAAATTGCAGAGACTTTGTGAGGCTGAAATGTCTCCTGTAAATCCGTTAGTGTCCATGTATAACTTATTCTCCCTGTTCCTTTTTTGGAGCTGTCAAATACCTCTGTTGGTATCCTTCTTTCTTTAAAAACTTAAACATGACACTGTATGACTGCTTATTCCTACAACAGTGAAATCCTTTGCTCTTTCAAGAATTTATAAAATGTTTTTAATTATAAATCAAACAATGAGTAATTACTTTTCCTTGGCAATCCAAAAGAAGAGTCAGTCAATTGGCCTCATGAGCTTGGTGAAGCAGCATCCAAAGGAGAAGCAGTACCCTTGGTTTAGACAAGCACCACTACACATACGTGCTGCTCATGTGTCTACTGAACCGCCAGCCCTTCAGTCAGGGGTCTAATTGAATTTCAGAAGTCGTGGTGTCACAAAGATATTGATCTCTATACTTTGCTTTTTTACCTAAAACCTCCCTCAAGGGAAATGTTTCATGTGTTAGGAGCAGTGACAGTTTTGGTTAGAGAATAGATCCTGCTGTTGATTGGTGTGTGTGCCAACCTGGCAAACTGAGGACTCAACCACTCTGGCTTCCTCTTTAGCCATCTTCATTGGGAAGCTCCTCCTCCTCAGCAGAACACAAAAGAAGGAACAGACCCACAAAGGCAGATACAAGTAGACAACCAATCTAATGCGAACAATGCAGGGGGTTACCCAGACCCTAGAGAAATAGGGCTTTATAGATATTTGTAAACTTTAGGACAAGGAACAAGAGGTTGGTTGCATAAAACAATGTCACCTTAAAATGAGAGATGATGGTTGCCTCTGGGAGACAGCCTGTTAGCTCTGACTTCTTCCTGTGATTTTTTACGAAAGAAGTCTGCGACATCCTTCTGGTTGTCAGTGAGCTGCAAATCTAGATAATAACAAGAAAGCAGTTCTAGCAGACACAGCATGGGGAAAAGTGAAGATGCTCTGTGTCACAGGAAAAATTCCTCCCGGCCAAGCTGGAGGTGCATTATTGCAGGAGTGCAAGCACGGTTGCTGAACCTGTGAAATTAATCATTTGGGAACTTTGCCCTTTTTCCTCCCCTCTTTTCATATTGTCCAGTTGTAATTTGTTTCATGCTACCTGCATGCACATCATAGTCTTATACCAAGAACTTGCTGTCCAGCTGTGGAGAGCCTCTAATGTTGGCTGTGTTTAGGAGGAGATGGTAAGATTGTGTGTGTGTGCTTAAATGAGTGCTGCCACATGCCGTGTTTCTGCTGTGGCAGCTTATAATGAGGTAGACCTTAGTCATCCATCTGTCTTTCATCGAGGATTTGCATGTCTATTCTCCTCTTTTCCAAAAGGAACTGCAGGCAATTAAATCATCCCAAGGTCTCCTTGGCTTCCTGCTTCTAATTGACATTCTCAAGAATGAATAAAAACTGAGACAGGAAACTGTGTTGGGTCCCATAGTTTTTATAGGCCTGGAGTGGAAGAGCAGGGAAGAAAAGAAATGAGATACATTTATAAACCAAAGACTCAGAATACATTCGTCAGACAATTCAAGGTCTTACTTGAGCACACACAGTAATATAAAGAATGTGTGTATCATGTCACTTACTCCTCTTTTCTTAAGAAGAGGTTACCATGTTGTAGCTGCTATTCCAAGTGACTTTAATATGTTTTTCCTATTTTATCTTACTCTTTTGCTGCAGTATGCTGTTGTTTTTGTGTTGAAGCAAAAAAAGCTGAGGAGGGATGTCCAGTGATGGGGGCTTTGGATATAGAGTCCTGTCTCCAGAGCCCAGTTAACAATGCAGTGTGTTTTAGCTGTGGAGACTGAAATGCTGCCGCCTTAGCCCTTCTCCTACTAGAGCTTCATGCTAAAACAACTACTACATGGGGTACATTTCTAGTCCACAGCCCTTTGTTTCAACACAGATAAAAAGGAAACTGCACAAATGGAAAATAAGCTGAGCAGCCGAGGAGTGTACATCCCCCTCAGCCATCCCTGTTCCGCTGGCGTCAAAGTCTTGGAGAGTGAG
This sequence comes from Pachyramphus minor, assembly GCA_013397135.1. Classification (NCBI taxonomy): domain Eukaryota; kingdom Metazoa; phylum Chordata; class Aves; order Passeriformes; family Tyrannidae; genus Pachyramphus; species Pachyramphus minor. Next base: position 409,905 of record VYXB01007186.1, on the reverse strand, counting down.
ATACAGACAGCTGAAATTAGTAATTTTATCCAGAGGCAACTCTACCTTTGGCTACAAATGCTGTGAAATGGAAGTGCCTCTTTTGTTTATTTCCCTTTCAGGCTTCTTCTCCGGGCTGTTTGCTAGAAGTCAGGTCTCTGAGAGAGGGACTGTTGTGTATGGTGTTTTAATACCCCAATCTGCATAGGGGCCCTTCAGCGCAACTGTTGAACAAGTTATCCTATCTAAAAATACTTGCAGCAGGCTCCTGGGTGAAAAAATAGCATTTTGGTACTTTTATGTGAAGTGACTGTTTCCAGGGAGCGTTTTCATATGTGCATCGTATGTTGTTCACAGAAAGATATCATCAAAGTGATGCATGAAATCAAGATTGCATTTCGTCTACAGAGTAAGAATAAACATAGCTATTTGTGTGGTTTGAGGTTTTTTCCCTGATGCTGATTAGACACTAAAGTGAGAAGGAATTCAAAAGAAATTCAGCTGGCTTCCTTGGTAAATCATGCCTGATACTGTGATCAGGGAAGGTAACAGAATCTGAATTTTCTGAAGCAAGTGTGAAACCCCTGACAATGAGAAGGCAGATAATACTAGCAATTCAGGGGGTGTAAGAGAGTGATTTCATTGTTGACTTGTCCTTGAAGATACCTCTCCCAGCGACAACCCGACAAGTGGCACACATGTTATCATTCCAGCCACTTTCCTATTTGCGTGCAAGGTGTAGTACAGCCTTGAGAGCTCCTTAAAGTGTTAACATGCTGCTTGAACAGCTCCTCATCTGCTTTCAGACATCTGTGTTTTTGCTGCCTCCAACAGGATCACACTGAAAATGTCCCAGATTATTTAGTAGAAATGGAATTGCTGAACCTCAGGCTCCTCTCTTTCCTACAGGGCCATCGGTGCTGCTTGGCTTCTCTGAAAGATAGATAATACATTCTCCTCTTTGAATATTACACCTCTTCTTTGTGTTGATTTTTTTGGTCTGTAGTCATACTGTACCAAACATCATGGTGTTTGAACAAAGCCACAGCTAGGAAATCAAGTGTGTTCAGCAGTGTATGTAAGTATATAGCTGAACCAGCACATGGGCAGATTTCTGTTAACCCTAATGTCTACGGTCAAAAGTTTTTATCTGAATAGATGAGAGGGAGACCAGAGGTGATCTTTTCTTGAATTGCCAGGTGAAAAGTTTGTATTGTTGAAAGAAATTCCTCAAGCTTCTTCCTTGCTGCCACACACGCATCCGTATGGAAAAGGTCAGCTTGTCTGACAGAAGTGAAGAGATTAGAACTGGCTGAGATTTATCAAAAAGCAGTTTGGTAGATTTATTAGGCATAGTCTCCCACGTGAAACTGTCATATGAGCTTTGAAGTGTGAGGCTGGCATGGGAGATTTCAGTTCTGTGTCCATTACTTCTACTTTGGGGTTTCCCTTCAATTGAAACTGCACACAAGCTGATTGAAATAAGGCTTGCCACTAAAGGAATAGGGGAATTTCCACTCCAGCTGCCTTGAAGGTGATGGCCATTGAGATGCTCTTCCCAAGCTTCATTCACATATGACCAAGCTGGCCTTCTGTCTCCCCAGCTGCATTCCTTCACTCAGCACTGCTCTATTACTTTTTCCATTTCCTTTCTACCCCGTTGGCTGGAGAAGCTCCCCACGGTACTCTCACTGTACCCTCTGCCCTCACCCCAACTCATAAAATGTGAGTTGAGTGTTTGTGTTTGTTTTTCTGCTCTCCACTCCTCCTTGTCTCTCAGATGATGGATGAGCTGCAAGACAGACACTGAGGAAGATAATTATGCCAGGGAAATTTCGGCATGTGCTGTAAAGTGGACATGATTTGCTGAGATTCCCTGGTGGACCAGTGAGTCACTCTGCTGCCACTCACCACAACTGCTGTGGAGAGGCCTTGAGCTTTTCCTCATGACTGCTCATGACCCCTCTTTAGACTCACGTGCTGCCTCAGCACTCATTATTTCTGCAGTCATGCCTGCAGCCACTGTGTGTGCAAAGCACCTGTTCAGAGCGCTGCCACCACCTTTAAAAGATATGGCTGACAATAAAAATCTCCATACTAAAGAAGTGGGAAAGGCAACTGAAACGGTAGCATTGTTGTAAAACAGAGGATCCCACATATATCCAGATGGTAATTAAAATGCAGCAGGTTTCTGGTTACAGCTCTGTGCTCTAAACATGAATTTGCTTCATGTTGAATGTAATTTCTACAGCAATAGTGACAGTAACTGGGGAGTGGATCAGCAATTAGCACCCTTTCTGTGCACACAGTTACTAGAAATGAATGGTTTTCAATATGCTGGGGAGGTTTTTTTTGCAGCAGAAGCATGCTACACAGAGATATTGATTTGAATGTGTATACAGGTGTACAATCAATATTTTCTGTGCACGGTATGACTGTCCCTTACCCAGAATGTGTTGTGGTGTAGCCCCACACGATCACCCACTGTGGACTAAGACACCTCTTGGGTCTTGATCTCTCCTGAGCTCTGCAGCTTACTGAAGAGGAGTCAGCTGCTTGCCAGGACAGCAAAGCCTGACTGTGCCACTGACACGATTTGTGGCCTTAGGAGGTCAGTTGATCTCCTGTCACTTTGGTCCCTTTTACTGCGACGTGGAAATGAGGATGCTTGCCATGTCTCTAGTGCTGTGTTGGGACTTTGCTAATGTGCTCCTATATCTTCTGCCAAAAGGCCCAGCAAAACTGCAGAGGCAGAGCTGTCTGGTTTCCATGCCTTGTGTCCCCAGATGCCCTGAGGACAGAGTGGACAGGACAGGTTATGGAAACTTGGAGGGCAGGATAGCAGGATGCTTCAGTATCTCACCTTATGTTTTTTGTAGTGATTTGAAAAGACTTTCTCTGCAAGACCAGTGTTCTAAGGGAAACAGCTTTGAAGGGTTTTGTCATCACACAGAGACAGCTTGCATGAATGGAAGAGACTGAGAGCTGGACAATAGCTGTTTTTCAGAACTTTTAATTTTTACAATCAAAATCCCTGCTGGATTATTAGGCACATAGCCATTGTACCAGCACTGCCAGCACTCTGGGTGACATTCTTCAGTTCTTGGTAGCTGCCCCAGAAGAGACTAAGAACTGAAAGGTCCCAAACACCTGACCCAACTCTCCCTGACAGAACTGTCCTGGGGGGGAGAGGGGACATGATGCCTGTTTTAAGGCTTAATGGGGCATCAGCTTCCCGAGCTGCGTCAACAGCATGTCTCAATTACTCCAAATTCAGGCATCAAAAGAAGCAAATTAATTTGTCATTACAAATTAGAAATTGATTTCAAGGGTACAAATTGCAACTCCACTTGTAGCACAAAAGGTGTTGGTCAGTCCATTCCTCAGATGTTAACTGGGACTCTGTCCTTGCAGGCACCTTAGTTACTTCTGTTAGTTTCCATTTTCTTTCCCCTGCATGTCTTAATTAGGCATGTAAATGCAGGTAGTGGTGCATGTGTGTTTGCAGCTGAGCAGAAGCCAGGCTGGTCCATGAGTTCAGGCAGGCTACTGAAGCCCGGATGCCACTCTGGGAGGTTCCTACTGATGTCCAGTGTCTGTGTGTGCCTACTTTTCTCCCTGTTTTTGGTTTGGGGTTTTTTGTGTGGTTTTTTTTGTGGTTGTTTTGGGTTTTTTGTTTGTTTGGTTTTTGTTGTTTGTTTTGTTTGGGATTTTTGTTTGGTTTTTTGTTTTGGTTTTGTGCTTTGTTTTGGTGGGGTTTTTTGTTTCTTTTTTTCCTGCTGAATCGTTCCTAGAAGTAATGCAGTATTCTTTATTATCAGCCCATCATCCACTTGTGTTGCTAGTCCTGCTGATTTGTGACAGATTTCTCCTTCTAATCTCCCCCTTAGTGTGAAGATCCAGTTGTTCTATATTTCAGTGTACAATATGTTACAGAATAGGTAGTTCCTTGTTCAATATCCCATCTTTAGGGATGTTTTCAAGAAAGAGGGGAGGGAAAGAAGAAACCAAACTCATTTTAACTGTCTCTTGGAGAAATCACTGGACAGCCAAGGCTATGTCTTTGAAAGCAAAGGGGCTGCTCAGATTATGAAATTCTCAAACATTAGCTCAGCATGGCTGGGCCAGGGCATAGGGAGATATGTGAGCCAATTAATCATTGCAGCTGCCAGCTCCCTGATTTTGTGGCCTTCTAATATTTACACTTTTTTGAGGATTTTTTGGTCCTGCTGATAAAGGATTTCATTCCTCTCTTGTGAAGTCATGCAGAGACAGCAGAGGTGTGAGCTTAATTCAGGGTTGCTGAATGACTTGCAGCTATTGGGGGAAATTATTTTACTCAGCATTGTTTTCCTTCTGAAATTGTTGCCTTGGCAGCATCTCGAGGTGTTTTGCATATTTGTCTCTTTAAATTTCCTGTTCCTCAGACTGCTCTATCTTCACAGTTTCCAGTCATTGGATTTTTATTAAATATGTCCATGGAAGTAAACAGTCTCAGAGGGTTCATCCTTCCAATATCCCTGGCTTGAGAGGAGGAAGCAGGAGTGGAAGTGTTTCTTAATAAGGGGAAGATTGGAAAGTATGCTACTGCCAGTGTAATAGGTTGAAAAATCATTCATCTGAACTCAGATTATGTCTCATATGATAGACTATAAAAGATTATTATGCTTAAAAGAGCTCCTTTCACTCACCGTGACATGCTTCAGTGCTCACTTGCAAACAAGCCAAACACAGAACTGTGAGTTTTCAAGCCCGCATTTGCCTCTTTTACCCCATTCCCAGCTGTCACTCACTGGCTTCTTCCCAGCAGGAAAAAGCAGGAATGTTTGTAGGAGAAGGAGGAACAAAACAGACTCATTCCTCAGCACTTGCAGAATGGTGATGGCTTACTTAAGCTTTGCCTTCCATGGAGTGTTGGGTGAACTGGATTTTCCAGGGAAAGTTTTCTTCCAGCTTCACCCAGCTGCATAATTGCAAATACAATAAAAGACATTTTCTGGAAACTGCCTTCTTATTTTGCATTTAAAGTGTTGCAAACTATTACCAAGCACACTCAAGGCAGAAGAGCAGAATCTGGGTGTTTATGCCAATATATCTGCTTTGATTTATGTGGCATCAGTCATCTCTTTATAACAGAGTTAATGTAAGGGTAATCTACCAGCCTCAACACATCTTAATGCTGCATTTCTTTTGCATCCGGTTACTTTATCAGTTCGATGTGCAGCCCCTTTGTCGACACTGAATATCCTTTGTAGGTCAGCTGCCATGCAGGGAGCCTGCATGTGTGCTTAATTGGTCTCTCAGCTCTTTCCCATTCTCTACTTTGTTTTGCTTACAGAGCTCATCCTTTCCCTTTCATTTCTCTTTCCCAGGAGAAAGGCAAGACAGTGATGACGATGCACCCTCTGTTAATGGACCCTGCTGAGACAGTGATTTTGGCTGCAAGGGAGACTTTATAGGCATCTTGCACTTCACTTACCAACCTTCTGGAGTGAAAAAAAAAAAAAAAAGAAAAAGAAGGATCAGATGCTTCCAGTGATCTGCCTTTTTTTCTGGGACCACTGCTGAAGCTCTTCCTGCCCTGGCAACATCTGTAAATCAGCCTGGATTTGGTTTTTACACTGCAATCCAACAGCATCTCCCAAGATGCATAAGGCAGTGTGATCTGTCTGTGTTGACTTCTCAGAGTGTCAGAGCAAAGAAAGTAAACATGAAGGTGCTTAGCTGAGGGTTTTGTAGGATGTTACATTTGCTAGGTTTCCAAATCCTTCAGAACTGAAAGGGATTTTTGGAAAGGGCTTACATCCCCTAAAAATCTCATCCTTACCTAATACATTCTAGTTAACAGACAATACTACAGACTTGATATAACTTTGTATGATAAATGAGCAGGGGCTTATTGTTGGAGTCTAGGGATAATCTCTTCACTGTGTTTAAACACCTTACCCCTTCTTACTTTCTGTCGTACACTTCTTGCCATAATAATGCTAATAGATTTTTTAAAATTATAATTATCCTGGGAAAAATGCAGCTTAGTCCTTGTTGATTAGTTAGATTTTTTAATCTGTTTTGGTTTTCAATAGTAAAAGGAAAGTCAAACAATAAGATCTCACTTTAGGTCTAATACTAGTGAGGGCTGTGGATGCAGTTCAAACTCTGCAAGGCTTCTGGTGGGCATGCTTCACAAAAGACACTTTGTCTTCTCTGGAACAAATGCCATCAAACAGTGGAATTTATTTCTTAACTATTTTTCCAGGGCCCCTCTGTTTCCAGAATGCTCTCTAACACTTTGCATAGAGATTTGCTTCTTTGGAATGGCATGAGGGAGGACCAGCAGTGGGGATTTGCTTTCTATGCATGGCATGGTTTGCCTCATCTGCATGAGCTCTTTCTTGTTCCTAGGATACACTTGCTTGACTTAATTTATGGACTTGCTTTATTATTTTTTCCTTTTGGCTGAGATCTGTTTTGACTTTCCCACTAAGCTCCTTTCGAGCAGGGGCAAAACCAACAACACTGAATTTATTTAAGTGGAATTAAAGGGCAGTCCTTGTGTGTAAGGCTGGAGCTGGGCTGCTAAAGCATGCTCAGCCTCCTAAGGTGCTAAAAACCCTCATGTTTCATTCAAAAGCCAACTGCACTGAATAGCAGAGAACCACTTCTGAGGACTGCAGTGGGGCTCTAACACCAGCAACACAGAATGAAAGATGGGGCTTTAGGAGGTGATGGGATATAAATTGAAGAGAGCTGACCAACCACATTACATTAAGATCCCAAATAGTTTTGTTGTACCAGAAGCAAGGTCTGGAAGATGAGGTAGTCCCTCTGCTCCTGTAGTGCAAGGGTGACTATTGAAAACGGGTGAGATAGTTAATGCATATATAAACATTAAGAGCCATTTTCATTAATAAAAATGAAATTTACCTTCTTCAATAGCATTATGAATTGCAAAGAGGGATCTTTCTGTATGAATCATCAACTGATTGTCCTTGAAAATTCACCCCTACTTTGTGTCTGCAGCTATTGTTCTTGTTCACAGGCACACTGTTTTGATTTTCCATATAGAAATGGAGACACTGGACAAGAGAGCACAGTATAAAAACACAGGACTTTCATGAGCATACCACAGGTACCAGTCATGTAAGAGGCACATCTGCTGAGCATAAGAAGGGGTTTCTGGTAGTGTTCAGAGCAGCTTTGGTAGCTGGTTCCTCAGCGTGACTGTAATGTTAAGCCTCATGCAGTAAATTAAAAGCAGTTCATTGGAGGACACCCTTTCTGTGTAGTGCCCATTGTATTGGTGGGTGGAGAGAACTGTCAATGTATACGGGACAAAGTCTGTTTCTTTTCTCCTGGCTTTTTTTTCCCATAGAAGAGAAAAGCCAGAGCTGGAGTTTACAAATTTGAGGAAACATGATTTCATCTGTTTATCAAAATTTAGTCTCTCCACCTGATGCTAAATAAACAAGGCAACAGGTGAGTTAGTGAATCTTCCAGATCCGCTCTTGAAAGGTATAGATGATGAAGGAAATCCAGTAACTCCAGAGAGGCGAAGGTCTAAGATTCCTTCTCATACCTGAAGGATGTAGCACCTAGATCAAAACTGAAGCTGGTTGGGAGTGGCACAAGAGAAAGTTGTTTTTCCTATCTTATCCTACTCCTGCTCTGCAGATGGCAATAATGGTTCAGCCTCAAGGGTGATTACTCCTATATATCCAGGTGGCACTAGATTAGTTTTAAAAACTAACAAGACTGTTATATAAATCATCTCCAGAGCATCCTTCTGATGTTAGAGGTCCCCGAAAATGACTTTCCATGTCACCTTTGTATCCCAACCACATATGCTGTCGGCTAAAAGGTTTTGACCCAATCAGATGTTGGCTTGTGTTTGTCTTTTCTTATTAAAAGGGTTAGAAGAGGAATGAGAGATATGATGTAATACATTATTTGTCTTGTAAGGAAAAAATCCAGTGCAGTTTCCAAAGATATCCCTGCATTTTTTACTTTATTTGCTGGAGTTATTGTTGGTCTCAGGATTTTTACAAGTCATTAATCTGAAAGCATACATGTAGGAAAGAAACTAGACAGAAAAGGAATTACTCTTTTTTACTAGGTGGAGGTGAATTTACAAAGGTGATGACTGGATACATTGCTGTTCCCTGAAGAAGAAAGCCCATTACTGTGTTCAACTTTAGGATACTGAGGATGTAGTACTGGGCATTTTACTGTCTCCTCACATGTGCACCAACTTGAATGCTGCGGAGTTATTCTTAATCATCAGCTTACAGGAATTACATGGGAACCTAAGGCCAGCTTTCCTGCAAGGCAGTGCCCATACCTTAAATCTGTGAGGTGTCATGGCTGGTGTGCAGGTGTGTCCACACATCAAGGCAGAGGAATGACTTTGGCACAGGCAGCTGATCAGAGTAGCAAAAATGAAAATTTAGCATGAGAGGCTTCAGCATGGGCTAACAGCCAAGGTAAGGACATCAGTTTACAAACACCAGTGTTTTGCCTGGGTGTGCTGTCTTTTTTTTAAAGTGTCTCTTCTGGTTAGAGAAAAGCAAACAGAGCTGGCAACCCCTTGTCACAACCAACCCTTTGTTTTCCTAAGGAGTTCTTTCTAGTTGCTCTGACCAGCTGGCAGGTCAGTGGGATGCTCTGAAGTAGATTGGGCCACACTGATGACACTTTTAACATTCCTGAGTGAGGTGTGTGGTGGTAGAGCTCCTGTGTAGTGGTCCTGTGTAGAGGAGTTTGTATGGTGGACGTCCACCAGCTAGACCATTGACAGACTCCAAGATGGGATTTTCATGGCAAAGCATCTGTTCTTTGAATCAGAAAAGGTAATGGCAGTAGGAGGACTGCAGTAGTTCTGTGTTAGGGGACATTAGACAACCAAGGCTTACTTTGGGTTGGAGTTGTTGTTTGGATGTCTTCTGTGGTTTTGATTGGATGCAATCTTGATTTCTTCATTTAGGAATTTTATCTGGGAGCTCTTGTTATCCTTTTAGTCCACAAACCCACTCTTGCAAAAGATCTCTTTTCCTTTCACAGAAAAGAATAAACTCCAGAATAGTGTCTTGCACAATGCACACCTGTGGTAGGAGAAGCAGATGATGTTTCTTTCCCCTGTTGCTTCATTTTGACACGTCTTTGATTCACCTAGATAACACGACCTTTTTTCCACATACTCTATTTCAAGAATTCACTGCTTGTCATGTCTGATGATTTATGCACTTGTCAACCTTTTTTTTTACATTGACAAATACCCTGCAAAGATAAGGCACTGGCCTTTGACAATATGGTGCCAGGAATTAAAATGAAGAATGCATTACAGTAAGAGGTAGAAATATAGATCTAAAAGCCATGCTGGTATTTTTAGTGATGGGGGTAATTGAGGATTTCAGTTTAATAATTCAATGCAGCTGAAATTAGTGAATGGTATGAGGTAGAAATGGTCTTTCAAGACCAGGGGTATAGTTAACAATTTATTTTAGTATATCCTGAAAGATGCTGCTGGAATTACTGTATAATAACTCGGCATAGTCTTACAATTTCCAAGTCTGTTTTGTAAAAGGATTATGCAAAGTGAAGTGACCCATCTGAGAAGAAGCCAGAAACCCATGGTCTCCCAGTCATATCTGCAGGGGGTCACTTTGCATCACTCTCTGATTCTGCAGTGGTGGCAGCAGAGGGGAGGCTGGATGGAGGACCAAAGACCGGCCCAATCACAAGCTCTCATGATGAAGTGCCTGGTAATGACACAAGCCCTCCACAGGCTAGCTTCCCCTCTTATTGAATAGCTTTTAGGGCATCAGAGGAGCTTTGAAATTAAAGGGACAAAGGGACACTTGCACCATTGGAGTCCAGCCCTGCAAATCTTACTTGCAAACCTTGTAAACTGGCTTTCTACATTTCTGGTAGTCCCATGGGGTTCATGAACTTGTTGTCTTTTCAAGTGCTGTGCCAGAGAGCACTTTCTGGTTGGAGCTCTTAGTTCTTATTATGTCCCACTTGCCAGTGTGGAAGCTGTGAGTTTCATTTCCTTATATTTCTTGGCTCAGTAGAACTATATGAAAGGATTAGTTCTGTGTAGCCAGCAGAACCACTCATCAAGACAGTTTGTTGGGTGTCCCTTTAAGCATCATGGATATGTTTGATGAGAATTTTTCTCTAGTTTATGGAAAGACTAAACCTCATAAATGATCATGCCCTCTGTTTAAGGTGTGAGACCAAGCAGTGCTGATCTGTGGCTAGTAGGCAGGTTTATAATCTTCTGTTCGACTACAGAATATTTGACCATCAAAAGCTGGCCCTGGACCTGCCATTTTACTCCCTTGCTGAAACGTAAAAACATCAGTTCAGCTCGGTTCAGTTCAGATCCTGATGGAGCAAGATGCCTTAAGCATGTGAACAGTTGTCTGAGCTTCTTTTTGCTCCGGTGTTGATAGGGTTAAACTCAGCAGCTTTATCTTGTTACACTCAGACACTGAAAAGGCTTCATTTCCTGTCTATATGTTAGGTGGGTGAGTTACATTGCAGACATATATTACACCTGGAATGCATATGCTGTGTGATAAGTACTTTGCAGTGATGATTATACACATGGAGATTATTCAGGCTTTCTCCCATTTGCTTTGCAAGGGTCAGTGTGTACCTTCTTTATACACCTAACTTACTGTTTGAAGCAGCTGATGGGCAGAGCCAAGCTCTGTGTCCATCTTTTGAAGTCAAGGAGTGATCCTACAGGAATGGTCAACTAGTTTGCACATAATGCATAGTTTAACAATTTTCTATACTGCTGTTTCTGATTTCAGTTTCTAGGATAACCTGAAGTTATGTGGGAATCTTTTGGGGGGAATCTTCCCCTCTCTCCTTGCAATGACAGGTTGCATCACAGGCTGTTGGATATACTGTAGCATTTGGTGGGTTTGGTTGTTTTTCATCTGCCTGATTGTGACTTTTTTTGCCTCATTAGGTTTAGCTTTGTGATATTGTGATAGATTTTGAAAATAATATTTTTCAATCCAGGATCAAGCAACTCAGCTTCCTTTACATCAAAATTTGCCTTCTAAAGACTATGATCTGGAAACTCTCTGTAAAAATCTGTTATCAGTAAAGAGGCACACCAGTATTCTCAGGGCAAGTTTCTACTTTTTTTTACTGTTTAATACTGTCTAGATCACCTTATAAACTGAAAGCAGCAAGTACATTAAATACAGTGCAATGACTTATACAGACCAAGGCCAGGGTTTCTGGTTTACTCATTGTATTGGTTTAAATCCCATGATATTTCCCCTGATTGTCACAGCAGGTACCCATAGGCTACACAGTGCTGTAGCCCTTGAACATGAAAATCACACTGTTTCCATTTTGTTCCTAGACTGTGCTGATGGTGCATTATTCAGATTTGGACTGAATTATGGTCTGATTTGACCTGGCCTGCATTGTGCTGCTTGCTGAAATACTGAATAAGCCAGGGAGGCAGATAACAGCCTCAAGTGGCCTGCTCTCCTGTCTTCAGGATCAATGATCAGGTTTTATCATTCAGGCTATTGCTGTTATCATAGAGCATGGACACCTGTTCATTAACCCCAACTGCAGTGTGCTGGAGCTGTGCAAGCGTGGGACACAGCTGCCCGCGGGAGTCCTCAGCCTGGGCTTAGTGCAATGGTGTTCTCTCAGTAGAACAGCCACCAAGCCCCTCTCCACATTTCTTTGCTGCTGAGTTAGTCTCACAGTGTAGACAATACCAAGGAGTAGAATCTGAAAGAAAAACAGAGATGCCACTTTTTAAATAAATCTATCCATACCCCCTGATTCACACTTGGCCATAGTAAGCTTGGCCACTGTTAGTGTGCAATGCTTCTGGCCCACATGGTACCATACAACTGTGTTTAGGTGTACAGATCTTAACCATTCCGTAACACCATTGCAGTCTTTTGTGTAGGTATATATATTTTTGTCTCTCTGCTAAAAATGAGCATTTCTTCTAAATACTGCCACTAAAAAAGCCACCTTAAACTTGCAAACACACTCTGCTGGTTTTGGCTGGGATAGAGTTAATTTTCTTCATAGTAGCTGGCGCTGGGGCTATGTTTGGATTTGTGCTAGAAACAGTGTTGATAACACAGGGATGTTTTCTTTATTGCTGAGCAGCGCTTACACAGAGCCAAGGCCTTTTCAGTTTCCCACGCTCTGCCAGTGAGTAGGTACAGAAGAACTGTGAGGGAACATAGCCAGGACAGCAGATCCAAACTAGTCAAAAGGATGTTCCATACCACAGAAGAAGAAGGAAGGACGTGGTTTGATGTCATTTGTCTTCCCGAGTAACCATTACACATGACAGAGCCCTGCTTTCCTGGAGATGGCTGAACATTTGCCCATGGCAAGTGCTGAATGAATTTCCCACTTTTACCCTTCCAATTCTGTCCCCTGTCCCACCTGGGGGGAGTGAGTGAGCAGGTGTATGAGTCTTAGCTGCCATTTGGGGTTAAACCACAACACATGCATGGAATGGGAACACTTCAATGAAGATTTTCACCAGCTCTCTGAAGATCTTATGAGACTTTCTGCTCATTTAGCTTCTCAGACTGTTGATTTGAACTCAAATTCATTTTGGTAAAGGCCACAAATCAAGTCATGCCATAACTAGAGAGCATGGTGCGATATCATTATTGCTTACCCCTGAATGAACCTGAAAGCCGAGGTGATCAATACAGACATAGTTGCCAGTGTCACCAACTAATTGTTCCTGAGCGATTTCGCACCTCTTCAACTGGCAGCCTATCAGTCTCAGAAACAGCAATGCAATGTGGCAAACTTTGTGTGGGATGAAAATACCCCTTTGAGCAAATGTCAATTATTAGCAATAGGCTTTTCTTTCAGCATTTTGCTGCACATTTCTAATTACACCATGACCAGAGGGGAATGCCCAGTGCAGTTTTTATCTTTCTGGGTATGACAAGGATCAACCAGTCTTGGCTAAGCCCTACTTCAGCCATATGCTTAAGCAGGTACTTAAGGTAAAGCATGAGATTAAGTCATACTGAATTCAAAATTAGTCAGATACTTAAGGGCTTAATTTAAAAATTACCCCAATAAAACTCATCCCAGCTCAGTTCTTAATCACACAAGTTGTACAGAAAAGCAATCACATTGAAGCAACATCTGGGCTGCTAAAAACTTAACACATGAAAAACACAGTATGTTATTTGTAGAAGGTTTTAAAATATTTTTGCCACTTCTTAGAATGAGGCTGGCCCTAGAGTGACTTCCAGCATCGATCTCTGTGTCTCTGTTTGTACAATGGAACAAAGAGCATAAGTGTTTTTTTAGGAAAGTAGTTTTAGAGTAGCCCACGTTACTCCGTAAACTTTTGTGTTGATGTGAATTTAGCCTTTATCCCTCTGTCCATCTGTTGAGCACAAGTGATTTTTGTGCAAGGCTTACAGAGCAAAGGTCATTTTATCATAACATGACTGCTTAAAAAAACCTCAAGATTTTGTCCTGTGGCTGCAGTTTAAATGTAGTTCCCAGCTAATTAGTCTGATAAAGTATGTATATTTGCAAACAAAGAATAACTATAATACTATCCCAGCGGAGATCAGCAAAGGAATTTGAGGAATGCAAATGTTGATAATTGCAGTTCCTGTGCTATAGTTAGCTGGGGCAGACAGACGGCTGCCCTTAAGCAGACCTCTCTTGGTGCCAAGATGGGACACATGGGATAAGAGATAGTAGATCCAATTGCAGGATGAAAAGCCAGATTCTGATGTCCAACCTCATTTTATTCGGTCCTTTCTCAGTTAAAGGTCTCATGGGGCATTTCACTAAGAAAGGCTAGAAAGATTCCCAACAATCTTCAGCAGATGGAGACCAGGATATATAATTTCTTTTCTGAGAGGGGGCTGTAATTCTTCTTTCCTTTTTTTCCCTCTATTTCTTTATTTTTTAGCCTGTGCCTGAGTTACTAATACCAATATCAGTAAAGTAATTCTGCCTGCCTGTACAGATATTCCTGTGTGTTCATTTAGGTGCTTTTGGTGCTTCCTGAAGAACTATCTGTTTTTGACACTTGCCATTCCACTGACTTGGAAACTAAAGAGGACCTTGTTTCTCTTTAAAAGCAAACACTACTAACACCACCACCTCAACCCTGATGATAGCTACTCTTTTGGCTTTGTTTGCACTGAGCTTTTGCTTCATAATAGAGATTTTACAAAACATAAGATGATTTCCATGTCCTAGATAATAAATGGTACTCTGCCACTTCAGTTGGGCTGTTTTCAGAAGGATGTTAAGGGCCGATCAGACTGAAGTATTGGCAAGGTCATGGTTGTTTTGAGTGGACTTACTCTTGAGGGTAAAACAAGCTTTTTCATAGAAATTACTTCAAAAACCCTGCAAATCTTGGGGCTTTTTCTTTTTGTGTGTGTGTGTGTGTTTTCTGGCTCTGTACTGAGAACCCACATGCTTCTAGTGGCTACAGGCTGGTTGTCCATAGGTGCTGGCTTTCAGTTTATTTTGCTCTCTGAACTCACCAGACACTCTCTCTGACACTGGTGCAAAGTTGAAGACTCATCTGTTCAGGCAAACAATGGATAAAGTGTGCCAGCACACAGGCTTGGTGACAGAGGTTGAAACAGGGAGAAATATGGCTAAAATAGACACAGTAACAAGCTTGCAATGTGGTTTAAACATTTCTGCCCCCATAACAGTATCACTTGGCTTTTGCTCTTGCAGTCTGAGTGGGCCTGAACAAGAGGTTTGTCTCAGTCGTATGCTTCTTAATAATCTATTTTATTGGAATGCAAAAAATGACCATATTGTACATTGACTCTATATTGTCTTTCCTATAGCAATGGAAGAGGGGATTGTGCTTGCACCTCAGCACAAGAAGAGCAACCCAAGTGGTGTTGATAACATTTGAGGAGTTCACTGTGAGTTCAGTGCCCTTGGGTGAAGCTCTGGATTCTGAACTTACAGTGGTGCAGCGCTCACTTGAGCCTGTATGCTCAAGCTCCTTGAGCTCCCAGGCACTCCCCTCCTCTCTATCCCTCCTTGCCAGGCTTTGCGTACAAGTACAATAGGAACTGACTCTCCTGATGGCCACATCAAATCTCTTTAGGGCACTGGAAGCTGAATGCTAAGCCAAGAGGGCTCTGCTGGCTGACAGCCTTCACCTCCCTTCTTTCATTAAGCCTTAAATAATGAAATCTTCCAGCAAAACAAAGAGATTTAAGGAGGCAAAGCATTCCTTATTTCCTCTTTCCTTAGAAAGCATTCAGTTGAAGTTGATTTAATTATACAAATGTAAGATTGTACTTATCATTTGATACCTCTCTAGCCTTTATAAATATAGGAAGACTCGAAGCAGGGAAGCAATTGGAGCAGAGGCATGTACATGCCGTGGCCCATTTGCCACTGCTACTCAGCAAGCCCTACTCTGTGGTGGTGCTTCACACACCAGTTCCTGCACAGCGAGCTGGCAGGAGTTGCCACAGATAAAGGCTATTTTGTGGTATCTACATGGTTACGATTTCTGGTGACTCTCACATGTGTGCAGTGAATATGAAGATAGTTGGGTTTCTAAGGCTGTGAAATACTTTGCACTGAGAGGGGCGAACATGGGCTGATAAAGAAATGTAGTGGTGTGAAAAGATGCCAAAACCGAACAAGACAAGTCTTTATCCAAAAGCAGCAGCACGACTGAGCCCTAATTGTATTTGGCATGACAGAGTGGGAGAGGGAGATAGGAGATGAGACTCAGGCACTGGCTTACCAGACATCTTCACACAGCCTGCTGCCAAGAGTGGTACTGGGAAATCACAGACTTGCCAGGAGCTTCACCTGACATCAACCTATGCTGTGTAGCAGGAGGAAAGGATGGTTTTGCTTCACAGTTCATCAAAGTCCATCTTCTGTTCCGAGCAGACCAATGGGTCAGCTGGGGTACCATCCTGTCCAGCAGGACCCATAGCTCAGGCTGCTTTCAAGGAATATGCAGCTTCCTCAAAGGGACATTTTTCCTGCCTCCAGCTTGTGGATGACTTGAAGTCCTGAAGGCCAAGAGCTGATGATAATATTAATTGTAATATTAACCTGGCAGAGCTGCAGATATTGTTCGGAATCACCTCGAAGTCAAATAATTTTTTAAAACCTGCCTGCATGGTTTACCTCCCTAATAGGTGGTGGCTCTCCCAGGTCACAGAAATCATCTGCTACAGCAATCAATACTCAGCTTGTGTCTCTAGTGCCTCCAGTGAATCCCATGCAGCCTGGAAGTAGCTGCCCTTACATCTGCTGTTTGTGAGGCAGGCAGAGAGCTGATCACAGAGGGAGAACAATGCCAGGCACAGGAGTCATGCTTGCCTCCACTTCTGTTACAGCCAAGGAGGATGAGAAACATGCTCTTTCCCCTCAGGCAGCTGGAGAAAAAAAGAAACCACAGAGGACCACAAAACCATCCCAGTACAACATCTGTGAATACTGCACACCACCTCTAGTGGGCCGGGACACAAGCACATGAAGATAACCCTGTGTGGCAACTTTGCATCAGTTGTTCTGTGGTTTGCTTTCACATGAGAGGAATTAAATGCAAGCTGACACAAGATCAGAGCCAACAGAATTATGTTTTCAAAGGCAAAAACCCCCCATAAAACACCTCATAGACATGCCCCTTCTCACACAGCTCCCACCTCATATGATGTTCTCCATTGGGCAAGGAGGAAGGCCTGAAAGCAACCTTTATGCACCTATGCTAGTGCCATTAAACACAGCTATCTTACAGAGTGAGAGCCCAGCCAGGTTTTCTTAAGCTGCGATTTTTCAGGTCCTTCATTTCTCTTCAAAGTTGTATTAAAAATAAAATTAGAAGAAAAATTCTAGAACTTTTATTTGTTTTTAGAGCCTTCTAAGTTTAAAATAAGCCTTCATCCTGATATTAGCGAGAAGCAGGCCAGAGCAGTAACTGATGAAGGAAACAAGAGAAACATGTTTTCCCAGCCTATACCCATTAAAATTATGTGATTGTTTCTCTTGGAGATCTCTGTAAACGAAGCCCTGGACAGGGTTATCCAAGAACTGGTGTATCATCTGCTTCTATAACTTGCAAAACTTGAAAAGATAAAAGTGGGGATTATCCATTGCTCTGAAGGATAACTGTAGAGTAGTATAAACAAATACCCCTTCTCAGAAGAATTTTTGCTTTCTGTACCTTCAACTGCCCATCAGGGAAGGAAGTAAACAGTAAATAGGGAAAGCTGACCACTTTCTCCTAGCAGACATATTTCTAAAAGCCAACAGCAAAAAAACTAGTATAAACATCTGCCTTTAATTGCTGGTTTACAAGTACCTTAATTAGTCCTGAAGCCACAAGAGGGCTAGTGCTCTTTGGCCTGGATCTGTAGCAAAGCAAAGGGGATGCAACACTTCCCCTGTCCTTTTGGTGCCCACTCACCTGAGTTGTAAGCATTTCTGTGCTATGAGTGTTTTTGAACGTTATATTTCTGAATATAACATTCCCATGTATCTGTAGCATTGTGCCTGTGTTAGAGCAGCTTCTCAGAACAATTAAATGAGCTCTGCTCTCAAATTCTTTTTTAAATGTAACTTTAATAGTTAGAGAGGTTAAATTGTAATATGCGTTGGCACAGTCAATGGTGGAGAGAAGAGGTGGAGCCTGACTGGACTCCTGCCTTTGTTTGGTATCTGCTTTCTAGGGCACACTCACATTGCATCCAAAGGATGCCAAGCATCCCTGGAAGTCTTCCAAAGGCAGATGGCAGCCTGTGTCACAACTGCAATTCAGGAAAAGACAGGGTACAGAGCATGCATGTCTCCTTGGTGAATAAATTCACACTGTTTCAGCTTTTCCCAAGACTAAACAAAAGTTTAATAATTGCTTCTTAAAAGTTAAGAAGGAGGGTCTGAGAGGGGAGCAGGTTGAGGCAATATTAAATAGCAGATCCTGCTCTTGGAAAATTGAAATGAGGTTTGGACCTGCAAAAAAAAAAGACATGGAAAACCTTTGGTCTTTAGCATCGGTGTTCAGCGGCTGCCATTCTCCTGGACTGCCTAACACAGGCTTTTACATTTCAGCTGGGAGGCTTTATAAGCAGCTAGGTGTTTGCAGATGGATACACCCAAAGCAGCAAAGTCCTGAGCTCCCATGAACTGAGCTCTCAAGTGAGCCCCGTGGTGCATGGGTGGGTCTGCAGAACCTGTAGTGCAATCACACTCATGGGGGTGACTGAAAAACAGAGGACTCTGTGCTGGTGCTGCCACTTCACTTTGGTATCTAATGCTTCTGTTCGTCTCCTTCCTGGGGTAGGACTGAACTGAGATGAGCTTCCTCCACTGCTTCAGAGGGTCTGACCTGCCCACCTCTAAGACAAATACTCCAAGCAGCAAACCGTGGGGCATTTCAGTGCAGTTGCTGAAGCTTTGTGCTCTCTGTTTTGGGTCAGACTGTGCATTTCTGAAGGTACGAGGATATAATGTTCAGAGCTGCTACCCTTATTCTTTGTGGTTGTAGTCTAAAAACTAGTTTGGGTGTTGGTTTTCTTTCTTTGTTTTCTCCTTATGAAGCTGCCTACCCATGAATAGGTATCTCCCATGGACTCACTGAGAAAGAAACCCTGGTTTCAGGGAGCTAGCCCAAGTAGATGAGGCCATGTATTTTGGCTCCAGGACAGGAATTCATGGTCTTAGCAGATGACTGAGTGCCTAAACCAGGCTGAAACACCCACTGAAGCTGGGAGGGGACAGGATTGGGATCCTGCCTGGGAACACATGCATGCCCAGCTCCTGCTGTTCCCAGAGTTGCCAAATATTTAATTCTCTGTGGGCTGAGACTTGAAAATATTGTGTTTGACCTCCTCTGAATGGGAAATACTCCTGTCAGGGTACAACAGAAACCAAATCAAGTTCAAAGAAAGACAGGAATGTGGCTTGTTGGACTTGGGATTAGACTGTATAGATTTATAAGGATGTATCCCGCCCTGCTATTTGATCATTACCACATTTCAATGAGTGGTGGAAAACACTGATTATGGTCACCTTTTCCTTTTGCATCTTTGGGCTACCTCCCAGAAGTGTGTTGGAAGGCTCTAGATAACATAGTAAAAGATATCTCAGCCTTTTCAGAGTTTAAATTAAAGTTTAAATGCAAATGTTGCTGCTTTAATGCTTTAAATTCCCTTATTTTTTGGAAAAGTCCAAATCTGAATGTTGTTCTTCAAGCCCCTTATGGTGCTCCAGTGGTCTGAATGAGCTTAAAAAAAAACAACCCAGGCTTAAAAGAGCAGCAGTACGGAGCAGACTTGTATGCACTGGGCGGCTTTGTCTTTTCTGTACAGCCAAATGGCACAACTGCAGGCAAAAATATTTATCTCTGTACATTACATGAAGAGACCATGAGGAATCATGGTATCTCCTTGCTGCTTCTCTGTTCAGCAGCACTGGGGAGGGTAAATGCCCTCAGTATGCAGTTGCCCCAACTCAGGCCATTGAGAGAGAGCCTTCCCTCAGACTATTATCTCCCTGCCACAAAATTGGATTGTTAACTAATACCAGCTGAGATCTTTCCATAGGGAAGCAAATAAATAAGGGCCTTCCTCCCATCCCCAGCTTGTTGCAGGAGAACCACCCACGATGTGTTTGAGGGGAAAAAAAAGAAACAAGCTCCCTGATGTGCAGCTCCAAAGAAACTGAAAATTATTAATTCCTCCCTGTTGAGGTATATTGCAAAAAAGGGCTTTGTCTTCCGGCTTTAGAAAAGGCAGTCTTTCTTTAGAGCAGGTCTGGTTCCTTGTGGCAGAGGGAATTCAGCAAAAAGCAGGGGGGTGAAAGCAAAGCAGCCTAGTTAGGGATGAGGGGGGAGCAGCCCATCCTCCTCTGTAGCAGAGGGTGAAGCAAGGGATGTTGATGTGGTTCAGGCAGGGCTGGGGAGCTGCCAGAGCCACACACTCACACACCCAAGGAGTGCCATGGCCAGGAAGGCAAGGGTGAACAGCCGGGGCCACCGCAGCTCTGTCTGCTGTGTGCAGTCTTGCCCTGGTGCTAATGTGAATTTATAGTCTGAACTGGCTCCAAAGCCCTGATTAATATCAGCAGCCAGGTCCTGTGGGGCACCACTGTGTGTGGCCCTAGAGAGACATGCCAGCAGATGGTTCCTGTCCCCAAGGGCCATGCAGCAAAGAGGCAAAACATCCCAGAGGAGGCATAAAAATCCTGTGTATCTCTAAGTGGGGAAACTGAGGCATGAAGAAGCAGCCACTGCAAAAATGCGAGAAACAAATCCTCTGCTTCTGCTGGCAAGGAGACAGGGAGTGCAGCCATGGGCAGAAGCAGGCTGTGGGGAAGCAGCAGCATCACCCTGTACCTGGGTCTTAGAATCATAGAATAGTTAAGGTTGCAAAAGACCTCTAAGATCAAGTCTAACCATTAACCCAGCACTGCCATGTTCACCAGCAAACCAAATCCCCAAGGTGCAACATCCACACGCTTTTGAACATTTTCAGGGATGGTGATTCAACTGCTTCCCTGTGCAGCTTGTTCCAATGCCTGATCACCCTTTCAGTGAAAAAACTTTTCCTAATATCTGATCTAAACCTCTCCCAGTGCAAATTGAGACCATTTCCTTTTGTGCTATCACTTGTTACTTGGGAGAAGAGACTGACCCCTACTTTGCCACAGTCTCCTTTCAGGTAGTTGTAGAGAACAATGAAGTCTTCCCTGACCATCCTTTTCTCCAGGGTAAACAACCCCAGCTCCCTCAGCTACTCTTCATTAGTCTTGTGCTCCAGACCCTTCACCAGCTGCAGACCCTTCTCTGGACACACTCCAGCAGCACAATGACTTTTTTGCAGTGAGGGGCCCAAAACAGAACAGAAGATTTGAGGTGCGGGTTCACCAGTGCTGAGTACAGGGGGACAATCACAGCCCTGGTCCTGCTGGCCATCATTTTGTTGCCTCCTCATCAGTCTTGCTGGCAAGATGCCGAGAAAAGGGCAAGGTGGAAAATGCAGCTGAGCACTTACCCTCTCCAATAAAAAAAACAAACATGCAGTGTGCCAAGGCATCCTGGTGGATCTTTAGTGGGAGGCAGGAAAAGTAGCAAGGCCCTTCCCAGCAAGGAGAGTTGGCTGCCTGCTTGGCTGAAAACAGGGAAGCAAAGTGATGGATGCTGCTGTTCCTGCTGAGGGAGGTACAGCCCTGCAGAATTGCTAAAAACACTGGGAGAGCAGGGAATTAGAACTATCAGGATCAGGAGAGGGTGGCTGTACTGACACTCACAGGGTGCTGCTCTGATGAATACCAGCTCCCTCTGGTACTATAGGACTTCTTTAATTTCTGAAGTTGCAGTCATTAGTTGCCAAACCTGGTGGTATCTCATCTCTGATCACGATTTCCTGCCCTGTCTGTTTATCCAGGCTATAATCACTTTGTTTTTTCCCAGGGCCAGGCAAGAAGTAGACTGGAAATGAGTCGAGATCTCGGATGAAATGAAGAAGTATGATCCCCCAAGGAAAAGCATTTGTCAGTTAATGAAGTGTGAACCCAAATAGAAGGGAAGGGATGAGGAATAGCAAGCCATCAACCAGTATTCATTAAACCTCCAAGTACTCTGAAACATAATGAGGGCCACTGTCATCCTGGTCAGGAGCCACAATGTGGGGGGACAGTGAGATAATCAGAGTCATCAGGGATGCCTGCCCATTTCTTGTGTTCCTGTGCTCCTGCTAATTTCTCTTACACTTTAAGAAGAGGTGAGGCAGGAGAAAAGATGTCATAGGTGCTTCTTCCATGGGAATTGAAATGCCACCCTAGTTTGTAGGTAGTGTCACAGGGTCAGGGGGATGAAATTCCAAAGCCACAAATCCCATTGGAGGGCAGCAGGGTGCGCAGGCAAGAGGGAAGCTGGCAGGCAGCTCCTGCCTGGTATCTGTTGAGTTCAGGGTGCCTTTTGTGGCTGTTCTGTCAGGGGTCTGACAGCCACACTTATCACATGCCAGGGCCCAAAAGAAAAAAGTGCCACTTGTTTTATGGTCAGGAGTAGCCTGTTTATCAGCTCTGCACTCTGAAAATATTGTGCCCCCTTTCAGTAGCAGTAGCAGTAGCCCATCTCTTAGTCATTTTGGTGATAGAGTAAATCATGAGATTAATTTCCTTTCTTTTCTTTTGGATACCCTTGTCAGCAGCAAAGTATATTAAATACACAGTAAGCAAAAACCCTCATGCTGCCCAAGAAAATATATTCATTTAGGGAGACACCAAGCCAGCAGGTTTTCAGCACATGTCTTTACTTCTGGCTGGTTCTTTGTAGGCCTCCAGACAGGTCATGGCCACTAGCAAATCACTTGAGCTCCATGGAAAAGCTTTTTTCATAAATAAACAGCATTTGCAGACAGACACCAGGAACTTACCATCCTCCTCTAGATTTGGAGGACTCTGGGTGTTGAGCTAGGGCATTACTGGAACAGCAGCAGAAACCCAGAGCACCCTGTTCAACCTCAAACTCCCCACTCCAAGCTCCTGTGCATGCCATGGCACCGTGGGGCCAACCTGAAAACCAGCTGTGCTGTAAAAACACATCCTGAGGTTTTCCTGGGCTGTGTTATTGTAAGCCCTTCCATATTGCCACTGCAGCTTCAGAGGGGACAACCTTGGGTCTAGGGAGCAGGATGTATCCAGGACCTTTGGAAGCTAAACTCTGTCAACCTTTGACCTCTAAAAACCAAAGCTTCTCAAACCGGTAAAAGGCTTTGGCAGTGCAGTGATTGTACTTGGCCATACTCAGAGCTGGAGTACAGTGATGTCCCTGACAGGATTTCAAATCCATACCCTGAGGGAGCATTTGCAGGAGGCAATGAACATATCTCAGGAGAGGAGTCAGACAATTGTTTCCTTGGGCTGTGTTTTTTTAATGTGACTCAGGCCTTGGGGAATGGGGGACCAATGCGTTGCAGTTGCTTTGTGCTGTGTCCTGACAAAGGGACAGTGAGTCTTTCTGAATCTCCAGGGTGGACTCGGGCAATGACTTTGTTGCTGCCACAAGTGTCACCTTGGGTTAGACCCACATCTGCATTTGAGCTTCTCTGCGAGCATGTTTAATCCACTGAGATACCAGCCTGCTCCCACCTCCTGTTGAGCCGTTGTACTGCTCCGATGGCTTTTGCAGCCTTTCTGAGGAAGTTCTACCTGTACACTTCTGCTGCCATGGTAGGAAAGCCATGGTGCTGCTCACAGCTTAAGGAGATTATGCATTTCTGCAAGATCAAGGTGAGCAATGGGGAATTATGAGGATACCAAGGAGCTACTAGGGCAGAAAATACGTCCCTGCTGGGTGGGAGTGAAGCAGAGGTGAACGGAGGGTCCTACCAAGCCAACCCCTGCCTCCTGGAGGAGGAAGCCTGTGTGGTACAACACATTCTATGGACAGCTGTCAGTTTATAAGAGGGCAGGAGAGGTAATTTGCAGCTCTAAAGAAAGCAACCCTTCCTATGCATCTCTGTTCTGGATCTTGTGGGAATACCAGCAGAGGGAGAAAATACATCAGCCAACTGACAGGCCCTACAAAAACTCCCAATAAATAGATTTTTAAATAAAAAGTGTATTTATGTGGCTTCCTCCCCATCTGCAGAGCAGGCGAGACAAATATGGCCTAGTTTTCACAAGTGATGGGCACCCATGAGTCCCAGTAGCTTTAGCAGGTGCTTCAGATGCTTGGTTCCTCTGGAAGACAGAAACCAGGTCATAAATCTCTCTCCCTCTACCAGTGTCATCTTCAAACTTTTTCATTAAAACGCTGCCTTGCATTGTTTCTGGGGTCTGGAAATTAATAGTCATTAATACATTTCAAGGATCTGTTGCTCAGATCCTGTTGTCCTTCAGGTGTGTGGTATGATCAGAAATCTAGAGCAGACTGTATGCCTGCTGCCTTAAGGGAAAAAAAAAATAAATCCATTTTTGGAATTCATTTTGCAGGAGTTGTGGGCCTCGTTAAGCTCTGCACTGCTGCAGCTCCCCTATGGTGGCAGGCGGTATTTCAGGCAAGCCGGCTGTGTGATTGTGTTAGATCGACGTCACTACTACAGCTAAAGCACAGTCCTGTGAATAAATGAGGAGAGGGGAGAGGGCAAGTGAAATGAGATTTATTTTTTGTTTCTGAACCTGCATTTTCCCAACATTTCATATCCATATTCATATCTTTCTTCTTGTCTTTTTCCTCTTTTTCTTTCCATACACATGTGTGCGTGTGTATAATCAACAGCTCCTTCTAAATTGCTTGGCTTCTTGATCTTTTCATTTGCCTGTCAACACCTCCCAGACAGAGGACTTTCCCCTGACTTCTTTCTCTCCACTGCTAAGTAACCCTGAGTAACCATGGCCATGCCTCATGCACTGTTCCCTGAGCCGTGTGTGGTCTGTTTGGTATGTAGCCCTTACAGTCTCCTGCATTTGCTCAAAAGCAGCTGGTGAGCAAAGAGCACAGCAGCACACATTGTGGCTGTATCTCAGTTTCTTGCCTGCTTTTCTGTGTATCATGGGAGGATTTCTTATTTGCATGTTCTCTACTTCCAGGCATACTATGTGTTCGCAGACACGCACATTCACATGAAAGACAGTCGTGTTTCACGCATTTTCTGCATCCTGATCTGAAATTGAGAAAACAAAAATCTCAAGAGTAAATGCTCCCTTGGTATATATTTCAGCTTGTCCAGATACATCTATACTTCATCAGATTTTCCCTGTCACTTTGTGCTGCCATCTTATATCACTACTGCTCTGCTCTGTGCCCTTGCAAAAGGGCACCGCATTAGGGATGGAGCTACTATTATTCATTAAAGACTAATATTTTTTGACATTGGTAACATCTGCAGCGTGGCCGATGACTTTGATATGGAAAAGGAAAAAGGGAATTTCCCCATAGACTTTGTAGCCTATTTCACTCTCTGGGAAACAGAAAAAAACCATCAAGATTTCTTCTTCAGAGTCCAGGTTTTAACCATACAAATGTGGAATGGCCCAGATTCACAGCGGATGCGTTATCATTTTCATCACCTTCCAGGATCATGTCCACATATTGCACTAAACCATATGGACTCATGTGTCACAGTCTGTATAATAACACTCTTCTTTCATTCCCTCTGTCAAGTGCAGCCCTGCCCCGGCTCACATGGGGAGCATTGCTCAGACCACGGACATCTCTGTCCACCAGGCACAGGCTGTCAAGGGTAGCAAGGGCAGAAGTGGAACTGATGCTGCATAGCTCTCTTAGTTTTTGTCTGACATTAAGGTTCTTGTAGAAAAAAATGCTTAGATTTGAGCAACAGCTTGAGCTGTCATCTATTCATGTAAATTTTCTAAAACACTTACAGGGAAGAAATCATCTTACCCATCGCTTATAGGTAACAGCACATAACTCCCACGAGAGAATGCTGTCACTTTTGAAAGCTACATGCTAGTAAGTTTACATGGGAAGTGTATGAGGGAGGATTACAAAATATGCTTACCTGGAGTTGCAGGAAACTGGCCTTGGCAGTCCATCAAGTCCTTTCCTTATATTTCTAGTAATCCTCAAGATACTTGCCTTGTAGACAGTAAATATCCCAGTAACTTATGAAAGATGGAGAAGCAGAATTTTATAGTTGCCCATGCCTGTACCCAGTGGGTGGGTTGCTCTTCTGGGGACATGGCAGTAAGGCTCTGGGCTGTGTTTACCTGTTAGCCTTTACTGCAAAAAAAATAACCACATATGCACAAATCATAACAAATACCTCTAAAGCAGACTCCTTTTTTTTTTTTTTCTTAGTAACTAAAGTGACTGCAAATGAGCAAAATACAATCCGTGATTAGGGATACAACTCAAATCAAATCAACCAAGTCACGAATTGGCAGCAATATGAAATGAAGTCAACAGCTGATCAAATGATCAAACAAGCACATACAAGATTTGAGTAATGAAGCCACACAACATATGGTGAATTTTATGAAACAATGAGCACTCCTCCTCCTTACTTCAGTTACGTTTGTCACTTGCCCACACATACTTTTATTTCTCTTTCCCTTCTTTAAAATTGTTGTTTGGGGTTTTTTCTAGGAAGTAGCTGGAGAAGCTGAGCCAGTAAACATCACCTGTTGATGGTAGATATAATTGGTGTAAAACCAGCAGAGGAAATATTAAGAGCTTGCAAAATAAGAATGGTTGGAATTGATTTTGGTTATTATATACAATATGATAGCTTTATGAGATAAGCCTATTTCATGAGATGGAGGATCAGAGTTGTTTGGAGAAGCAGGAGAGGAAACGAAGGGAAACTCTCTGTCTCCATTTCTTGAGAGCTTAGAGAAGGTCCTGACCACAATCAGACATGACTTTTGCATTGGGTTAGCTGCAGCCCCTTAGCTGCTCTGATGCAGCCAGGGCTGTGTGGGCTGCCTTGGGCAGTAAAGGAGAAGCAGCACAAGTCAAGCTGTAAAAAAAGTAAAAAAAGTTAAGAAGAGCAGGGTGAATACAACATTCATATGATACATCCTCAGTTAAACTCAAATTCTTATTGGCCTAACAGCAACTTGCTATAATATCTCCTTTTCCCACTGAAAATTATATTAGCTGTCTATGCATAATGTTTCTTTTCTCATTCAGATGATCAGCACTGTCCTATGTGTGTAGGTGAGAGAGAGCTAGAGCTCAAGGATTTAAGATTTCTCAGGAAATTCAGAACAAGAGCATTTTTAGATGCTATATATCCCCCGTTGTACTACCTGTGTAGTTTGTAGGCTCTTGCTGTCACAAAGAAAAACAGCCTTGCAAAGGTCCCTCGGCAGTCCTAGTGACACAGAGGTTTTTTACTCCTTTGCTCAACATGATATATTTATTAATAGTTTCAAACTTACCTTACAGACTCTGCAGTGCAAAGCAGGAGAGAAAACTTAATGAAGGCAAGTCAGATGGCACAGTATATTACTCCAGGCTTTTTCTGGGCTGAAGGAGAGATGTTGAGTGCGATTTTGCCTCCTCTACAGATAGGCTAACAACACACCTGCCAGTATTGCTTGCTGAAGAGCTTGGCTGACAGCACTTTGCTAGAAGAGGCTGCTGTTATTTACAGCAGGAGAAGGTACCCCAGATACCGAGACTTTGTTGGCTACATGTGCCTCATTTAGCAACAGGATATAGGAATGAAAGTCAGATGAGAAGACAACTCACCAGAGCTTTGTGGGAAATAAGAGTTTCTGCACTGAGTTCAACCAGGACTGGCACCAGTCCTGGCTCTTGTTGTTAGCTCACAACTCCGTCAGCACCGTGTGGTGAGCTCATGGCTCTGGATTGCTTATGGTGGCCACATGTCAATGCAGGAAGCATTTTACCACAGTGGTTGCTCTTAATTAGCTGTAGTGATGCTTCGGTGATGCAAAGAAGCCAGGGACTAAGTGGTAGCAGAGGTTTCAGTAAGCACACCCCAGGGCAGTCAGCCACCTAGTTTGAGGCTGCTGCCTCCCAGGCTCATAAGACTGTTTTCTGAGGTGACCCTGAAGGATGTCTCCAAGGAGTTCAAGATAACTAACGTGGAGCTTCCAAAAGTAGTTTGTTTCCTAGTTGTACAAATGAGAATTTTCCTTTCAAAAAGATTCTTTTTTCTGTTGGGTGATTCAAAGAGCATTTGATTCCTTTCCAACAGATACAAGATTCCTCGATATGTATATTGACAGTTATTTGGTATACTGGGGAGGTGGACCTTCAGGACAGAAAGGGAAGCATCTTCCCAAGAGCAGGATGCTCTTCCTTGAAGGTCTAAAATCTAGTCAGAGAATGCAAACAATGCAAGCTATCAGTGGTCAGTTACCAATGGCGCCATGATATTGCTTTTAGTGTTGAATTATGCTAAAACCTGCCTGGTTCACCAAAATTCAAACACACATACTGCTTTTTGAAGCAAGGTTTGCCAGATAAGCTGCTATCTGGCCTAGAGATATGTGTCTGGCAGTCAAACACTTTATAACGATAAAAGCCCCATCCAACTTTTGTATGGCAGATTCTTCCACATACTTTCCTGAAGTGTGTGGAGCTTCTCCTGTGAAGCAGCATCACCTCTTCATGGTTACTCCTCAGGGGTTAAATGAAAGAGAGATCTGCCCACAATTGTTGTGTGGTGAGTTATGTCAATCTCTACTTAATGATTGTTTCTTTTTGGTAGGTTTGATACAATTGCCTAATATAATTGCTTTGACATAGTGCACTATACTGTCCCATCTTGTACTATGCTACTAGTAGTTTTCAACTTATATACTGTGTAGTAAATAATTTTGATTAAGATCGTTCATCTGTTCATTTGTCTATGAATTTAAACTGTTGACAAAATCTGAGGCTAAGATTGGATCCAGCCATACCTAGGCTCCTCTCTGAGAAGGAGTTTTGAAAGCTAGGGAGTTATTTCTGCATCTCGTAGCTCAGTGAGATGACTTCTCTAATAAACTTTGTCTAAGCCTTCCACTCTCCCCTGTGACACCAAGGAAGTTTGCAGCAGCAATATAATGGAGAAAACTTTCCTCTGTTCTGTACCTCACTTGGGAAATAGATGCTCTCATGGCAAATAATCACCATAAAACTATGTTAAAGCAGGAGAAAGGCATTCTTTCCTCAGTCAGCAGCTGTGGCAATGGAGGGCCTGCAGATGACTCCAGAAAGTGAAGGAGGAAAGGAGGATGGAGGAGGTAGTCCGTACCTCTGTGTATGTGCATGCACATCCTCCAGCCACTGTGGTTGGGCTGTATCTTTGCTTGTTAATATTTAGTCCATTCAGACCTACTCTGGGACAGCTTCTTTGAATCACTCTTATTTGCAGGCATGAGCTGACCTTATTCTCCTTTATATTGCTGCTGTCTGAATACAAACATCATGTGGAGAAACCAAAGCAGCTCAGAAGGCCAGAAAGTAAATTGTGTGCAATGTGTGTGTTCCCATCCTGAGCTCCCATGCCCTTCTGCTTCAGTTGTGCTCTCTGGCCAGAGGGTGATTAGACACTCGCATGTTGAGCTGTGTCCTGCCGCCTGATACCAGCCCACTCCCCAAGAAGCCTCTGACAAGGAAAACTCCTGGTGTCAGCAGGTCCTCAGTGGCTGTCTTTCATCTGTGAGTGATCACACTTCCTCCCTGACCTGCCTGTGTGGTTCTAGGCCCTCTGCACTGCATGTGGTCTGGGCTGCTATCAGGTATCTCAAAACCTGCCTCTGTGGATGTGCTGGAAGAAGCTTGCCAGAGACGAAGAACATATACAGCCAAGGGAACTTAAAATTATTTTAAAGATCTGTTTAGATGCACCTTGCATCCCTTGTATCCCAATTGCCAACATCTGTCTGACTGTCTGAAGTAATGCCATTTTTCTCAGTGTCCTTTTCACACGAAAAAGAGGTTCTACTTGTATGGAGCAAATACGTGAATGTGATTTGGATAGACTGGCTGAGGGATCATGCTTAGGTCAGAGAGGGAAAAAGAAGGAAACAGAGAGGAAGAAACAATTTTTGAGCGCTGCTTCCTGTAATCAGGCATCGGGGTTAAGGAAGCATTTTTTCTAGCGGTGTATGATCATTGGATTCACATTTCTTGCCTGAAGTTACAGCCTATTTCAGCACACATTTAAAAGCTGACACAGTGTGCCTCTTTGAGGTGTGTACAGGGTATATCCTCTTCTATGAGAAGGCAGACAGCTCTTTCCAGTGGCATGTACACTGCATGCCAGGCAGGAGTTTGCCAGGCTCTGGCTGTCTGCAGGGCCAGATACCCAGAGAATGGTGGGGTGAGGAAGGTCCTCGCACCTATGGGCAGGTGGCCAGCACCTCTTCCTGAAGCTTATTTTGAACATGTTTAAGACAGTATTTAAGGCACAATTGCATTACTGAGTACAACATGCACTCAACTCCATCTGACCGTGGGGGAGACCCACTGTGGTGGCCTTCCTGTGCTGCTGTTCCTGTCATGGGGGAAGGAAACAGCTGGAGCAGCTGGATAACAGGGATTTATTTGAGCAAATCACCTTTCTGATTTTGTTGCAGCCTTCCTGTGTGAACCTGGCAGCTAGCTTGGCCCCTGAGTGCTATGCAGGTATTGATGAATAAGGTTCTGATGTGATGTGAGCTGAGCAGCACTGCCAACAGATGAACTCCCATGAGGCCAAGTAATTCCCTCACCAAGAATAAAGTTTTTGTTTCTGTTCTAGAGAAACTAGAAGGTATCTCAGAACAACATTCAGTTTCCATGAAACAAATGGGACAGACTTTTGCATTTTGGAGTCTCCTAGGATCTGATCAGGTTCTGGGTTCTTATACTGGTGGGAAGTGGCTCAGGAAAAAGCAGAGTACCTCTCATCTCTGTCGGCTCAGTATAAACTGCTCTTTGTTTCTCTGCCTCTGTTCTTTCTCCGCTGCACAGGTGTCCTGTGCTTGAGCTGCAAAGGAAAAACCAGTTTTGTTTTCTTCTTGCTTTAATTGTGCTTTCCAAGTGTTTGTGTTTAGCCGAAGGGCAACATGCACCTGCTTGTACAAACTTCAAATAGGCCCATTTGCTCTCATTGTTTAAGCAAGAGATTCAAGTGATGTCAAATATGGGCATCTGATTCCTCAAAGGAAATAGTGGTGTCAGCTTGTCATAATTCACTTCTGCTCCTGCATCCTGTGTAGCAAAGCAGCAACCCACACACAGCTGGAATTCTTGCCAGCAGAAGAGCAACAGTAGGTAGGTGAATTCCACACGGTGCCTGATTTGGGTCTTTTTAACTTGTACTCTTACAGGGCTCCAGTGTTGCGTGACCTTTTGCTAGGTTGCCAGACAGAGGTGAATTTTTCTTTTGTATGAAAACCAACAAGAAAACCACCTGACTTCAAAGGATTCACTGTCAAAATGCTTTCCATCTGTGCACTATTCTGTTTGTTATTTGATTTTGTCTTCTGTTCCCAAGGGGTTAATTAAGACATGTATCCTTCCTGGGCTATTTTTTTACTATAGAGAGACTGAAAACGCAGATTTGTTTTTATCTATGTCATCGCAGTCATATGTCCTGAATCGCTGCTGTCAGAGCCAGAAGCAGCTTGGGAGAACGCCAATATATTTCCCTCCTGATGTAGAGTTCCTCCTTGAAGGGCAGTCTTTGTGTTTTAATGAATGATATATAGGAGCTTCGATTACTTCCCTTGCTACTGCCCGTTTTTCTGTTATTCACAAATCCTAGAGTTATCAGGAAACCCTGAAGATTTTGACTGTGTTCATAGCTTTGGCAGTTCAATGAGGTCTACTTCTAGTTGCAATTAATGCATATTAAGACATGTACATTCAGATTTGTTTCACTGTTTGCTTTTAAATGCTGGAAAGTCTGCACTGCTCTGCCACAACATGGCTGCTGATAAACGAAGGATTATATCCTCTGAGTTTTATCTCACACCATGAAGTTCAATATTTCCTGATTCCATAGAAGCCAATATGTTATCTTGCAGCTTATAGAGATGCTGGGTGAGCATCCAAATATCCCTGTCTCAGGGCCCTGGTTATTGCAAGGGCTTGTACAATCTGTTGTATTCACTTAGAGCCTCTCTCTTTAAAGAAACAAAAGTAAGAACAACAAAAACAGAAGCAAGTGGTGGATAAAAGGAAAAATCAAAAAATCTCCAGAAAGGCCTGTGAGTCAGAAAGAGGTAGAGGAGGATGAACTTATAGCCCTGGTCCAGAAGACCAGAAAATTCAGTGCATTTTGACTTGAGCACTGTGTGTAGGTCAAGCTGTTTGGCCTCTGCTCCAGTGAGGAAAACAAGGCTTTGCCTCAAGGCTAATTTGGCTGCCATCACTTGGAACGTGAATATTTATTTTGTGACAGTCAATCCAAGCTATGAGGACCCTCCAGGTGATGCCATATACAAGACTGTGGAAGAGACCAGAGTCATACCTACTGCCAGCCAGCTCCAATTCTGGAGATCATCCAGTGGGATGCTATGTAACAACTGTGTTGTTACAGTCCTACTTCCTAATGGCCTCTTCCTTGCTGGACCAAGAGAGAAGGTTTATGTCAAGAGAAGAGCCTGTATCAGGACTACACATGAGAATGTTTCTTTAAAAAGAGAAAAGGCGGGCTGTCATCAGAGGGAGCCCAGTCCATACCAAAATCTTAAGAAAACCCAGAGGAAAGACAATGCAGCTCTATATCCAGCCTATAAAGACCACAGGTCCTACTTTCTGGCTCAGTCAGCAACATGGAAGATAAGGGTGTTATATCTCCATTGAAAAGATTAATGTCAAGCATGAGGATTAGTTCTCTGCAGCGCAAGAGATTAAGTTTGGATTTTGCAAGCTTTCCCATTATCGGCTTTCTCCCCAGACAGTCTCCACAGGCCTGTTCCACCCTCCCTGGCCAACTTGGAATCTCAGAGAGTGCCTCTCATTCAGCTGCATTTTCTTTTGTTACAACTCCACGTTAAAGAAACCATTACACTGAGACTATGCTGCACTGAGCAGATTTACTGTGCCTTTCCCACACACCTCCAAGGATAGAACCTACCTCCTATACTAAAAATGGACAAGAAAAAAGTTTTCTCCTGCCAGGCAGAGCACTATGGCCACAAGTCCCATTGCTGATCCAGCTGTGCCAGCCAGAAGTGGTACCTCCTCCGGCTATAGCCACCACCATTCACCAGCTCTCCTGGCAAACTGGTTTGTGTCCTTCTTCAGGCAAAACCAACCAGAATAACTCACAACAACTTCTTACATTTTTAAAATTATTCAAGGTAATTTTGCCTGAATTGGTTTAAGGGGAGCTCTGACTCGGAAGTCATGGGAGAAATCAATTTTTTATCCTTTCTAAACCAACTGAAGGAAAAGCTTCTGTTGTATTCAGGCATCTGCACTGCCAAGAGCCAGGAGCAAGACACAGGTGTATGCCAGATGGAGAGCCCAAGGGATGTGACAGCAAAGGATGTGCTGACAGCCTCGAAATATAAAGTGCCTACGGCCTGACTTCACCCAGGAGCATATGCTCCAGCAGCTGCGGCCGTTTTGGATAAGCCTGGGTTTGGAAGGTTCCTGGATTCTTCTGCTGTTAAGATAATTTCCAGCAGTGTTTTTTGCCTCACCAGTTTAATAGCACTCATGTTAGGCAAGGCTGAGTGCAAACCTGCCTCTTGCTGGCTGGGGTGCAGGGTGCAGGGTGCAGAGCCCACACTGCTGTGATCTCTGATCATTTTGGCATTGTGCTTAACCTGGCCCTGTTCTTTGTTCTGGGTTCGTGTTCCACTGGCCTAGTAAAGTTCATAGAGGAATACTTCTTCCTCTTCGTGTTAAATGTTTTAATTTCTTGAGGCAGAGACTTTGAACTGAAGGAACTCTACCTGTTGGCAAAGCTGCTCTTGAAGACAAGTCAGGGCTTTGTTCAAGAATCTTGGAGTTGCTTTAATTGTTTGCGTAGTAAGGCTTCATATCATAATAGGATCAAATACACTTTACAGACAGTAAAACTAGAGTCACAGAAGAGAAACAGATATCTAACTTTACACAGGAATGCATGCCAAGTGAGAGCACATGAATCTCAGTGTAGAAAAGGTCAGACTCCCAAAATAATAAAACAATTTAATTATCTGACACCTTTTCATTATTTATATATTTCTGTGCGAACTTGGGACCATTTTTACGCTTCTTTAAATTAGTGTTTTGGCAAAAGGAAAGTACTTCATGGTGTAAGGTGGGTGGTCAGCTCTGATTCTGTGCCTCTCTGTTTCATCTGCCTGAGAAATAGCAAGGGAAGAGCACAGCAGCTTCTCCAACTGCTGCCAGGAGGCATGTTGTGAGAGGGACACCACCATTCCAGGACCCTCCTGCCGTGCTTGCCCTACTTTCCATGCCATGCTTTCCTTCAGGGAAATCCTGTGACTTTCCCTCTAAAAACTGAAGGAAGGGTGAGGAGGAGAGTTTGTATCTTTATTTATCTCACTGGCTTTAAAACACAGTCTTTGTAAAATCTTTGTATTTCTTACTTTGCTATTACCCATAGCAACTGTGCATCCAGACCCAGCATTTTGGCTGATGCCAGGCAGCAGGGACATTAGAATGACTGACCTGTGTTTCCTTTCAAATTACGTCACTCTCATTGCATGCTTAGTCTGCAGGACCCCACAGATTTGTAACCTGACCTGGAGCTGCACTGACACCATATAGTTTATGCTCTGTCCCCATTGAGTTGATGATGTAGCAATGAAATCTGAGAGCTGAGAAAAAAGCTTTTCAAATTGAATAATCAGGAAGGTGTCAAAGGTTCTGTTTTATTATTACTTATGAAATACTAGGAAAAGGCCCCATTCGTTTTCTCTGGCTTTATGTTTAACAGATTGCCTAATGGGTTGCTGCTGAGTGTATAACAAGACTTTAAAAATTATTGTGTCCATACAAATTGTCCCTCACAATATAAAAAAAAAAAGTATGTGAAAAGGCAAATACTTCTATATCTTTCTTGTCAATTTTTATTTTGCACCTTGTGAAAGCCTCATTTAATCTCTTGCAATAACTAATTTCCCCTGGGTTCTTAACACTGGTTTTTCTACCTCTAATACCAGATTGGCAGCCCAGTAACAAATAGTTAAAAGCAGTATCACAGGGTGAATATAATCATGGCCAGGAACTGGGCAACTGCCCGGTTAATCTGATTATTGGCCTGTGACGCACTGTAGCCCGTTAACCTTGTTTTGACCAGCTTCCTGACACTTGTGGCACAAATGAAGTGTGACATGATTAAATGAGACTGATCAGTTTTGTTCACCATGACAATACCCGGCAGCTGCTGAACTCAGGATTTACAAAGCAGTGAAAGCTTTGAAGTCCCATGATTTAGCTGTTAGATTGCTTTCCTCTGGCTGGAGGGATGGTTGTTCACTCCAAACACACGTAGTTCAGTGTGGACACGATGGCTTTTCTGTGGTGGTTCTGTGTAGATCTCTGCAAGGCCCCAGCTCATCTCCCAGAAGTATGTCTGCAGAGCAGGGATGGGTTTGATACATATGTGATGCAACAAGCAGATGATGAGCTTAGCACATGAGAGAAAAGTGGGACAGTGCAATGAGAGAGGAAAAAAAAGCAAATACAGCTCTAGAAACATATTTGATATTCAAACTATATTTTAATATGTTTTGGGGATAGTTTTTGGCCAGATATTTTAAAAGTGGAAGTATTAGTCGTGCAATAATCCAAGTACTCTGTGTTAGATTGTTTTCTAATGCCATGAGCTGCGTTTAGGGGACAGCCTTTCTGCTTCAAAAGGATCGTTTCCCTTATTTGAAGCTTTGCATATTTTAAGGCCAGAAAGACTCCTGATCTAGTGTATAATGTTTTGTACTGTTTCCCCTGGGCACTGGAGGGCAGTGGCTTTGCTGAAGAGCGCTCTGGGTTCCCTGCTCTTGGTGCTCTTGGTGCAGTGTTCTGAGCAGATACAGATACATACATGTCCAGTAAGTTAATGTGCTGATGTGCCCTCCACAGAGTAAAAAAAAATATTACTCTCAGCTAACCTTGCAAGCTCTCTTGTTTACTGGAAAAGGCTGATGGGCAAAAAGGAACGAGATACAGAAACAGAAAGGTATGAAGTTGAAAGAAAATAATTACCATGAGTGGGATATAAAATCAAGGATGGTATTTTTCCTTCCTGTTAATGGCCATTTACTTTTGCTAGTGCATGCAGGCACAGCGTATCATGGGGTAGGATTGAAGACACAGAGCTTGGAGCTGGCAGGCCAGGGGAAATGCTGTCTAGGAAGACAGTAACACATTCTTCAACTTTGGTAATTTTGTGAAACATTTCAGGGCCAAACACTCACATGTGCAGGATTACCTAGAAGACATTTATATGACTGACAGCAAACTAAATTGTTTTGAATGAAGATAAACAAGGCATGTAAGTCAAGTCAGAGAACTAATCACTTGTCTGACCTTAACTGCTGTCTAATTACAGGTCCAGGATGCCTTAGATAAATGCTCGTAGTAAAGTAATGCCTGTTACAGGAGGACTGGCAGTGCTTTATATGTAGACACATGAGGCTGAGAAGGATATTAAGTCCTGTGAGACAAAGTGCAGGCGGGTTTGGTGCCAGCTGCCAGCTTCTCCTCCCTGCCTGCTGCCTGGGGTGATGTGGCCATGGGGCCCAGCATGACTTGCTTGGCCACCCCAGTCCCTGCTTCCCCCCCTTGGACATTTCCCCTCTCCCAGGATATGCCGCCTCAGAAGATAAAGCCTCAGATGGGCCAGGCATGGGCAGGAGTCCTTCACTGCTCCCGTGACACTTTATTAGCAGGCTCTGGAAGCTCAGGGAGCAGGCAGCGGGCCACGAGGCTGTTTTGCTTGGAAGAAGCCACCCCACATTATGGCACTCTTAATGTATAAACACAGTAATGTATCCAGCTAACATGTGCCAGGCTGCTAGACACTGCCAACCACAGCATGGATGGGGCAGCCTGGGGGACTAGGATGCAGCCTTTCATCTGTGAAATCCGGGTCAAAGCCATAGAAGTCCAGTCTGATGGGCCCCCGATGTGACATGAAGCCCCAGCAAACTAACAGCAGGCACCAGTCTTTCTCTTCTGGAAGCCTCTTTGGTCGTCCAGCTCTAGAGGAAGAAGCCCTAAATGAGTACTTAGCCTAGGCTAGCAAAACCAGAGCCTGGGTGCTTCCCAAAGCTTGTGCCCCATGATCCCTTTCCTTCCCTGGGGAAGGACCGATCTCTGCCGTATTTGTAGACTTTGCCCACCTGAGATCTCACACTAAACACCACCTGGCTGTGGTGGGAAGGCAGCTGTCTGCCTCCCCAAAAACAGAGAGGTCGTCTCATCACCTAAGACAAATAGCCAGACACTGCACCACACTTGCAAACACGCGTTATAGCAGCATTGTACAGAGATCACAGTCGTGGGTGATGTCTTTTTTGGGCCGAGCACAGGGCTAACACCTTGGGAAACAATCATCCAAACAGTTGAAGAATAACAAGGAAACAATTGCAATGAGATACTGTTGGCTCACAAAAGGGAAAATGAATAGAATAGGATATCTTCTTGGTCAACTAGTACAACTCACACTGGAAATGGATGCCAATACACCAGTACTTTGCCAAGGCAAAGACATTCTGGGCTAGTCTTCCAGTGTGAAATTATTTTCCCATTCCTGGTGTAAGTCCCCATTCTCTCTTCTGAATGCAGATTAAATTCAAAGACGTATTCTCTATTTTTAATAGCCTTCTTGGTTTTTTTCCAGGTGCCTCCTTTTGTATTTCTCTGATGTTTCCCATAGGGATAGTCCTCAGTGATTCCCTACAATGACACTCGTGAAAACTCATTGTTAAACATGAATCACAGATGCCATTAGATAAATAGATAGATAGATAGATTAGATAGATAGATAGATAGATAGATAGATAGATAGATAGATAGATAGATAGATAGATAGATAGAATTCCCTGATAGTACTGCCAAAAGGGAGGTACAGGTAAGAAAAAAGCGTAGTTTAAAAAAAAAAAAAAAGTAGTAAAAAAGAAGTAAAAAAAGAGGAGGTAAGACTTAAGGGTAAAAAGCAACACCATAGCAGAAGTTTATTCAATTCTACATGCTGCAAGAAAGAATTTTTTTAATGTAATGTTGCAATCTTTTGAGACTATCTCTCTCCTGGAAGGACTCCTTGGAAGCCTTTAAGTGCCTTTTTTAAGTCTTTGCATTTAGGCCATACATCTCTGATACGGATGATTTGGAAACTCTAGCCTCTGTTTCATAACAATAGGGCAGACCCTAAGCATTGGTTTAACTCTTTATATTTTATCTGGGACAGGATTGATGCAAGGTCTGTAATAACATGCCAGACAGGAGTTGCCTTGTCTGTAATAAACAGGCCAGGCGGAAGTTGGAAGATGTTAGATTGCCTGATGTTAATAGCTGTTTCTTAGCATTCCTGTTGCCTGGCTTCCTGTTTACTTACCATTTGCTTTAAAGGATCTTAACAGACCTGGTGTGGTATCAATTCATTAACTCCTTCCTCCTCTGTACAGACAGAAAAAAATTGGGTCCTCCTGCCTTAGTGATGAAGACAGGAAATTTGTCATGATAGGCTATTGCTACGATACCTCTCACTCTTTAAAAAATACTTTTACAACTTGTTTTCGTCTTCTAGAGCCTCCAGCTCTGCTTGCCATACTATTCTCCTGATTTTATTTTTCTTTACTCATCCATTTTACAGTCTTCACTTATTGTATGGGGCAGAATCTTACACTCAAATGTGTTTCTAAGCTGGAGTTTTCTTTTTTTCCCATGGAGAAATTAGAGTACGGAGAGATATCTTTTAAATTACACCTCTTAGATGGTTTCAGGCCAGCTTAATCTGACTTGATAAATCTCAGTGTGAGTCATCATTTAGCCATTGAAAAGGTCCAACTTGGAAATAATTGACTGCCTAAAAATAAGGCTTTGAAAATAGGGTTAACAAAGATAAAACCCATTGCCATCATCACAAACCATTCCACTAGGGGCTGACTTCTGCTAATGTCTGCAAGCTCAGAGGAGCACTCCCTGTGTATATCACTACATTTTTACAAGGTAGACCAAAGGAATGCCTATACAGTGCTCTAGTCAACCTTAAGAGGCTTCTGACAATACACTGAATAAATACTCATCTGTTACCAAACAAATCACTTCAACCCACTGGCTATCTAAGTGGAGGACAAGCCCATGCTAAGTATTTGTGCAACATCTCATGCAAAACCGCAAGTGTAATACAAACAGTAATGAAGCTATTTCATAGGCATTAGCACCAGCTTCTGAAAAATGAACCCACTGGACTTTGTTTTGTTTTCAGCTCTATTTTTGCACTGGTTTTGCATGAAATCCCAAGCCAGTGAAAACTTGATTTTGTTTTCAGTTCAACTGACACACACCAATGAGACACTTCAATCACTAGAGATGACTCAGATCCATCTGATCTCAGGGATCTGAGTACATGCTGCTGAGCAAGGAAACCCAAACCTTCTCTTGTGCAGTTTTCTCCCTTTCTGTACAACCCCTGTTGTTATGCAGCCACATGCAAAGAAACAGGGATCACTACTGTATTCTGCTCTATCTGTTCCTACACCTACTGTTAAACTGGTACCTTTCTTCTGGACTTTTGTGCTGAGGTTTGGTGGTAAGCCTACTTGATAGAAATAGCTTCTAATAGTGATTCTGTGCTGTTTCCCTATATCCATGAAGGCTGTACCTTGTCACTTGAAGTCAGCTGGACTGAAGTCAGTGCTTTACTTGATATCTGACCATCCCCTTATGTAACATGAGCTTCATTTTGGTGTTCCACCACATGTGGATGTATGGCTTTGCATGGTGTTCTGTTAACTCTGGTTGGAGTATGAGCAAAGATGACTTCTCTCCTAGTCAGTGATGCAGGAAAGAACAGTTCACAAACATAAGCTGTCCTTTACTATACCTCAAACCTGCTGTTTTTGTTGGGACAGAGAAAGAGAAGGAGGTTTTTTTGCTGAGGGAGACATGTTGGCCAATGCTGAGCCAGATGGATTTTCTGGCTGGAGAGTTTCAGATGTGACTGGAGTTGCTAGGGTTCAAATCCCCATTCTGGTTTGTGGCAAAAGTCATTCATTTTGCTGTTGGTCCTGCTGATGCTACCAGCAGCTTCTGGACCTGAAAAGCCCTTAGTGCTTCCGGCAGGTGAAACAAACACCAATGCATGCATAAGAGAGGCCACTTTGGACTTCCATACAGAAAAATTTTACTTTTTTTTTCCTACTTTTTTTTTTCTTTAGTGAGATTTTACATGAGGGTGAGGGAAGGTGGATGATAGAACATTATTATGAAACTTGTACTTGCTTATACAACTTTTTAACTTACCTGTATTAACTAGAGCAGGATGGAAGAGAGGCAAGGGGCCAACTGGTCCCTGTAGAGTTGTAGGAAAGGGCAGGGATGCATGCAGGAGTGGAGAAGGGCTCTTCTGACATTGCATACTTAATCTAATCTAGGCCATAATAATTTCCTACTGGCTCAGCATCAGTCACATCGTTAGCCTAACGCTGAAATTAGATCTTGTCTGTCAGTGACATTTGTTTTCCTATCTGGACCATCTCTGTACTGCAGTACTTCCTGTCTCAATTCATGTGGGACCAACAATCCTGGTTATGTTGATCCAGACATAGCAGAAAGCTTTTACTGAGCACTCCCTGCAGACAAGGGAAACCATCAAAGTGAGTGTTTCAATATGCCATTGCTCTCTTGTGTAAAATAAGAACGACTTCCCGTTGCAAGTTGGGGTCTTATTCCTGTCCAACACTCTGCACTGATCATAAACAAACAAACATGCAGTCAATAATAAAAAAATCACAGAATCATATCCCTTATTGTCCTGGTTTTGGCTGGGACAGAGTTAATTTTCTTCACAGTAGCTAACATGGGGCCATGTTTGGATTTGTACTGAAACACCGTTGATAACACAGGGATGTTTTCCCTGCTGCTGAGCAGTGCCAACACTGAGCCAACGCCTTTTCTGCTCCTCACCCCACCCCACCACTGAGAAGTCTGGGGGTGCACAAGAAGTTGTGAAGGGACATGGCCAGGACAGCTGACCCCAGCTAACCACAGGGATATCCCAGACCACATGATGTCATGCTCAGCATATCAAGCTGGGGGACGTAGAAGAAAGGGGGGACATTTGGAGTCATAGTGTTTGTCTTCCCAAGTCACCATTACATGGTGGAGCACTGCTTTCCTTGGAATGGCTCAACACCTGTCCACGGAAGGTGGTGAACAAACTGTGTTTTGCTTTGCTCATGTGCATGTGGCTTTTGCTTTACCTATTAAACTGTCTTTATCTCATCCCATTAATTTTCTCACTTTTATCCTTCTGATTCTCTCCCCCATCCCACCAGGAGAGTGAGAAAGCAGCTGTGTGGGTCTGAGTTGCTGGCTGGGGTTAAATCACAACACTTGTCCAAATCTATACCATATCTGTGTCTATACTCTGTGCAGTCAACCTGAGACAACTGAACTGGTGAGACAGATTCATTCAGGAGTGCTACAGCCACCACATCTTTTCCCTGTGCACTCAAAATGATGTTTTGTTAAAGGGTTCTTGCAATAACAAGTGAGTTCTTCACACTTCTGAACACTAAAGAAACCAGGACAATTTCGTGTGTGAGTCATAAATTTCTTCTGAGACTCCTGTGCTTCCCAGGGTGCCAACTTCTTGCTGTACAACTACTGATGGTTGTAGCTCAGGGTCCGAAGAAGTGAACCTGAGCCCCAGTTTAAGCACCCACTTTTGCCTCAGGAGGGCTGCAGCTCACAGGGTTCTGGCTCTGGATCTGTAAAAGCTCCCGACATCTCCAGTTTCCACTGCAGTCAGACACTGTGGGCTTCTTTCACATTTAATTGAGAGAAATAGGCATTTCTGGGAATTTAGCTCATCTTGAAGCAGACGTTTAAAAAGCCAGATGAACTCTGGAGGTGCTTAGGAGGACTTTATCTGTGAACAGCTTGAGGAACATTAGCCATTGAAAAGACTGAATTTTGGACAAACTCCAAATGGAGATTACCATTTAAAAATGTAACATTTTAGGCACACATTTTAATGTAGGCAAACATTCAATTTACCCTTGTTAGCAAACACAAAATTACTTAAATCACAGTTTTTCAAATACCAGCCAGGTTTCCAGTTAGGAACTGCAAACACCATATAGGTTATCTTCTTCTGACATCTTGTTGCCTTGTATTTCAGGAGAGCCTAGAAGAGATAAGATGCATTCCTTCCTTCACCTCTTATATAATCACAAAGTAATTTTGTGGTCAAGACCATTTTAAAGGAGTCTGATTAAGGACCTAGGGGTTCAATTCTAGAAGAATTAATTTAAGATCAGTTTTAGCTCGCGGCTTATTTTCCTCTGAAGTTTTTAGGATCCTGGCTACTCCATTGCTTCCCACCTTGTGTTTTTAATACTTGCATGCTTCTGGTTACATTTCCTTTACCCTGTATACAAAGGCATCAGTGTGAGAGAGCACCAAATATTTTGTGAAAATATTTTTTAAAAATTCCCACATATGCACTTCAAAGGAGGCTTTCATGATGTGAATTTTTCATGACCTGGAGCAAAAGAGAGACACTCTACTTTTAAAACAGATGTTAAACCAGAGGCAGGAGTTAAACTTTCAGACCTTTAGGTGGCATAGATGCCACAGGTGGTGTAATACTTTACTTTAGCTGGGGATTTACACGCATAATGTAGTTTTACGTCATTTTGCTGCAAATTACAGCAAACTTTCATTATCAAAACATATCATGTTGTCTTTTATTATTTATTTGTTAGAACCTCTTTACAGGGACAGCTGGAGAAAAACTACTGTGGACCTTCTAGGGGAGATAGGGGATATGTATTGATCTGGCATTCATTTATTGATTAGCTGCTTTACTGCCAAATCCTGTTGGCTTGTGTTCATCTACTTGAGATTCTGGAAGCAGCCTGGAAAGTTCATGCACTGCCTATTACCTCAGTGGAAAATATTGATATGGTAATTGTCCAGGAGGTGATCAAGAGATGTTGGGAATAACATAATCATCTTGCTGTTCTACATGCTGTCTATGATTACTTATTTCGAAATCATTGGCTGAAAGTATTGACATGTTAGGTAATGAATAAAAATCACATAAGAGAAATAAATTACATTTTTAATTAAACCCACGCATTTCCCCCTCAAATGCAAAGGATTTCTAATGAGTCCCTCCAGAAAACACAAGTACTCAGAAAATCAAGTATAATAAAACTGTGACTTGAGTGGGTGAGGGGTGAGGAGTGAGGAGCTTGTAAACAAGAGTTCTGTCTGACTTTGTAGGTAGCGAACTGTAACTATAGAACTGCTTAACTGATCTGTACATTTATAAACAGCTGTCTTGGTTTAACCCCAGATGGCAGCTAAGCCCCACACAGCCACTCACTCACTCCCCCACAGTGGTATGTGGGAAATAATCGGAAGAGTAGAAGTGGGAAAACTCATGGGTTGAGATAAAGACAGTTTAATAAGTAAAGCAAATGCCATGCACACATAAACAAAGCAACACAAAGAATTCATTCACCACTTCCCATGAGCAGGCAGGGGTTTAGCCATCCCCAGGAAAGCAGGGCTCCATCACACATTAATGGTGACTTGGGAAGAGAAACACCATCACTCTGAATGTCCCCCCTTCCTTCTTCCCCAGCTTTATATGCTGAGCATGATGTCATGTGGTCTGGGATATCCCTGTGGTCAGCTGGGGGCAGCAGTCCCAGCTGTGCACCACCAGCCTCCTTGCTGGTGGTGAAGCAGAAAAGGCCTTGATGCTGTGCAAGCCCTGCTCAGCAGTAACAAATATTAGCAGTGTTTTCAGCACAAATCCAAAACATAGCCCCATATCAGCCACTGTGAAGAAAATTACCTCTACCTCATCCAAAACCATCACAATAGGTAGGATGTAATTTTTTGTGACGTTTTTATTTTGCAATTGAATCTCTAGTGTAGCCCCCTGCTGCTGCACAGAGTAGGATTAAAAGGTAAAACAGGCATCAGAACCAGATTTCAAATTTTGTCCTTTGTATCAGAGTTGCTGGAATTGGGAATTTATTTGGCTTGAGCAAGGGATGTGAGGATATGGAATAGTCTAAACAGACTGGTGCTACCACATATGTTGAGGGGGCAGCAGGGTGGGGGGGAGCTGAGAGAGGGAAAACTGGTCTGAAAATGCTCCAACTGAAATTAAACACTTCAGAGTAAAATGTATATAAGGCAAAAGAGTTGTGTGCCACCTGAGTGATACAAATGAAGGGTGGGATCCTGCATGTTTTGTGTTAACAGGGAAAACACAGACATCACCCAGTAATACTCTGAAGTTGTCATTATGCTAGGCAGAGTGGTGAACTAAGCCCCTTGCTCTGTTGTCAGCTATGCCCTAGGAAATGCTGTTACTGCCAGGACATTACAGCTTTCTACCATGACTTTGCAGTACAGGAGAGCTCAAAACCAAAAGCATCCCATTGCACTAAAGGATTGAGATTGTGAAGCCCAAGGTTATGCCTGTGGCACAAAAACAGAGTTAGAAGGATTTTTGCCCCCCACTTGGCCTCAGTCCCAAAACCACAATCAACGGGTAGAAAGGACGTAGATGGAGGAGGTCAAGCAGTGAGGAACCAGAAAAAGTGGACTAAAGATTTAACACTCTCAGAGTATGGAGTAGTCTCCTGGAGCACAGCATGGCAGCCCTTTCACTGTGGGTCAGTAAGAGGGACCTAGGGGATGTAAAGATTTACTGTGCAATGGAGAACAATCCTACATTGCCCAGGGTATGGACCAGTTGACATTACAAGCCTTTTCATCTCTGATTTCTGAGTCCCAAACAGAGAGTTCTGTTACATCCGCAGCTCAGACCAAATGGGAGCTGTGCAGCAGGGGCCCTCTGCAGACTGTGCAAAGAAAGAAATGCAAATGAATGGGCCAGAACTTTGGGGCCTTCCCTTTCCACAACACTAGGACAGAAAATCCAGTGGTTGTTGTAGACCTAGGAGTTTCTAACTTGCTGAGCCCACAGCCTGCCAGGAGAGGAGGAAGAGG
This sequence comes from Pachyramphus minor, assembly GCA_013397135.1. Taxonomy (NCBI): domain Eukaryota; kingdom Metazoa; phylum Chordata; class Aves; order Passeriformes; family Tyrannidae; genus Pachyramphus; species Pachyramphus minor. The sequence continues at coordinate 365,285 of VYXB01007186.1, read as the reverse complement.
ATTTAACACTTAAGCTAAGTTAATTTGTACTAGCAGAACATCCCAGATTTGGTCCATCATATCATATTCCGTCTGGATGCTCATTAAACGTTTTTGCACACAGAACATAAAGTAGCTCAGATCTCTAGAGTCCAGTCCTAGTATTAACCAGTCAGGAGGAAGCTGTGAGGAGTGAGTTCCTGAGAACACAGAGGCAGGTTATGACAACTGAGTGGATGCCTGAATCCGAGTCTGGCACTCCTAGAGGTCAAAGAAAGGTGCACGAGTTTGCCCAGGTGCTTCCTGTCACTGCAGGCTCTGGAGCCCAGGGTACGCATGGGACAGGGAAGGCTTGTCTCACTCTTTGAGCTCCATCATAGTTCAATTTTCCTTTTTTTGAGAAGACTGCCAATGCAATTTCACATGGCTAAGAACCATTCCTTACTTTTGATTTAATCCTTTTGCGACGAGGCATAGTGACGAGGACCACATCAGTGCATACAGTAAATAGCCTTTCACATGTTAAGATATTACAAGAGAAGCATATGAGTAATTTGAGGGAATCTGAATGCCTATTATAACTCCTCCTGTTTTCCAAAGAGAATATTGTTGCAACAGTCAGGAGAGCTTTAAGCTTGATGCAAAGCTAAAGATCACAACATTACAAAGCCATAATGGAGATGAATTCTAATGGATAGATGGATTTAGGCTGATATGTTAATATACCTGTTTAACTTGATAGATGTTAACGGTGATGACAAATTTTTAAATGTATTTGGATCTACATTTATCATTTTGCTGTAGTATGTTAAAAATTTGATTATTTTGAATCCTTCAAAAAGCTGTTGCTAAGCACAGCTCCAAACTCCATGCCAGCTTGCTAAGTAGCAATTCAATCATATACAAAATATTGCAATATATTATTACAGGTTTTTATCCTTAATTATAACAGTCCTGACTTTTCATCATTATCAATCCTGTCACTGGGCATGACACATATAAATTACTAGAATTAATTCTTTTCAGAGCACTATTTACAGATTGAAGCCAGCAAATTTAGATTGCACCTAGAGATGTTATTGCATTTTGATCTTTTGCCTCAAACCAATGTGAACTTCCTGAAAAATCAACTTCTAGCTTATAAGAAAGATTGTGAAATTAAAGATGGGTTGTATACTGAGCTGATTAGAAACAAGAAATGAAAAATCTGAGCTTCAGCTTACAATGTGCTGAGCATTGGTACCTCCTACAGAGGTCAGATTCTCCTGGGGATGCAGATCCTCTGCAGTGTACTTAGGAATAATCCTTTGTCCCCCCAGGTAAGAACTGGCAAGTCTACCAACGTGAGTTGAAGACATTCTGCGGGCTACAAAAGCCTAAAACCTAGCAATCTGTATATTAGTAATTGGCAGAGATTAGTTTCAAAAAATATCTGGATAATGGTTTTTGTAGGAAACCCTCTATGTTATTGGTTATCTTTCATCTGGACTTCTCAAAAGAATATGTTACCAAAAAGGATTTAAACCCCACAATCCCAGTGGTGGATTTTGCAGTACAAAGATTAAATTTGCAACATATTAACATGGAGAGAGAACTTTATGCCAAAGCAAGATATCCTCACAATCTATTGTACTGTCATTGGATACCCAAACTTTGACACACCATTTACTGAAAGAGTATTTGATTTATTCACAGATATGCCCCAATGACATTTCTAGGCAGGGCAGAATAGAGCTATGATGTGAACAGAGACAAAAATTGTGTACCTCTTGCACCTCACTTGTTACCCACACGAGAGAGCACTCATGCAGGGCATCCCCAACCTCCTCAGAACTTCCATTACGTCTGTCCCTACTTCAGCTTCCCTGAAGCCAACTGCATCCTTCCTGTGGAATAGTGCAACTATGCGAACGCTGCCATTACATGCAGTTTTATTAAATGCTGTTTGATTATCAGGAGATTGGGATGTTTATAAATGAGATGTTTGATGATATCATTTCAAGATAGGTCAGAAGGTGAAGCTCCATTTGTATATTCAAATCCAGCAGCAAAATCCCACATCTTTTAGAGCAGAGAAGGAAGTGCCAGAAGCTTTGGCTAGTAGATCTGCTCTCCACTCAGGCCTAGTGAAGCTACATTTGGAGCATTGTGTCCAGTTCTGGGCTCCTCAGTACAAGAGAGACATGGAGGTCCTGGAGTGGGTCCAGCAAAGGGTTATGAAGATGATCAGGGGACTGGAACATCTCTCTTACTAGAAACTGAGAGAACTGAGCCTGTTCAGCCTGGAGAAGAGAAGGTTGAGAGGTTTCGTCCCTGTATCTGTATTTATATACTGGGGGGGAGTGGGAGGCTGCCAAGAGGATGGAACCAGGCTCTTCTTGGTTTTTCCAATGAATAGGACAAGAGGCAATAGGCAGAGTCTGATGCACTGCAAGTTCCACTGAGTATTTGGAAGAACTTTACTGTGTGGCTGTCTGAGTACTGGAGTAGATTTCTCAGAGATGTTCTGTAGTTTCCCTCCCTGGAGATACTCAAAAGCTGCCAGGACACAATCTTGATTAACGTGCTTTTGGGAAAACCCTGCTTGAGCAGGGAGTTTGAAACAGATGACCCCACCAGTGATCCTTTCCAACCTTACCCATTCTGTGATTCTGTAATTCTGTGATCTTATACCAATACAAATGAGTCTTCTGTGATAAGCTTGAAGAAAATTTCTGAAGAAAATTTCTCTTTCTAGTGCTCAACCACAGTGCACCAAGATAGAAAAAGTGGCTTTCTTGTAATGGATCCTACCAAAACCACAGGCCAAGCACAGCTTGTCATTACTCCAGCATTGTTTACCATGAAGATAACAGAAGCAAGAAAATAGTCTTTTTTTCCAGAGTATATTCCTTGTTTGTTCTGGTTATTGGCTGGTGCTCTGCCTTACTAGTAGCCATTCAGAATCTAGCCACATTCTGAGCAACCTGAAATTATTTATTTATCCCTTATCTTTGTGGTGTAGAAGGCCCATAATTTCATCAGGAGTCAAAGCATGGATTGACAAGAGTGGCTTGCTCAAGGCAAGATGAAGTCTGCAACAGAGCTGGGGTCACATCTTGCTTTAAGGGACATAACCAGACATTTACCCTGATTATATGAAGGCAGTTCATACGAGGGTAAAGTGAATCAAATATTGTTGACCTGAGGTCTGTGCTCCCATTCACAGTTACGCATTTTATTGTCTAATCTAGTGTAAAGTTTGCTAGTGTTCATGCAGACCCACCCAGAATTGATAGTGCACATACACATAAGAGAGCTAGAAACAGGATTTAATTGGAATATAGGATAGGCTGTGGTGATCAGACACAGGGCTCAACTAGACCTGACTGTCCCCTTTCATCCCCTTTTTCCTTTATTTTCTCATGTTTTTTCCTCCTCTATCCACCTCCAACTTTCCTTCTCCCTTCCTTTGGTCTCTGCCCTAACCTGTATGGTAGGCAAGTCTTGCATGCTCTCAAAATGCTGCTCCCATTGCATCCCTTAATGTGTCCTATACCATAGGCAATAACCACGTGTAGTTTGCAAGGCATTTGGGAGTTTCTTGGCAGACACCACACCAGATAAGAAGGTTTAATCAGTTTTCTCTGATGTGCTTGGGAGCAGCCAATGTTGTGTGCCCATTTTCCCTGATGATGTTACTGAGGTTTCTCTGCCTGTCTTTGTTCTCCCTGCATTTTTGTGTTAACAGGGATTACACTTTTAATCATGTAACTTAACACATAAAAGGTAATGAGAAATCACACTGGACCCTTTATTCTTTGCTGACTCCTATGTGACAGTTAGCTCCCAGGGCTAACTGAAGAACTAAAGAAGCTAAAAGCTAGATATTAAAACAAAAGACTTATTTTAAATAAAAAATTAAATTCATCCTTCCAAATGCTGTGAAATCCTTATCAGGAAATCTCCTTGAGCTGCTCTATGTTAAACATAAATTGCAAGAATTATGCTTGAAACAGTATTATCGTGCAGATTAGCTGAGCACAGTTTTAGAAATCATTTAGCAGCTTTTTGCTACTACAAACTGGCTTTAAATCTTAGCTAAAATACCTTCTGCACTAAGCCTGCCTCTTCAGCTCTTAAATACATGCTGCAAGCTTTTTAGAGAGTTAAACTTTATTCTATACATATGCAGATCTACTTATGTGCTTGACACACACAGGGGAACACTTTACAGCAAAAAGGTACCACAATGAACAGGCTGTGATTTTCCCATGAAAGCAGAATGGTACTCAGTAATGTGGGTTTCTTCTTGGTCATCATATACTGAAAAATGATGTTCCTTAAAAGAAGGCCCACTCCTGCTCCCGTAGAAGCCAAGTGAGGTAAGGATTGGGCTCCCAGACTAAAACTAAAACTAAAGTTTTCCAAATGCTAGACTTCAGAGCTTTACTAGGATAGTAAATCTCACAGGCTAGCTCTGATTTCTGTTTGTGTTAACTTCCCCTGTACGCAGCACTGGTGAGGTCACACCTCAAGTACTGTGTCCAGTTTTGGGCCCCTCAATTTAGAAGGGATGTTGAGGTGCTGGAATGAGCCCAGAGAAGGGCAACAAAGACGGTGAAGGGTCTGGAGCACAAGTCCTGTGAGGAGTGGCTGAAGGAGCTGGGATTGCTTAGCCTGGAGGAGGCTCAGGGGTGACTTTATCACCCTCTACAACTACCTGAAAGGAGGTTGTAGTCAGGTGGGGGTCGACTCCTTCTCCTAAGCAGCTAGTGACAGGATGAAAGGACATGGTTTAAGTTGCATCAGGGGAGGTTTAGGTTGCACATTAGGAGGAACTTCACAGAGAATATTATAAGACATAGGAATGGACAACCCAGGGAGATTGGAGTCACTGTCCCTGGAGGTGTTTAAGGAAAGACTGGGTGTGACACTTTGGTGGCGTGGTCCAGTTCATATGGTGGAGTTTGGTCATAGGTTGGACTTGATGATATCAGAGATCTTTTCCAACCTGATTGATTCTGTGATCCTGTGATTGACTGGCCATGGAAATGTCTCTTGTCTTCTGGTTAGGGAATGAAGTTGAGGGGACGCTTTTTGAGAACAATATACCCCTTCCTCATTGCAGAAAGGGTTGAGCGAGCATTTATGCCCCTCGTGAAGGTAAAGCCCGTCCGCAGGGATTGCAGCTCTGACCCACACTCTTCCATGTGTTACTGACGGGCTCCTGCCCGCTGCCGCACGGCAAGCGGAGGGTTTGTTCTGTGACACGCTAATGCCACCACAACCCTGCACGGTCCTCAGAAGCGGCCGTAGGCGTCCGACGGGCAGCAGCTGCGAGGGGCTCCCTGCCCGAGGCGGGCGTGCCGGGCCGGCAGCCGCGGGTGGGCACGACGGCCCAGCGGGGCGGGGCGGCGGCGGCA
>VYXB01007186.1:223413-359137 GCA_013397135.1 Pachyramphus minor | reverse complement strand
GAGTATTTGTTGTCATGAAGAACTGGTAAGTTTCATGGCTCCCGTGATAAAAGTTGTTTTTGAGTTTGGTTGTAGATGGGTAGGAAGGAGGAGAAGCATTATAGGACTTGCTGCTGTTTTGAAATTACACAACTGCAAACTTCGACTGTGACTTTCATAAGTCTTGTGTAGGTTTAGGTGTCTTTGCAACACTGTTCTAGCATTTCCTTTTTTGGAAGGCTTCAGGCAAGCACAGGTTTGTTTATCCATATTGTGTTGCCTTCTTCCTTATTAATTTCCATTTTACTACTGCCAAAGTTTCACCTAATTATTCATAGCAAGTTATATGTTTCCATGTATTGAATACATGGAAACATGTATTAGCATGGAGAGTTCCCATCTACAAGATGCTTATCTTTACATATGAAGGTTTCCCAGCCACCCACACCCCATGTATTCCACCTTGGCTTGGGGGCAGTGACCAAGAAGACCTGTTTCTTGTATGGAAGTTGGTGCCTCAGCTTCTCGACTGCTAAACTGCCATTCTTGCACAACATTCTTGCAGTTACTTAACCAGAGACTCTGGCTTACTTTGGGGCAGATTCAAAGAACTTTCTGAAACCTTTTTTTTTCATGTGTTCTGTTTGTCTTTTGAAAAATCAAATACGGGGTCTTTGGGGATTTGTTTTTTAAATGTTGCTTCCTCTGTATATTTTGGCACCCCTGCCAAACTTCCCACAGGGAGCATTAGTTTGTCTCTGCCTGGCCTTCACTATGTTTTGAATTATACTTCTGGTAACTCCTGAAAATATTTCTTTTCCTATTGAGCCTTTTTTGAGTACAGAAACCTTGAAACCCTGGGGATGCATTTCAGTTAACAGAAGATAAACACTGTATAATGTCACTGTCTAAACAGTTTTTTGTTAGCATGCAGAAGTAACTGCAGACTTGGATTGTCAGTGAACAGTTGCAAGGCTGTTTATTTGCATCTTTATTTGCAAAAAAGTTTGTTTATTTGCAAACTTTTATTTGCATCTTTATTCATAATATTATGGTTGGATCAAATAGTGCTTTTCATCCTGGAGGACCCTATCTGCATGGGAAAGATTTTTTTCTTGTTGTGATACATATAGTGTGAACTTACACCAGGCTGTTAATTTCACTTTGTAGTTGCAACTGAAAACTGATCAGAAAGAGGCTATGGATCGGGAGTTTTAGCCTCTGTTCCCTGCACAGGAGCTCCCTGATTACCTTGCTTTCCTTTTCTAGTCCCCACCTCATTTCAAGTCTCATCAAGCTCTTGGGTAGTGCACACACCATGCACACCCAGTTTCTTTCATCTCTCCGTGCTCTTGCCAGTATAAGCAGGTCAGGCTCAGCTCTGATTCCCTCCTGCTGTCCTGTACAAGTCATACTGTGACCCTGTTTCCAGTGATTTACTTTGGCTCCGTGTCAGCCCAGGAGTTCCTGGATGTAGGTGAGGTCCTGCAAGAATTCCCGTTACCAACTCAGACTGTAACAACTTTTTCTGATTAAATTAATGTAGAAGAAGGTCCGTTAGTTACAAAAAAGACATCTATGTTTATCTTCTACTGTTTGTCTGAGGTAATGCAAGCTGATGTGCATACAGTTATAGTGAGTTTTGGAAAGGATTGTTTCAGAGAATGGAAAGTACATTTTAGCTGAAAAACCTATAAAATGTAAATGGTCCCTAACAGAAAAATGAGCTCTGTTTTGAACATAGATTTAGAGGTTTTTTTCTTCAACCTGTATGTCGTCCATTAAGGACAGAAGTGATGGCAGGAGTCACAAGCACTTAGGTAAATTAACGACTTTTAAAAGTATGATTACAAAGTGAGCGGAAGAGAGAGATTATGGTTTTTTTCTGACAATTAGAAACCTCCATCTTTTAACTGTGAAATAGGTTTTAAATTGTCCGTCTTCAACTGACTGGAGAATCAAGATGCAGTGCACAGCTGGAATTTCTGAATATCATCCCAAGATGTCACAGTTCAGTGTAAGGACCTTTCTGATGCATAAGTCAAATAAATAATGTAGATATTATACCTGTTAAAATATACTCAACTTGCTCTGTATTAGGGGGAGGCTTCTGTGTCTTGTTCCCTCCAGTGTTTTGGTTTAATACTGTTAGAATCAGGACCCTGTTCCACAGACAGCATAAACATGCAGAGCTACACAAGTGCTTTCATCACATTTTGCAACTACATCTCAAAAGTTTGGAAAAAACCACAACATCCCTGAAATCAAGCAGGGGTAGGAGCTACTTGAAGCATCATGTTACCACATTAATCTGCATTGTGTGATATCTGCTAGGTTAAAACTTCCACATGGTAGTGAAGAAATAGCCAGTTTCCTTACATGAGTCTTCATTTGTACTGACATTTAGAGGTATTGCTATGAGTAGAATTTCTGTGCTGAAAAGAAATGTACTCGTGGGAGGAGTAGTGAGCACTGCTGAGTACTGTACTCTACTGCTGTATAAGCAAAGAGCAGGAAAACCACTCTCTAGTTGGATAGTTGGGTTTGTACTGTTTATTCAGTAGATCTGTTTTGTATTTTTCAGGCAACCCTCTTAAAAACTCTAAAACTGAGTCTAGTCTTCATAACCAGTGTTTGTCTTTCTTGGCACACAAGCCAGCTGTGGGTGTGTGCAGCACATCAGCGTGTGAGAGATGGACAAGGATTCGTGTAGTTGGCAAGTCACAAGAGTTCCAGCTTGGGAAAGTAATAGGATAAACAGATGACAAACTACAAACAATGGGTATTTGCTGAAGATATAAGTCTGACACTGGTCACGATGAGAGAAGCCAGGAAGTACTAACTTCAGTGCAAAGCTCCACATCCATGCTGAGGAGAAGGTGGGATTTGTCGCAGGAGCCAGCACCCACAGACAAGGTCTCTTGAATCAGTTCCTGGTTATTGGAAGTTTGATGTTTGAGGCTGTTGTCAGACTTTGCTCTTGCAAGTACAGTTTTTATTCAGGGACTGAAGTAAGCAGAGGATGATTTGGGGGGGATTTTGAATAATGTCAGGGAAAGTGATGTATCCTTGGCTAGACTTAAGTAGATTCCTGTTCTCCTTGGATATGGGGAATTGCAGGTTTCAGGAGCTTCTAGCTATCCCATCTCACTTGGGATAATTTTGCCACAACAGGAGTCTGCAGTTGCCAAGTTGTCAGGGTGGAAGCATATCTGCATTGCTGCAGTCACATGTTGTGATAGGAAGTGGATATTGTTAACTAGAAAATACTTAGTACAAATGCAGCTTTCATACAAATGTGATGTGAGTTGTTACAAAAATGCAAGTCAGTCTGTCATACCAGATACATTGTGAGACCAGCAATCTCCATACCTCCTTGATGCAGAAATTTCCTGGTGATACCATAATATTTTTATTGTGACAACAGGAACCTGCATCCTACTTCCATTTGTATGCCAGTTATGTACCAGGTGAGGAATAAAATGTCTCTCTTTGCTTAAATCTGGTAGACTGTAACAGGGTGATGATGCTTTGTTAGGTAGCAGTGATGAAATGAGGTGTGGTTCAAGCATCTCTGTGTTTCAGGGCAGTAGTATAGGAAGGCCTAATACAAAATTAATTTATTACCCGGAAACGTAATTTGTTTTGGAGTTTTTGTTTGTATTTTTTAATTTTAATTTACTTGTCCAAACTGGTAAATTTTACCCGAGTAGTTTCTGTGATATATACTTTCTGTGGTTACCCTCTCTGTGTAAGCACAAATGCACTAATGGAGTAGACCTGAAAAATCTGTACCATGAGATCTGTTGTGATGGTAGCAGTGCTCTCCATTTCAGTGCCTTGTCCATTGTGGAAGTTGATGAGTTTTATGAATTGGTAGGAAGCCTTGGAGGCTGTTCAGTTGTCCTGTCTGCTGCAGACTGAAGCTATGGGTATTCTCCCCTTGCTAGAAGGCAATCTGTTATAGGTATTTCAGCTGGTATATTCAGAGTCTGTATTTGAAAACAGTTTCATTATCAGCTGGGTTTTGAAAATGGAGAAGGAGAAAGATCTTGGGCCTCAGTGGTTGGGTTTGGGTGTTTTTGAATTTTGAATTATTAAAGAATAACTCTTCTGCTCTGGCAGTATCTCATAATGGGCTATGCTATGAAACAGAATGGAATATTTCAAGTGAAAACAGTTTTAATGATGTAATTTAAGGTATCTCTCAAGTGAAACATTGAGTAGAGTACCCTTTGCCTGAAATGTAAATAGATCATAGCTGGAGGTAATTGTATAGTCAGCTGTTAGTATAATCATTTGCCATAGATTTACTGACTGCTGTAGAATTTTTGAAGGAGAGCGCATATATTTTAAAAAAAACCCAAAACCAAGCCAACAACAAAGATTAAAATTTAATCAAATAGCTTAAGAAAAACAAACAAACAAAAAAAACCTTTTACAGACACCCCTGCAGAAGGCATTTAACTAAATTAGTTATCTCTGATAATGAAATGAAACTTCTAACTTGTGTGATCAATGAGGTTTTGCGTTTACATTGACAGAGTGTCTGTCCAGATACTTGCTTATTTGACATGTAGAAACCTGCAAGCTGCAGTAATTTGATCACGAGTTTATTTTTTTTTCATGCAGCCTCTTGAGCTAGTGGAACTGTCAGGCTAAAAGGCATTTTAGGCCAACTTTACATTGTAGGTGTAATGCTAATTGGTTTTGGTGTGTGTGTTTGTGTTTTAATTTGCACATGGGAAGTGCTGAGGCAGTGACATTTCTAAATGGAGCCATTGGTTTCTCTGCTTTTTGTTGTTCTCAGCTGCTTATGCAGATACCCACTTACTCATTTCTTGGTTGCAAAGGAACTTATGGAATCAGGATACTTAATTTAGTTACAGCTTGTAGAAATATGTCCTCTTTGAAACTTTGAGAGAAATAATAGGTAGGTTCTGTTAGTATGAAAAATGGGGACTGTATGAAAAAAGACTGGGGAATCGTGGGTGGACAATCAAAAGGGCCCAGATGAACAAAATGAAGTTGGGGAGGGGTGTCTGGTGATAACTTTTGCTTCTGTGATCCTTAAGCCTTCTTCCTGCCATGGGCTGGACAGCTGTGAACTTGTCACGATTAAAACATATCAAGCAAAGCTGCTCTTTGTGTGTGTGTAAATGGTTGAGTAAGTTGCTCTGTCACAGTACATGACATGTCACACTGAACAAAGAGCTGAGGTAATGAATGGAAGGTGGTGATGTGACTGTGAAACTCTGTTAAAATGTGGGATGGTTTAGGATTGGGCGCTGATGAACTCACAGCAGGTCTGGAGAGGTCTTGGTACTGTGTCCTCTAAGCCAGGAAGTTTCAATTTTAAAATGGGTTTAGTATCTCTGGGGGAGCCTGTGAGGTTTAATTTATTAAAGATTGGGAAGTGTATAAGTTGAACATGGTTGAAGGGTACTGTGGTGTTATGAAATAGTTTGTTTCAATAGGGACAAAAATACATTTTTCAGGTTTTAATGCTATTTTTTCCTTTAGTAGGGATCCTGATTTGTTTTATTTTCTGTTAAATTAAAGAAAATGGCTAAGTGCCACACCTTGCAACGGGTCCTTGGTGTTGTGTTGTTACCTTTCATCTGCTTAGTCAGATTCCAGTGGGCTCCCAGGGAATGTTATGGGGGAGATTTCTGGTTCAGGGTTTTCTTATTGAAGATTTCAGATGGATTTTAGGTGGAAACCAAGTACATCAGATGAGGTGGCATATGTTGGTCTATTTTGAAACAGCTGCGTTTGTTGGATGAAAACTTTGGTTTTAAGTAACATTTTCCTATGAGGATTTATCTCTGTTTTTGATTAAATGCAGTAATGTTACTGCAGCAAGTAGGTTGAGATTCTATTAAAAATTAAGATGTGAATTCTGGCTACTAAGTATCACTTTGTGCTCAGATTCCTTCATTCCCTGGAGTCCTTTCTCTTGCTTTATATATTTTGGATGAATTTATCACTTCAGTTGTTAACGAGTGAGATGATGCTTATAGCTCCGGACAGAACACAGTTGCCAGCCATATATATGTGTCAGCTGAACACTTTTATTCTTCTGGGCAGAGCTGTTCAGGGTCTTAGTGCTGCAGGACCTACTCCAGGTTGTATTACTGATGGGAAAGATTTCTTTCTTTCCTCACTGTGCTCACTTCCCTTTTACCTGTTTAAACATTTTTCTGGACACAAACTCTTCCCATCTTTCTTGGATGCTGTTAGTGCAACCCTAGTTTTAGTCTAGAGCTGTATGCTACAAATATCAGACATATCTTTTTACAGTTTTAAACATTGCTTTGCCTCTATAGGCTTTTTGTCTTGCCTGGTATGGAATTGATGTGAGATAAGTAGATTTTTCTTGATACGATTTTTACTCAACTATTCCTGGTTTTCCTTTCTTTTTGTTGTTGTTAGTGTAAAGTCATTACGATTCCTCAGAGGAGTTTTAGATTTACAAAGATGTGAAGCATGATCGAGACACACAAATTGATATAATTGTGAAAATTCATTTATTTGTCAATTTGCACTTTCTCTCCCTATTTTAAGGCAGGACAAGAGTTGGCAAATTGTAGTACTGCTGCTTGTGCTGAAGTGCATGTATTTTGTCTTGAGGAGAACAGCTGAGAAGAAGCAAAGGAATTTGGGGTTCTGATGTTGATCTTGGATGGCTGATCTTTGGGGTGCCAAACTAAGTCTTCCATGATCTGATCGACAGTAAGAAACATGTTTTCAAGGCCTTGGCATCATGGAAAACCTGAACATCTTGGTTTGTTCAGGTAACTCGTGAGGCACAGTACGGATCTTGAGATCAAGATGCACTCAGGCTGGCAGAAAGCAGACTGCACTTGGGAATGCTAAAGTCTGGAAAAACTGTGCTTACTGCTCAATCACTTTTAAAAAAACAAGTCATTAAACTAATTAGGCATAATTAAGAATTGGCTAACGAGGGACAACAGTGTGTTTGTGGTGATTGCTGTCTTTAAAACTCAAAAAAGGCTTCTTTTAACTTTCAGGAAGTTTTTTAGAGGTGGAAAGAAGGTGGAGAGGGAGGAAAACAATCCATGTGGCTGGTGTTGGTCACATGTCTTAATAAAGTGCTGGCTGAATTTCAATACATGATTGTGACTGAAATAAAAGCATGAATGGAGTTACAGGTAGAATTGTAAAAATACCCCAACACATTGTGAACTTGTAAAGGATCAGATTATTCACTTTACAATGTAACCAGGGTTCTGAATGTTAAAATTGCCCTTCATTAAATCAAGTCCTGTTCGAGTTCTGATTAATGTTCTCTAAGAAGTGTTTGTTTGGTAACCCTTTCTTTAAAAGGTGAAATCTACCTCCACTTGTTAGGCATTTTCAGTCTTGTGGATATGCCAGCTTTGAATACCAGTAAGGGTGAAGGTAAGAGAAGAGTGAATCCCTGTAATATTTCAGGTTATGAGTTTTCAATCAAACTACAAACATTTGTCCTTTTGCAGTCAGATGGAGGACTCCCTCCGCTATCTGCAAGCAGTAAGTTTCAGGAAACAATTCTTTTTTCCTCTTCTGAAAAAAAGAGCTACAATGTGCAATGAACAAAACAGGAGTGTACTTCTGACCAAAGTTCTAAGTGATCTGTCTGGAACATTAATAGGGTACATAGTAGATAAAAAGGATGATGATTTATAAACACTAACTATTGGCAGTACCAATTGTACCCTGAAAGTCTTCTGTGAGGAGTGTTGTCTTCTAAATTGCAAGCTTGAGGTAGAGTGTTTTCAGGGTTTCTTTCACCTTTAAATATTAGTTACAGCATCACATTTTCTTGAAAAATTTTTTTTATGGCAACATTTCTTTTTCAAAAAGAACCAAAATAGCTTCAATGACCTTATTTCATACTTGAATTATATGTCCATTAAGGTTGAGAGCACAGTAGCCATTTTTCTTCCTCCTTCAAGTTTTCATAAAATGAGAAACAAAATGTTTTACTGTGTAATTTCCTATTTGCACTGCAATTTCAAGTGATTGCAATGCCCGTCCCTTTCAACAGTTTAGGTATTAGTAAACATTTCATGAAGTACTTCTGACTCAGAGGTCCTGGATGTACCTCTTAGGAGGTAGCATATAAAAGTGTTTGTGTCTTGGTTACAGCAACAGAGTTCACCCAAAAGTAGTGGGTACTCGATGACACTGGTTTGTGCAGCTATACCTTTTCATCAGTCTTGCTTCTTCTCAATATAGTATAGAAAGCTTTTGTCATTCTTAGGCAAAACTGGGCATATTAGTTATAGGGTAAATGCCCAGTGCCTCTTCCTGCTGCAGCTTTGGTAACTTTCAGGCTTTCAAAGTTAAAGGCTCTTTACTTATTTATGACTTCTGCATGAGTTAGATTTCCGTGTCTAATCAGATTGAACATCCTTAAAATTTCTAATGGGATCCTTGAAAATCTGCCAATGGACTATATAGGTTTTCTGATGAATTGTTTTAATTGAGCTCTGTCTTGCTATTTGGTTAATAGTCTTCAGGGTAGCCTCAGGCTGCTTACTTTCCAATTTCCTTGTGTTATCTGTAGATAAATGTCCACTGTATTGAAACTTAATGGCCAATTAGCTGAGTCAAATAAAATCTGAAGATACAAAAAGCAGTTCTGATCATTGGCAGGATATTCTTGTCCTAACTGAGGTTGAATCCAGAGTTTCTGACCTGCTCACTGCCACTGCTCCTTGTGAATAGTCTCATGGGGAAACTCTGTTCAGCCCATAAAGCCTGGTTTAGTTAATTTTTCCCTGCAGCGTTGGCGCCTCATTTGTTTGCTCATCAGTAGTTGCAGAATTAGGCAGGCCTCTATTGTGAACAAATTTCCGGTCAAAGAAGCGATCAATGTGACTTCCTTCAGGCCTGTATCCCAGTGACCTGTTTAAGGCCCATCACATCCTGTTAAAATTAAACCCACATGGAATCATCGAATCATCGAAGTTGGGAAAGGCCTCCAAGATCTAGTCCAACCTTTGATTCAACGCCACCATGTCAATTAAACTGTAGCACTGTCATGTCGAGTTGTTTGTTGAGTACCTCCAGGGATGGTGACTCCATGACCTCCGTGGACAGCCTGTTCCAGTGCTCAACCACCCTTTCACTGAAAAAATTCTTCCTGACATCCAACCTGAACCTCTTCTGGCACAGCTTGACACTGTGTCCTCTCTTGTCACCAGTTGCATTGGAGAAGAGACTGCCCCCCACCTTGCTACAATCTCCTTTCAAGTAGTTGTGGAGAGCAATAAGGTCCCCCCTCTACCCCCCAGCCTCTTTTTCTCCAGACTAAACAAACCCAGCTTCCTCAGGACCCTCACATAATTGGCTTTGACCCATGGATCCAGCCTGTCCAGTTCTCTCTGGAGAACCCTTCTGCCCTCCAGCAGATCAACACTCCTGCCCAACTGCAGACTGAATAAAGGGGGCATTTGATCCTCTTGTCCAGATCATTAATAGAGACGTCCTCAGAACTGAGCCATGGGAAACACCACTTGGGACTATCTGCCAGCTGGATGTATCTCCATTCCCCACTGGGTTGGCCATCCAGCCATTTTTTTACCCAGTGAAGAATCCATGATTTTGACTTCTGGAAAAAAAAGTCTAGTGGTTATCTCTGTTTTGGATGGGAAGCATGTCTGATCCAGGATCTCTCAAAGGAGCACTGACCTTGAGGAAATAGTGCAGTCTTTGCACCTTTGCCAATCTGGTCCTTGAAAGTGGGTGTTTGCAAACACAAGCCTTCCAAACTACTGCACATCCCTGTAAGAAAATGAACTTGGCATCAATTTAGTAACTGTTCCAGTGTTGTTTACTTCAGTTTGGAAGGACTGTGTTGGCCTCTTGTGTTGGAAAAAATGTGTTATTGAAATGTTGTAGTAAATGTTTTGGTTAGAGAACAGTTCAAGTGAGCTCAACTGTCAAAATTAAACCCTAGGTGTAAGCAGCTGTAGCAAGAGCTAGTCATTGCATGTTTCCAGGGCATGGTAATTTTTGGATACTTTGCAATGTACAGATTCATAACCTGTTTTTAAACAAGCTTCCCAAGTTGTTTTCTTCTCCTCCCACAAATCACACCCCAGCATTAAACAAAAGAGTAGGTGCAAAAGGAAAACAGAAACTGACACCGTACCAGGTGTTCTTACTGAGCCCCTCTGAGTGTAAATAAGAGGGCAGTTAATTCTGTATCTAAAATGACTTTCTAGGTCCAGGGGATCACTTCTCTCTAGAGAGTCACTGTGAGTGAACTGAGTCCAGTTGGGGGTTGAGCAGACAGGAGTTTGGTAAATTGGAACTTCATCTGTTACAGGGTGGGCCTACCTATATTTTAATTGGGATCCCTGAACTGTATTAGCTGCATATGTGCTCAAAGATTTTTGGTTATAACTTTGCCCGTTTACTGTTGAGGAATAATTTAAGTTTGCAGACGACACCAAGTCAGGTGGGAGTGTTGATCTGTTGGAGGGTAGGAGGGCTCTACAGAGGATCTGGACAGGCTGGATCCATGGGCCAAGACCCATTTTTTGAAGTTTAACAAGGTGAAGTACCAGGTCCTGTCCTTGGGTAACAACAACCCCTTGCAACACTGCAGGCCTGGGGAAAAGTGGATGCCCACTGAAAAAGGACCTAGGGGTGCTGTTTGACAGCTGGCTGGACATGAACCAGCAGTGTGCCCAGGTGGCCAAAAAGGCCGATGGCATCCTGGCCTGTTTCAGAAATAGTGTGGTCAGCAGGACCAGGGCAGTGATTGTCCCCCTGTACTCAGCACTGGTGAGCCACACCTCAAATCCTCTATTCTGTTTTGGGTCCCTCACCACAAGAAAGACACTGAGGTGCTGGAACATGTCCAGAGAAGGGCAGTGGAGCTGGTGAAGGGTCTGGAGTACAAGTCCTGTGAGGGGCAGCTGAGGGAGCTGGGGTTGTTTAGCCTGGAGAAAAGGAGGCTTCTAGGGAAATCTTATTGCTCTCTACCTGAAAAAAGGTTGTAGCAAGGGTGGGTAGACAGGTAACAAGCAGTAGGACAAGAGGAAATGGCCTCAAGTTATGCCAGGGAAGGTTTAGTTTGGAAATGGAGAAAAATTTCTTCACTGAAAGGGTTGTCAAGCATTGGAACAGGTTGCCCAGGAAAGTAGTGGAATTGCCATCCCTGGAAGTGTTCAAAAAATGTGTAGATATGGTGCTTAGAGACATGGTTTAGTAGTGGATTTGTCCCTGCTCGGTTAGTGTTTGGACTCAATGATCACAGAGGTCTTTTCCCACCTTAATGGTCAGATGGGCTTTAATATTAATACTTTTCATTTTTTATGATGCTTCTTAAAAGACAGTTTATATATTTGGCAAATGACTGGTCAATATATATCTTCAGGTACCCATCTCCTCAGCATCTGAGTAGCATGGTGACATAAATTATAGATGCTTGCAGTTTTCCTGTGGGATAGGAGAGTATTAGTAGTCATTAACAGATAAGGAAAACTGAAGCCAAGGAAAGTAGAGTAATATGATCATATAAGACATCTGTGGCAGGGCTGAACCCTGTCTCTGGTCTTCTCAAGTTCCGCACAGAAAGCTGCCCTTTCCTGAAAGGCATCCTGTCTGCAAGGCTGGACTATGTTGCAGGTACTGACATTAATCCTCTCCTCCTAAGCTTATGTCACCAGTATTCCTGTCGGAGAGCTGACTAGGAGGCAGCACACTGGCCTTTAACCATGATGGTGTTTGAAGTGGCATCGTGATGTTTAGTGGCAGTTGGGTGACATATGGCTGCTAATTTGTAAAGCTGAATCTGTGTGTGCCTCAACTCTGGCAGCTGCTGCTGAGGGTGAAAGTTCTAGGAGTGTGAGACTTACCTTTCAGTGCATGTAGACAATATGTAGGGCTGTCTGCTTGGTAAGCTTGATGAAAAATTGGGAAGGGGCAGGATAGACAATAATGTGCAGTAAATACTCATGTCCTCTTGTATCTGTTTTTTAATGTTACAAATAGTTAATGACATCAGTTGGAAAGCTCAGTTGTGAAGTGTGAAGTTCTCTTTCCTAGATTAGTTTTGTGTGTTAGTGATCGGAAACGTTCCTGTGTGGTATTACTGACAGCCTTGAGTGACTGGCAAGAGTGTTTTAAATCCAAGACTGAAATCCTTGGCTTTCTGCTGAGTTTCTAGTTGAATATATTTGCATTAGCCAAAAAAGTTGGCTGACTTAAAGACATGCTATGCACAGACTTAAAGTATCTTGAAATAGTAGGGCTTGAATACCTACTTTGCTTTCTCAAGGGCAAATTCTACCACTGAACATATGTTGTAGATCACATTTTCAAGTGGTTTTTCCCTGGCTTCAATTTTACTGTCCTTTACTTTGAGTAGCTTTTTTTTCCCCCACTCTGAAAAGGTAGTAGGATGTGGTTACTGAAATTACTGAATTTTGTACCTCTCTGAAATAGAGTGGGTAGAGCGGAACAGAAATCAAGGTGATGTGTGATCATGTACAGACAGAACTAAGATAACATCCTAGAGATAGTGGTGATCCTTGGGAACGTATAAGGTCAGGGAAATTGTTTGCTGTCTGCCTTTGTGCCCTGCACAGAATGGTGATGCCACTTATCCACATCAGTTTCCTTAGTTTCATAAATGCTGGTAAGTGCTCAGTTCCCCAAAGTGAGTGTCATCAATAATTCATTACCACTTAATTGCTGGAGCTGATTTCTGATTGATTTGATAAGTAGGACACGAGGAAATGGTATTTTCCCCTGTCAGCTCCACTTCACTGCTTTTGCCAATGTTTCATAGTGGTGTTGTCCATATGCCTTTTCCCTCTTCCTCCATGGACGCTTTGCCTTCAGGCCACAATAAAATAAAAAGAAGAATGAGCCAAACAGCATCAGATGGGGATGTGGGTTTCTTTTTGCATCAGCAGTGTGTCCAGGAAAGGGTGAACTGCAGACAGCCTGAAGTTGGAGGGCTCAACCCTGCATGTATGACAGACTGTCACTGTCACTTCTGGTTATCTTATTTTTTCAAATAGGGAGGCTACTCCTACACTGCTGTCTTTTCTTCTCGGTGGTGCTCAAAGTCCTTAAAGATCTTCTCCTTTTGTCTGATGCTGTTGTCTATAAGTTTGTCTGAGAAGGCTGTTTCAGTTGTCCCTTTTATATCCCTACTTTGAATTACACATGAGTTATTTCTGATAGTTTTCCATCATAATGGGAATACATAGTTTTGGAGTGGATGACAGTTGTATATGTTTTGCTTTTTAATGTGAGGAATCATACCATCAGACTTTCAATCGTCTCATCAGAGGTGAGGATTTGGAATTATTAAGTTGTTCTGCTGTTTCTTGATTGCAAAAAAGTAAGTGCTGCCAGTCTCCCAGGGTGGAGTAGGGCATATTTCTTTTCTGGACATTAGAGAGGGGAACTTTAAAATAGATGTCCTGGAAAATATGTGGTGCTTATTTTTATTAGCACAGGGTAATCTCTGTTCTGTTTTAGATACAAACTAACATACGGATTAGGAAGCAGTGCATGATTACAGTCCCATATATCTAGAAATGAAAGGTGGGGAAAGACTAATCATTGTCTATATAGCTTATACCCTAGGGCTGCTGCAAGCATCTTTGATCCACTTTCTTGGGTGAAGGTTCAGAGGTAAGTAGCTACAACAGGACTTTAATCATAGTATCTTCTGATCACTTTCTTAAAATTTGGGACATTGCTTTACCTTGCAGAATCTGAACCATTTAACCATGCAGGGTTTGGCCACGCAAAACATTCTCAAAGGCTGTGCTACATCCCAAAAACCAGCATACAGTCTGTTGGAACATGTCCCTTATCTGAGTTTAGTTGACCAAGGAGGCATTAAAGGGAAGTGCATAGTTTGTTTTTTGGGGTGGTGTGGATGTGGGTGGGTTTTGGTTTTGGGTTTTTTTTGTTTGTTTTGTTTGGTTTTTTTTTATTTTTTGTTTGTTTGTTTTTGTTTTTTTGTTTTTTTTTATTGTTGTTGTTGTTTTTTTTGTTATAAACACACATAGCTTCCAAATGGATTCAGTTTTATCTTAAATACATATCTAGAATTATTTGGTTACTATTTTTGTACATTTTTGGGGCTTTGTGTCTCAATTCTTTAAAGAACTTATATGGATACATTGTAGTGCATTAACTTTTTATTTTAAACCAGTTTGAGTATAAAAATGAATTGACAACTCAGTTCTCAGAGATAACATAATATTCTGAGTTGGAAGGCACCCACAAGGATCAAGGCCAGCTCCTGACCCTGCACAGGGCAACCTCAAGAATCATACCATGTGCCTGAGAGCATTGTCCAAATGCTTCTCCAACTCTGTCAGGCTTGGTGCTGTCACTGCTTCCCTGGGGAACCTGTTCCAATGCTCAACCACCCTTTACTGGTTTTGTTTTAAGATGTGCTGATGTCTTTAAACTTCATTACTGAACTGGAAAGAATGTTAATGTCCATCAGCTGCTTTGTGGGATTCCCTAAAAACTACTGCATTCTTCTTTCAGTTGGCAAACTTCCTTTAGAAAGTGTTGGTTTCAAAATGAAATTTCAAGTTATGAAATTTCATTAAAACTGAATGTAGGTAGTTTATCCGTAGTCACTCTGCCTCTTTTCAGGGGAAGAGGAAGACACAAAAGATGCTATTACTTTGAGTAAATGGTTTTCCATAGAGGAGTTCTTAAACTGAGAGTTTTAACTTGAAGGAGTTGCAGCTAGGATGCTTTGCAGAGTAATGTACCTGCACACTATGTTCCTAAATTGTATATTTAATGCCTCAAGGAAATACTTATTGTAGACCTTTCTAGGCAGCAAATTGGGAAAGGGAAAATAGTGTTTTTAAGGTCTGAGTGCAATGGTTTAAACCTTCGTTTCCATTAAAAAAAAAAGAAGCTTTGATTCTGTGCTTTTCTCTAGTGAGATTCTAAGAGCTTCAGTGGAGCAGCTCGGATATAAAATTGTGCAAGAGAAGGAAGAATTAAGACTTGGACACACCTATGGAGAAGGAATAATTGGGTTTTGGTTTCCACTGGCACAATGAGTTTTGTGTTCTAGTTGGTGGATATTTGGGGGAAGGAAAGCTTATTCTGTCTCTACATTTAAAGTTTTACAGTGGTTTTGATCTTGCCCTGCGAATTTTTTTTTTGTGCTAAATAAGTGTTTGATCTCAAAGCATCTCTGTTAGCATGTGCTTCTTGCTGCCAAGGTGCTTATGAAGGTACGTTGACATGCTGGAAAAGTTGTGGTGTTACCTGTCTCTGGCAGTCGCTGTGATCGATGTGACAATCTGCCGTGTCTGAGCGTGATGAGGAATGTCATCCAGGGACGGAGTTATCTGCAGTACACTGAAAAATTCTTAATGGTCCCTCAAATGATGACAGTAATGAAGCTGCAAAATTACCTTGCTGGTCTCTGTGAGAAAGTCTTCCTGCCTTTGGGATGGAGCTTCCAGACTGGTGAAGGATACTCTGTACCATTGCTGATCATATGAGTAATCTTGGTGATCGTGTAAGGCAAAAGGAAGCAAGAACTTTCATCGTCAGCTTAGGGATGCCTCTGTTTGGGATATTGCATCAAAGACATTTGCATGTGACCTTTTGAGTTCATGGATGGAAGGAATGAGTGTTACTTGGTGGTGGTAACACTTCAGTTAAGTTTGTTTGTTTGTGCAGTCAGCTGTAATGCTGTCAATACTTAAGGATATTCCTTTTAAATTTATTTCTTGGAAAATCTGGAGAAAACACAGCCATAGTGCAAAGAGCTAATGGATAATTTTAAGTGGTTCTGGCTGAGCCACATTATCTGCTTTGTGTATGAAACAGGAATATGGTCTAGGACACTTACAGCTTCTGTTTACAAAGAGCAAAGTTGCTTGGTGCTAGGTTCCCGACATTGTATTTTCTGTGTCTTAGTTTTGCCTTTATACTTTCAGCTTATTCACAAAATATGGCTCAGTGTACATGGTCCAAAGTAATACTGTTTTTGTGTTAACTTCCTGAATCAGAAATACCCTTATGCAAAACTTGCAGTGAAGCAACAAGTGCATAAATATTTCTTTTCTATGTTATAAACTATCTTGTGATGCCGTATGTGAAAATTAATGCATGGGAGCTGACCAAAGTGGAAAAGACACACAGTAATCACATTCAACCTTTTATGAGTGATTAAAAAGAAAGTTAGAGCAAGAGTATTTATTAGTTGAGCTTCATACCTTTTTCTTTTCCAAAGGGACTAACCCTTTAACGAAAGAAAAGCCCTGTTGCTTAAGTAGAAAGCAAACACAATTAAAGATAAGTGCTTTCACTATAGCAGTTAATTTTTCCTGCAGCCGCTCCAGTTACATGGTTGTTAACAGCTAAATTATGGATGAAGTATTCTGAAGGAAGTCTCTCCTGACTGTCAGCTATCTTCTTTCGTCTGGACTAGACACAGGAGTCTTGTTCCACATGAAGCAGTGTGAGGTGCAGACAGGCTTTCTTCCAGACTTGAAGAGGAGAATGTGACTGAGTTGTTGATACCTTTCACGAAACTCAGTTCTTCTAGTTCTTGAATGCAAGGAGTTTACTTTTATGTTACAATGAATGATGAGCATCCTCCTACATACTGATGAACAAAGGCCTGTCTGGCATGATTCGGTCTGGGAGGCACTTGAATGAGGGGGTCTCTGAAAACAGAACAACTTGATGTATTGTATAATATATGAGGTCACAGGTTATCCAGTGACATCACCAGTCTCATGATGGTGCTTATCCTGGGTCCTAGACAGTATGGCTTATTGTCTTCTGCTAATGTGTAATGTCCCCTGCTAACAGGAGGGTATAGCTATCCTGTTAAATTGCTGTGACAGGGTGGCACTAAGCATTGGTGTTAATAAAGACGAAAGCACCCTTTTTTTTTTTTAAATATCTTGAAAGATAGTGACTTTTTTTGTTTGTAATAAAAAGATTAAAAGTGGTTTCAAGTTCGTGGTCTGTATGATCTAAGCACAGGATTTGTCTTGACCAAATATTTTTTGCTTTTGTAAGAGTGATTTTTGTGCATAAGTACTGATCTCCGCATACTGCAGTAACTTGCCAATATGGGGAAATAAAACTGAAGGGAAAATTTAGGGAAAGATAATTGTGTTAAATGCAAGCCCCCTCCTACTTGTTTTGTAGGAGTGTCTTTGCTCTCTTAATTATTTTTTTCCATTTACTTTGCATCTTGTCTGATGCAAAGTACATAAGATCTTTCTGAAATGTTTAAGTAATTTTCCAAAGTTATACCTCAGAGCTTTGTACCTGACCTGTGAGGCCCGTGTTTCTGATCCTACTGAAGTAGGTTCAGAGAATAGGCAAAACCTCAGTGTATGGATGATTGAAGTTTACTGGGCTTTCCAACTGGGAAGGTCAGAGCTGTGACTGCAGCTCTTTGACAGAAGATCTGAACAGAATGTGTCAGCTTGACTTTTAAGAAAGGTAGAAATTATTGCGGTAACTGGGAATCAAAATGAGATAAATGAGTCTGTTAAGAATCTTGGGTGCCTTTTTAAGATCTTCATTATTCCCAAGTGTTTTCAATTCAGGTTTCTCCAGGAAAAAAAATGAGTTTTGATTGTTCAGCAAGATTCCTGTTCTTTTAAATATGGGCCTTTTTATCTAAAGAGAGGGCATGCGTGGCAGGGGCTCTGGTGCTGAAAGACTGAACATCTTAGTAAGTCTGGATTCAGTCTGCTTAAGTATTTGGTTACAAAATCTAAACCCAAATGAGCAGCAGCCAGTATGGACTGTGAGTGGGCTGAGACATTGTTCTGCCAAGGAATATTAGAGTTGTCATAACATCAGATGCACCGACACACTGGCTTGTGGAGATGCAAAGGCCGGAGGCTGCGTTGCTTTGTTGCTGCTTGTTGCACACTTCGGTGAAGTAGGAGAAACCTTTACTAGTGCCTGTCTGCCTTATACTACTGATCTCTTTTGATGACAGTGGCTGTCAGTCTAGCACTCTGTATTACCTACCAAAGTGTCCTTAAAAATATCTATTCCATACAGTTTTCACTATCTTCTGAACTTCTTGCAATGTGTGAGAAGGACAGAAAGGAAGGTGCAATGTGTATGTGAGTCGTAGTGGAGAGTCAGTTAGAGCCAGCCAGTTTGAGTTCTTGGGGCTGTAAAAATAGATTGAACGTGGTTGTTACAGAGAAAATATGTTCAGGTCGTCCTTGTATTCCAAAGATGTCTCTTCCTGCTTTTTTGTTTTATCTAGATTTGATAGCTGCTTGGCAGAAGTCTTGGCATTGCTTGGCACTAGCAATTCTCTGCTCATCAACTTGAAAAAAATTACTGTTGAAGCACAGAAATGCATAGTTTTGAGCTGCACTTTGTCATTGTCAAGTCAATACAGTTCGATTTTTCTTGTTTCTTTCCAGAGATTTGGGGAAAAAATAGACAAGCTTTCGTAAAGTGTGATATCTTTCTTTTAATACTGATTAATCAAATATAGTCTCCACCAGTAAAAACATAATGTGTGAGACCTACTATGCTAAATTTACACCCTGCAATTTTCAAACATTAGTTGCCGCTAAATTGGCAGAGTGACTGGAGCCAAATATACCTGCTTTGCAATTATATCTGCTGGGTTAGTATTTATGGGAGCAGCCAACTAGGCCAACAAGACTCAAAATTAAAATTAACCCTTAATGGCAGCATGCTGGAACTGCTGTTTCATTACTGCTCATCAAGGCGTTGAAGAACCTCGTGGCCAGTCTCAGGTGCCACTGCAGTAATAATATTTGCTTTCCAAGAAGCTTGAAAAAAAGATTGGCAAATTTGTGAACTTAGTGCATCTTAAGTTTCGGTTTGGGTTTTGTGTGAAAACAAATGTATCCTGCCTTGGAACCAAGTAACTTTGGACTTTAAGAATCAAAAAATTATTACTGAATAGGTAGAATACATGTTATTTGCCTGGGCATCTTGAGTTCTCTGGTTTATGGAGGTATTATGATTTTTGTTTTGTTATGAAAGTTTTTATGCATTTCCTGAGATGATCTCTGTTTCGTCTGATCCCCATCTGTGCAACTCTGTAAGTGATTCCCCAATCCATGTTTGCTCTGCAGCCCTCCCAGCATTTGCCAGTTTGGGGCTCTCTGTCTGGACTTGTCTTTGCCCCATCTTCTTCAGAAAGTACACTTTGTAGCATACGTAAATACAATGGGTGCCAGGAGGAATGTGGAGTTTTCCATTTGTATAACCACGAAAATGATGCATGGGCTTATAGCAAGGTTTTAGAGATCTCCTGAGTTTTCATTTGGCTCACTGGAAGAATACCTGATGCAAAAAATGTTGAGTGAAGCCTTAAAAGGCAAGAATGGTTTTGTAGTTAACCAGAAACTTATTAATTTTTGTTAGCTCAGAGTTAGTTCCTGGGATTGACTCATATGAGTAAAACACATCCAGGTTTGGGAGCTGCAGGAGGCTTAAGTAAGACATCCGAAATACTTGGATTAGGGGCTGAAGTATATAAATGCTTATTCTTTCTTAACCAGAGTGTACTGGGAAGCTTCTTGTGGAGACTTATTGCCTCATGGGCACCTTTCAGTAGGGTAGCATTATTTTTTTTCTTTTGAGTCAGGATAGATAGATTTCTAAAAAGCAGGTGCTACTTTTTTTTTTTTTTTTTCCCCAGAAACTGTTTAGAGGACTCTAAGAAGTAAAGGAAACAGAATATCAGAAATTAAAAGAGAAGCAAAAATTGGGAAAAGGAAGAAAGCTGGTACACCATGTAGACTAAATGCTGGACTCTTCATTGTGTGACCCTTTCAGACGCACTGACCACAGGTGCCTCCACAGCTCCTGGGGAAACTTCATTTTTCATGCACACATGAAAAGTTTTCCTGCTTTTTGCTAAATCTTCCTCTGTCTTCATTCCAGTATTCTTCACTCTTCACAGTGCTGTTAAATGCAGCAACTGTTGAAAAAAACAAAATCCAAGATTACTTATATTGCAATCAAACTCTGATTTTACTGTTTGCTACTTTTCAGTTTGGAATATGTGGTGTGTGGATGGTATCTTGCTGTGGCAGTACTTGCTGCAAAGAATCGGTCACCAGTGCCTTGCAGGAAGATTGCACACCCACACTGTGCACCCTGCATTAATGTCCTCTCTGTGTAGAGGCACTGTATTCATTCTGTGCAATCATTGCTCTCAGCTATGGCTTCTGGTACAATGAGTAAGTGAAACAGATAAGGTGAATCTAAACTCCTGTGAAAAGAATGAACCCCTCACTTCAATATAATCCCTGTCATATATCTTCCTAACAGCATGTTTCCTATTGGCAAAATGCAAATGCCATTTATTTTTCTGGTTTTTCTTTGCTTACAGAAAGCAGCAGCAGTCTAATGCATACAGCAAACACTGAGTCACTTTATCTTCTGTATAAATTTTTATTATTACTGTATGAAGCACATCAAAGAGCTCAGTTCGAATGGGAGAAAATCACACTTTAAGTAAGTGGTTATAAAAGCTGTTATTTTTCACTTGAAGTGATTATTTTCTAGGTCTCTGGTAGTGATTATGGGAAATTCCATCTTCAAATAAATAACCATTACTTGTATACATCTGTCATTTCTGAGCCCGATCTTCTGCCTCCACTTAACTCTCTTTGAGGCTTGCCTGGTGGAGTACGTGTGACCAGAGCTACAGGAAAAGGGCAAATATACAATTTTCTATAAAAAGAAAATTTTCAACTCCAGAATCTCTTCAAACAGACCTAGGGCATTACATTTGAAGAGGCTTGTGTCCTGGGTCACTGTGGAATTCGACCAGGATGTTAGCAGTGATCTACAAAATACTGGGAGAGTGGTGTGAGGTCCTGAACAGTTTAAAGGGTATTGCTGTGGCTGCCCCATGGTTTGTCACGTTTTCATATATAAAGGGTGAATGAAAATTGGCTGATCGTAATCCAGCCTGGTGATCTTCTGAAATCAAGGCTCTGTTTTGGCTTGTTATGTTGAAATTGTTTTTTTCTAGCAGTGTCCAGTTCTGCATTATGATTGCAGCTGGTGAGGAATGAGTTGCCTTTCCTCTTAAAAGATTGGGTTCTCTAAGTTCTCTTTGGACCATATTTTGTCACTCAACTCACATGGTTTTCATGTATGCCCTCTTTTCAGTCTTATCTCTTTGTTGGATTTGTGTTCCAATTTGAAGAGGTTATCGTCTATTTCCAGGTAATGTTTAGGAATAGTAATCCCATCTTCACTGGCTGTGTGCTGTCACTGGCATCTAGTACAGTCACTTTCCTTTTCTTGAGCTGTTGCCTTTCCTTGACTCTGATTGTCTTCTGGTAATTCTTCTCCTAATTTTAACTGTTGCTTCAGTGTATTGTTTGGAAAAAACATTCTTGTTCCTCTTCCAGATTTTTTTAGGAGCCTCAGGAGAGAGGTTTCTGGTCTCCTTGTTTTCTCTTCTTGGGGCAAGACTTCAAAGCAGGAACTGAGTTACCTTCTTAGGGTAGGGGAAGTCTTCAGAACTGTGTCTTGTCTAGATTAAAATCATGGTTATCTGTCATCAATCTCCTCACACTTGGGAATTAGCTCAGTGTTGTTGAGTGAGAGGTTATGAGTTTTTTCTTTATTGGTAAGGACATTGTTGATGTTTTGTTTTGTTACTGTGTCCTGTATCCCAGCCTTTCTTGGACTTGATTCCTCTGTGGAGCCTCACATCGCAGCTGTGTCTTGCAGGCTCTTTTCAAGGTGTGACCTTTTCATGTAGTCACAGAGCCCAAGTTCTACCCTTGTGCTACCAGTACCACAGCTTATTCCCTTCCTGATGTGCTGTACTGACATGCAGTCAGATCCTAAATGCAAACTCTCCAGGTGGGAAGATACATCTATCATCTCTGTCATCGGGAAGATACCATTACCATAACTTCATCTTGGTTTACTTTCTTCACCACGCCTACACAATGAATTTGCTTTCAGAGCCCTGCACATTCAGTCTTTGGCACACCTGTGAAATGGTCATTCACCAGTGTTGAGGAATACATTTAGAGCAGGTAGCTGAGTGTGCAGATGCAGTGGGAGCTGCAGGTTGTGCCCTGGGTAGGTGGGAGCCCCAGGCAAGGGACTGTGACCTCGCACTGAACCCTTTGCACAACAAAGGGCACAAGGACCTGACTGGACACTGTGAGACACAGCAGGAGCTGAGGACTCAGCTGGGAGACAGGGTACAGACTATGAGAGAATAAAAGCCCAGGGATTCCTCTGCTCCAGGTACTTTCCCGGAGCCACCAGCTGGAGCTGGTTTTGTGTTATGCATCATGATTGACTTACTTAAAGGAACCAGGGGTTTGGAACTCTGCTGTGGGAAACCCTGGGTCAATCCAGTGAGGAAACCTTGTCTGACTTGTGTGAGTGGGGCATGTAGGGGGACAAGTGGGTTACTGGAGCCACCTGTGTCCCAACTGTGAAAGTGTCTGGTGGTGGGAGTGTGACTCCCAGAGTGATTCCTGGATGATCAGACAGGAAAATTTCTTTAACACCAGTAAGATGCTGGCATGGGTTACCAGCCTTCACCATTTACATTCACCAGCCTACACCTTTACATACACGTTTGACGGGACACAGCATGGTGTGTCTGATTCTGACATGCACCTTTCCTTACTGGGGAAAACTTGATATACAGTTACCAAGACAAATAAGTGCTCCTAAAAACTTTGCTGTGCTGCTTAAAGAAGCAATTGTGGTGTAGTTGTTAAGGGCAAGCAACTTTAAGTGACGTCTGCTGGAGTTGGAAATGGCAAGAGTGTTTTAGGTTCTCTGGTTTAGCCTGAGAAAAGGCTACAGTCCTTGTCTTGTTCTTAATCGGGGTGGGGGGCTTGTATGTTCCTTTCTCTCTCTTCTGCGATCGCAGATGCTCTTGAAACTTTGTGGTGGGTTGATTCAGACAGCACTGAGAACTACAGGCTCTTAGGCTAACTTTTTTCAGAGCTTGCTGCTCACTTGTGGTGGAGTTTATGCAACTAGATAGTAGGAGGGAAGATAGGAATTTACAGCCAGGGTTGGAGAAAGATGGGGCTGATTTATATCTGCTTCAGCTGTTGCGGACATGCACCTTTAGCTAATCAAATCTATGTACAAAAAGCAGCAACTAGTTTGACGCAGTGCATCTGCCTCTGATCAAGGATACCATTCTGTCATCGTTATATGGATTTGGTCTCTAAGGTCTATGGAGGAGCAGAGGTTGTCTTTTTATTTGGTTGGGTGTTTTTTTCCTCACTGGCGAAAACATTCTTTTGCCTATCAGTTAATAATTTCTGTTTATAGTTTGTTTGGGGGCTTTTTGTTTTTTTTTCCGCTATAAAATGTAGCTCTTGCTTAAACTGCATTTGCTTGCAAAGGTTGATTCTAGGTGTGTAGTGGGACATAAGACTACAGAAATACTAAATGCTCCTGTAAGTGCTGAGTGACTACTTACTGGAGAAGGGGAAAAATAACTTCTTAACATCCTGCTGAGGGATGAGATTAGCATTCTTCCTTTTTGAGGTGCTCCCCTTCCATGTTTTTGTACGGCTGCATATTTGGGCATTGTCGGTTTTGTATGCTGGGATGTACAGAGGGGTAATGCGTCCAGTATCAGCTGCCAACTCTAAAGGACTTCAGTGTTTTTTATGCCTGTAAATTATGGCATACTGTAAACACTACCACAGTGAAATGCTTCTAGAGCAACTGACATTACAGAATTATTTTTTTCAGAGAATTAACACTGACTCTCACATCCTCACAGCTGACTGCTGTCAGTCCTTGTGATTACTTCTCCTTTGAGCAGCGCTTTTAAGTCATTGTTGTATGACACAAGAGAACAGCTTGCAGTACCACTTGCATGTGGGGAAATAAACTAATAATGAAATCAGTTGTTTTCTCCAGACAGAACAACTGTGGGATTTTTCTTACATCATGTGTAAGACCTAAAAGAATTTGTCCAGCTAGTAAAGCTGAACACGTCCCAGAGTTAACTAACCCATTGTCTCTGAAGGCCCCTAAGTGCAGGTAATTCAATACATGTTTTTAAGCAAGAAAATGTGGTTAATGGCAGCCTTTTATGACCTTTTGCATCTGCACAGTGAAAAAAAAAAAGCCCTTGCAGAAACAAGTCTCAAAGAGCAATTAAAAACCTTTAATCTTTGAAAGCAAATGTTCTGATTTTCTGATTGGAAAATTTAATTATGGTAAGTAGATTTTTTTATTGACATGGAGTATCATGTGAGAAAATTTAAACCTAGCCCCTCCCAATTGTTAGAAATACAAAAAACATCCCACAATGCTTGTTGCTAAATGGATTATTTTGTTTTTTATCACTTCGGTTGTTGTATGTTATTCCTTTAAATTTGATGCTGAATGAATCAGACTCAGTCATGCTGCTGCCACAGTTCAGGCGTGACCTCAGTATTTTCCAGGCAGAATGTCAGCTTGGCGTGGTTTTTGGGAGATTGTAGTGTGATAAGACACATGAACATGTTATCTCCTCCTTTACCCCTACTCCCCGTTTAATTTTTCTTAGGTACAGCTGTTTGATGCAAACATTCCTGTTTGACTCCTGATTACAAGTGTATTGCTAAAGCAGAGACCAGGATAATGAAATCTAAATTCTACCCCAAGATGTTGTAGGTCTTCTGTGTTATTGTGCAAAAATCCTTTTGTCTTTTAGCAAAGAAAGAAATAATGTTTTCCTCAGGGTGGTGTTACAGCAGCGTGTCATATAACATAACTGAGTTGGAAGGGACCCACAGAGATCATTGAGTTGAACTCCTGGCTGTGCACAGGACATCCCAAGAATCCCACAGTGTACCTGGGAGCATTATCTAAACACATCTTGAACTCTGTTAGGCTTGGTGCTGTGACCACTTCCCTGAGGAACTTGTTCCAGTGCTCAACCACCTTCTGCGTGAAGAACCATTTTGTGATATCTGACCTAAACTTCCCCTGACAGCTTCATGCCGTTTTGTTGAGTCCTGTCACTGGTCATGACAGTGAAGAGATTGGTATCTGCCCCTCTACTTCTCCTTGTGGGGAGTTGTAACTACCTCAGTTGTAACAGAGACTGAGGGGAGACCTCATTGCATTCTCCAGGCTGAACAAACCAAGTGATCTCAGCCGCTCCTCATATGGCTTCCCCTCCAGGCCCTTCACCATCTTCATTGCCCTCCTTTGGACACTCCCCACTCTTTCTTATATCGGAGTGCCTAAAACTGCACACAGTGAGGCCACACCAATGCAGAGCAGAGCGGGACAATCCCCTCCCTCTACTGGCTGGAGATGCTTTGCCTGATGCCCCCCAGGACACGGTTGGCCCTCCTGGCTGCCAGGGCACTGCTGACTCATATTCAACTTGCCATCGACCAGGACCCCCAGGTCCGTTTTGGCAGTGTTGCCCTCCAGTGTCTTGTTCCCAGGTCTGTCTTTACAACCAGGGTTGCCCTGTCCCAGGTGCAGAATTGAGCACTTGCCCTTGTTAAACTTGGTACAGTTGGTGTCCTTCAAAGGTATTAAAAGTGACATGTTTTTATGTTTACTGCTTCTTTAAGGAAGCGATCCGGGTAGCTTTAGCTCAGATCGGAATGGCATATAATCTCCGTTTGATGTTCTTACTGAGAAGTGCTTCTGTTTCAAGGTGTGCCCAGTTCAGTAATCTAAACTGTTCCTTCCTCCTCCCCTCTGCTCCTTTTTCTGTTTAAACCTGTAGTTTGGAGCTGTGTTCACTGTGCGCTGTTAATGGCCCATAGCCTGTTTCTCTTCCACCACGCTAACTGTGCTGAGCCCGTGGACCTAGGGGGGATGTATTTTTGGTGTGTACTCAAGCAGCTGCACTGCTGCTGAGACAAGCAAATGTGGAAGCTTTAGTGAAATGCCCAGTTCCCCAAATATAGAATCCAGCCATGGAGGAGGCTGCAGGATTAAAGTAAGCCTGTTCACCTCAGCTCACTTCCTGCACATGTTTTTGCAAGGAAAAAGCAAATGGTTGTTTATTAGGGAATGGTTTAGAAGATTATACTTAATTAAGGGACTTGAAGGGCTAAGTGCTGTAATGCAGCCATCTACTATAGGGAATGTGCCAATTACTTCAACTAAAGCTGTAAGATAGAAGAAGATATTTATTTGGCACATATTTTATTATTTATGGTGGGGACTATAATGTATCACTTGATCTCCAGTTCAGTAAAGGCAGCTTTTGCTGTGAGGAATTAATGGGTGAATGATTGGCATGAGATAGTAGTCAGTGTCCCCTGCCACAGTAGTTTTTCTGTCTAAATTGAAAGAAGCTGTACTTTTTAGTGCTTTAAAAAACAGTTTTCCCATTGACTTTGACTTGCCCCAGTAATATTTAGTGTTTAATTTGAAGTAAGCACAGAAGTTTCTGATCTTTTGGCTAGAGTTGATCCATTTTAAATCTTGAAAATGCTGAATATTGAACATATTGCGTCTCATGGATAGTGGTTGAAAAACTGAGGGAGGGGAAGTCCAACCTAATTGTTGAGCAGTTTCTTGAATAGTCACTAATTTATCTGCTGCTTCAGTGAAGAAACATTTTTGAGCCTTTGTATTGCAGTGGAACTGTCAGTCTGCCTTTACAAATAGCCCTCATAACTTCTAATATAGCATAAGCAATGTAATCATCAGGCAGTTTAAATGAGGATGGGGATGACAGGGATTAAAACTATTCAGGAGGATTTAAGTTGTCAGATAATCATTGGCAGGTGTCCTTTGCTTGTGGCAGATGGCTTAGGTGTTGTCAGAGGCTTCGGAGCAGAGCAAGAGAGAGCTTGTTGCTTCCCAAAACGAGCCTGAATGTGCACTGGCATGCATCTCTTGTGGCAAGATACCTTTGCAGCAGTGCATAGGAAAACAAAGCAAACTGAAGATAAGCATTTATGAGAATTGACATGGTATGCTTATGAACCTGCAGCTGCACTTTTTGGGCAATATCAAAGGTGTTTATTTCAGAAATGGAAAGTACACTTTGTCCTTATTGGTGTATTTTCCTTCCCTTTTTGGTGCTGTTAATGAGTAGTCTTCTTATGCCCTACATGATTGAATTCAGTATGGACACCTTCCTCTTTCCTAAAAACTAGTGGGTGTGCACAGAGGAGGTTGAGCGAGTTTGTTGCCAATCTCTTTGGGTGGCTGCACAAGAACTGACTTTGATGTTCTCCCATAAGCACAAATTATCTCTGCCTTCCGTTTCAGTGTAGTGAGTGTTAAGCCAAGTCTACCTTAATTCCACTGGTTTTATCTTGCTGACAATGTACTTTTTTGCCAGTGCAGTTTGTGCATGCGCATGTTAAACTGGAGTTTACAGGCAAGGCATAATGTTTCGAGTTTCTTCATGCTCAGCTTTTGAATTCCTCTTCTGGGTGCATCACCTACATTAGTAGATCTCTGCAAAGTAGAGTGGAGTGAGTCAGATGCTTCACGTCAACATAAAGAAGTATGATAAGAAACATCTGTCCTTAGTGGCTAAATTTACAGAAGCAACTGGACCTGAATGTAAGCATTTGGAAATAGTTTTGCATTCTCTGAGGAATCAAATCCTGAAATAGCCTACCAGTCACTTAATGCTGCTTATTTGCAGTCTTTTAAGATGATGTGTTTTTTCAAGTCTGGTAATATTGCTCGCTTTTCTTTAGTTGTGATGTATATTGAAACTATGTCGTTTTGATGCCATCTCACTGCAAATTCCAGCTACTGTTTTGCTCTAGTCTTTCTCCTTTTGTTTTCACAACATTTTGAAGATTTCAGTAGAGGTAGAACGGATTTCTGATATGCTTAAGTCAAACCTGGTGTGGATTTACACCTGGCAAGGGTTTAAGCAGGAAGAAAAAGTGAATTCAAGTATCAAGTGTAATGCATGCATCGTGTGACAGGAAAGTATCATGAGTAACCCTTCAGCCTAACAGCTACATACCAGCCTGGATCAAAATAATTCTCTTCACATGTGAAAAGCTTTAAGCAGTGATCCATTGAAAGTATCCAGTGAAGATGCCATGATTCCCGCAAAATACATGCCAAAAGTTTGGTGGTGAAGAGTTCATGCTTCATCCTTGGTGATAGATCCTTTGTGCCAAGAGGCTGAAGTTACTGGCATTGTTCATGAGGGTGTTGAACATGTAAGTGTCTTGTATTTTTTCCTCAAAACCTTCTTGGCCAGGGTGACTGCCTGTTCTTACTGATTATAGTTTCTGATACAGAAGCAGCTGTGTTATCAGTAGTGATCTGTTCTGTAATGTGCACAATTCTCTGGTGTGCTTTCAGGTAAAATATGGTTTTATGAAAGATATCCTTGACTTGCTTTCTTAATATATTGTGAAGTGCTTGCTCAGTATGACTTATCCTTTTATTTATTTTACTCTGATTCTTTTTCAGGGAATATTAAA
The DNA here is from genome assembly GCA_013397135.1 of Pachyramphus minor. NCBI lineage: Eukaryota > Metazoa > Chordata > Aves > Passeriformes > Tyrannidae > Pachyramphus > Pachyramphus minor. The sequence goes on along the minus strand of VYXB01007186.1, from coordinate 330,716 downwards.
TATTTAAATGGTAACATTTTTTAAAGTGGCTGGTAAAACAGATTGATTTTCCTTACTTGGTCCCCTGCACAGTGAAACATGAGTCCTTTTTTTTTTAATTCAGCCCAGATGGTATGCTGCTTAAAGTGAGCAATGTGTTGCAGTGAAAATGGACTACTTTCCTCTTCTTTCCTTCCTCCTTTACTTAACTGAACACATCCGTGTAGCTCATATTTGGGTTGAATTCAAAATTAGTCAAAGAGGCTGCAGGGTAAATATGTCAACTATTGGAAAGCCAGCTCTGCCAGATTGAAGGAATTTCTGCCCCTGCCAACAGGCAGTGCAGCAAGTTGGCTACACAAAACCTGACATCTTTATGGACCTTGTTATAAAACCGGACAAGATGATCTGGTTTGGTCATTTCCATGTCCATGTTGTGTGTGTTTCTGTAACAGTGCTCCTCCTAGTGTGTGCAGAGATCCTGGAGTCAAGCAGTGTGCTGAGTGGGCAGGCACCTTGCATTCTTGAGTGTTGGGAGATGATGACTGCACTGAGGATTTCTTTGAGGATCATTTTAAATCCATTAGAAGAGACCTGCGACGTGAGGGAAGCTAAAGGAACAATACAATTTAAAACAGTTCCACATGTGCCATTGTTTTGACAGTTCTTTATTCAACAGCGAATTTTTTGGGCATGGAGTAATACAGAAACAAGTTTTTAGATGTGTGGACTGTGACTCTCAAGTTGCTGTCTGTAACATGCGACTCTCCTAGCAGCTGATGAAGGTCATGTTTTAAGAGAAATATCTGTTGCTTTAAAACTGGATTGAGTCAGAGTTCCCGTGTTCCCATTCTGCAGCAAAGCTTGCGTAGGGCTGTCTGCGAGTAACTTGATCTGCCTCTATCTTTTGTTTCCTGTTTGGTGAAAGGGTTAGTAATACATCCTTGCTTTAAAAGAACATTGAGGATAAATTTCTTGTATGACAAAGGAAATCCTCTAAACAAACAATTTACCGGGTAACAAAATTTGATACGTGTTCCTGGATTGTTGCTTCAATTTAATTTGGCATTTATTTAAAGGAGTTGTTAAAAGTAACGGAGACTTGATAGCGCTATTTAGGGAGGCTTGTTTCTTGTTTGTGTTCTTTTTTGCTTTTTGAAACTAAAAGTTTCCAAAATTACATAGCTTGGTCTAAATTTTTTCATTAAAGGAGTGTGGAGGTCATGGCTAAAGCTTTTCAGGCAAGATAACATCAGTAGATCTGACAAGGAAGTGTTGCAGTTCTTGAGACGAATCCAGTTGTTTTATTTTCTCTTGGGAACACCATGATGCTTAGTGGGAAGGGCTACTTGTGGCAGGTAGCTGTGGGACATGGTGTTGGTTCTTATCTAGCAACTTGCCCACGTCATGAAGAAGTCACACTTAAGTGTTCACAGCACAGTTTTTCATTTTGAATAAGTGCTGCTTCCATGTGGAAGTGGAGCAGGTTGGTTGAGAGGCATAAGTATCAGGTTAGACAGGAAGGTAGTGCAGAGCAACAGGGAGAGATGCCATGAGATTGGCATCTTTTTTGATGTTGCTGCCAAAATGGACTGCTTGGTTGCTTAGTTTCTGAGAGGGCAAAAGCCTTGGTAATTTCCAATTCTCTTGTCAAACTTGGAAAAGCTCTGGTTTATATCGGAGATTTATTCTTAGTCAGGACATTTCAGTTTTGTGGTATCTGAAAACTTGTGAATTCTAATAAAAGCTATGACTGTTATCAGGAAAGTCTTTCAGTGGTACCATACTGACCTGAAAGCTGTTTTTTTAGGGGAACTGTAGAGAAGGGAGTTATATTCTGCTGTTGAAGCTCTTAGAGGCTTTATAACTAACTTGGTACATGGGATATTGGCTGAACCTGTACATTGCAAAGAATACCCAAGTATCTCATCTCTGTCATATCTTGCCATATTTCACCCTGTAGCTCTTTCAATGTGGCAATTTATGTTTGATCATTACTTACCAGGTACACATCAATGATACAGAGACTGATCTGAGTGTGTTCCATTACTGATGTAAGGGGAAAATCACCATAAACAACAAAAAAGCCCTTTCTGATTGAGCACAGAACTACAGAACTTAGTTAACAGTGATGGCTGTAAGGCAGCAGTAGCCTGGGAGTGGTTATTGATAGATAGTGCCGTACCTGTTCAGTGTTTCATGGCAGGACTATGCAAGGGCAAACTGTTGCCATTGCTGATTTAAATTTAGGGTCTAGGGCATGAGGCAGAGTTGGGTGTAGCATTTCTCCAGGAGCTGCTGGGAGCAGCAAAGACCCTGCCTGACTGGGCTGGAGCTGAGCTTGTTCCAATGTGGAGAGCAAACCAGTTGCTTTTCCAGTGATGCAGGGAATGAAACTGAGGTTTGAATGAAGCTGCTAAAAGACATCTAACTGCCAGCTGCATGCCTGGGCATGCTTTTTGGTGGCTGTCACTCTCTTTCTTTATGCAGGAGACTGAAACATGAGTCCTGGCCACTGACTCGGATTGCCCACCTGCCTTAGAAGACCTTATTTCCACCTTTTTGTTTTTTCCAAGCTACCTTGTCTTTTAACGGCTCAGGGCAGATTTCTACTAAGGCATATGCACTGTGCTGGCAGATTCTTGGAACATCCTCAGGAGAATCAGCCATTTGCAGGAAATACCATTTGGGAGGAAACACATTGTTTGGGGCAGACATAGACTTAAAGAAACTACCTCCCTGAAGCATTCCTATCATATCTTTTGAAATAGAGATGTTAAACTTAGCAGTTTTGCCTGTGTCAGGGATGGAGCATTTTGAAATGCTCTGGGGAAGGAAGGGAATCATTTGGCTGATTCAAGAGTTTCTGGAAAGCCTCATGCTCTAATCATGCTATAAAGCCTGTTATTTTGGCAGTTGAGTTCTACAAAGATGCCCGTACAAAGCAAATTCCTCCCTGGGACTGCAGGAACAAGCTAGGAAGGGGCCTTCCCTAAACTGCTCATCCTGGCAGTTGTGATCTACTCTGTACCCTGTGTAGGACTGAAGAGTGGGGCACTCTCCATGCATTGTTTGTAGTGTTTTTCCTTGCCCTCAGTGTTCAGGCCTTCCTGGGGAGAGGAAAGAGTTGGACTTCAAGAGCAACAGGAAACAAGCTGGTGAAGGATGGGCATTGGAGGGAACCGACTGCAGCTCTGCCACTCCCCCAGAGTTCCAAAAGTAATGTGGTTAATCCTCAAAATAGATAAATGATAAATAAATGGTTAAGCTTTGTGTCAGCTTAATTTGTTCTTTCTGGTTTTTAACAATGAAGGTAGGTAGGCTGGCAGGGGGGTAGGAGGAGGGGGACATATTTTTGTGACAACTCCATCCTGACCTGGGAAAGGTTTGTATTTCTGATTTTTTGCTTGATCAAGTGCGTGTTGCCTGGGACAAGTCTGGAATATGATGGGAAGACAAGGGAAAGGTATTCTTTCTCCCATTCTCTGCCTTGTCTTGCAGGTCATGCCACTGAGTGTCATTATCTTCCTTCATTGAAGTTTGTGTTTCTGTGATATCTACGTTCCAGAAACACTGCACTAAGTGAGAAAAACATTAGATTAAAATGACTGACTAGAGCTGTGTTTAACCTTGAAGGCAAATCTCTAGATTTCTCTCTTTCATTGTTCTCTTGATCTCCAGTATCGTGCTACTGATCCCCACCACTTGGCCAACTGCCTCACTTGTCTGTGGACAGATGTATGCCAGGGGATTGCATTAACACTAAGAAGCTCAATTCTAACTTTGATCAGTAGCACTATGTTTAAAACTTAATTGAAAACCTAGTATGAAATACTCAATGTATTACCTAGTGCACAATCCTTCGGCAGCAGCAACAACAGCAAAGCATTCTGCCAGCTAAGTACTAATCTGACAAAAGCAAGGGACTATAGACCTGAGTTTGTGTAGCCTCCCCTGTTTTATTTCTGTTTAGACTGACCATGTGTAGAAGAGATTTTTATGGTTTTTTAAAAATATGTTTTTAAACTGTAGCTGGCTGCATGTAGGTTCCTAGAAAGAAAATAGCAGGAGAGAAATCTGCAAAACGAACTGTGAGAGTGAAGAACAGGTAAAATGATAATTTAAGAAAAAGAAAGTGCTACCAAAGTTCCATGCTTAGGATGCTGATGGGATAATGACAAAATAACCAGGGTCAAGATCCATGTTTCATCTCCATTCAACTGCTGAAACAGCTTGCTCAGTGACTGCTTTTGTTGCCTTTGTTAAAATCCTGTGTAAACTTACCTCTCTTTCATTTGTCGCAGACAGCCAACTGTTGCCTGGGAATAACTTCACAAATGAATGCAACATTCCTGGAAACTTCATGTGCAGTAATGGACGCTGCATCCCAGGGGCCTGGCAGTGTGATGGGCTGCCAGACTGCTTTGATGACAGTGATGAGAAGGAATGCCGTAAGTGACCATTGCTGTGACCTTAACATGCTTTATATCACTAAGTAGTGTTACTAGTGTGTTCTGCAGTGTGGAACTTAGGGAAGTAACAAAGCTGATGCCAGTTTAATTTTGATCTTGTTAGTAAAAAATGCACAGGCTTTATTATTTCAAGTCTTTAAGATTCTTCAGTATCCAGTGTAGTTTCTTTACAGAGGTTTTCATTACACTTCAACTGAATTTATAGGAAGCTTACCTTTCCCAGGACATTTCCAACCCATCATTAGCTTTCCTTATGGAGCAGAAGGAAAAAAAGAATAGCTTCTTTCAAATTACCTGGATAGAAATACCATGTGTTGTTAAATGCTCTTGCTTTTTTAACTTAATTGCCTCTACTTTAACCCCAGTTATCCATCCCTTTTAAGCAAGGGGGCTTTAATAACTGTGCTGTTGAAATCTCCATATATAGTTCTGCTCTATGTCAGTGAGCTTTGCTCACTGTGTAAAGCATTAAAAGTATCTGTATGAAATAGCTAATGTTTTCAGTCCTTGTAAGGCATCAGGCTTGTGTTGCAACATGGAAGACAGGTTAATTTAACATTTTTACTTAAATGCTATCTTAGGAAAGGATGGGTCTTTTATTAGGATTGATCTTTGTCACGCATATCTGTTTTAACCCTAGTAGAATTTATATCGGTGGGAGCTTTGGCAAGAATAAAAATATCCAAAGTTCAACCTGTACCTTTCAGTGAGATGTTCCTGAAGACAACAGCTGTGTGACTCAGGTTCCTTATTACTTGGCTCCTGAGTAGAATGCTGGCATGACTTTGGGTGTGCTGTTTCTACTTCTTGAAACAAGCTGAATGATGGCACTTCTTGGTATTTGTAGGATGCAAACCAGGAGTTTTTCTGTCTCTAAGAATGTTGTCATCCTCTGCCTTGCATAAATTTTGTTTCACCTGATACAATTAGATGGAAAAGATGCTTTGTGACGCTGTTCAAAAATTTCCGTACCAAAATCAGTTGAATTACAGACAGTAATAAACATAGTAACTGACAATAAAATATAAATAGCTGTAAAATGACAGTTCATAAGAGCTCTTCTTGTCACGACGGACTGAAAGAAACCGCGCTGATCTAGGTTATGCTGCAACTATGAATTTTAAGTTTCTTCAGAATTGTCCTTTGTTGGGTTTTATATTTAAATACTTTTAGCCAGCTTTATTGGCTAACAGTTCTCTGGTTGAGCATCCTTTTGATACTACACAAATTGCCAGCGATAATTAGACTGTTCTTCTTGCTGTACATCTGTCTGCTATCTGATCACCCTCACAAATGGAAAATAAGCATAGAAAAGAGACTTGCAAGGAGAGCAGTGCTATGCTATGCTGGCCTGCTGTTGACAGGTCAGATAAGCCAAACAGAATGCAGATAGTGCTCATTTGAATCTCCAAATATTAGTGTTACCAACCAGTCTTTTCCATCATAAAGTAATCAAAAGTTGGATGTTCTTATACAGCCTAAATCTGCTGTTAGATTTGTTCCTAGCTCAGAGATAAGGCATTGAAAAGCAGCCATATAGGTATAAAACTTTTTTCTTTTTAAATCATTTTAGGCTAGGCTTTGTTACCTTCCTTTTATCAGAATAGGGCTCTGCTTTCTAAAACTTACCTTACAGCAAAATTAGTCCTTTGTTTTCTGCTGTGATTTTGCTTTGCAGTAGCTGAGCTGTTGATAGTGGAGACAAAGCCATAGGAGTTGCATTAGCAGCATGAGATGGCTGAGTTCCCAGTGTGTTACTACTCTCAGCTGTACTCTAAATTGCTTTGCCTGTGATTCCTCATCGAGTAACTATTTCACACTGAAAGGTGTTAGACTTGCTATGAAGTGTTTGTGTGTGAATAGGGGCTTGGTTACAGGATTCGTTTGGTGCTGTAGATTGGTGTTGTTGTAAAGACGAGTATGCTGTATTTTGACATGCTCATTGAGGTTTCGTGCACATGTGTGTGGTTATGTGGAAAGTCTTTCTCATTTGGTTTGTCTTATAGTTAAATGTGGATGTACAGCAATATTTTATCAATTCTATTGCTGTAGGATTTCATCCTGTCTGTCTGTCCCCCTTCAAACTAGAGAACTTAGAACTTGTGGTCTGGTTCTTATTTTTTGTGGCCCACGGCTGGAAAAGTGATAGTCTGGGAATGAGGAAGAAATAAGATGCAAAATAGAATTACCTGCAAGTTGTCCATTTGTGTCTTATCTCTTCCCTCTCTTCCTTTTGTCCCTTTTTGGTCTCCTGCTTTGCAGGACTGTCGTTTTTAACCATGTCCCTTTGCTTGTGGGCTTTCTCTCCATCTCCCACACTTGCCAGAATCCATACTGTTTGTCATCTTCTGTGCTTCCTCTGTGCCCTGACCTGTGATCAGTTTAACAATTCCTACACTGGCTGGCTGTATGCTGTTATTGCCCAGAACATTTCTCCTACTCTTGCCTTCTGTCATGGTGATGTGATGACTGAAAAATTTTAGCTGGTTTTATCTGAAGAGAAGGGTTAAGGAAAGGCATAGTAGTGAGGGAGTGAGACAGAGACTCCACATTGTTGTAAATAAGAATTACTTTTTCTTGAAGCAGAGTGTCTCTTTTGTTTTTTCTCCAAGCTGCTTATTGAGCTTGAAAAAGAATTGACCATAGCAATGTGAATGTTTTGTGAGTACTTCCAGTTCTCTATAGTTTGAGTAATCCGCCATCATCAACATATCTGCCAATGGAGAACCCTTTTTGTAGTTCATTCCCNTGTTTTGTGAGTACTTCCAGTTCTGTATAGTTTGAGTAATCTGCCATCATCAATGGCTAATGGAGTAGTTCATTCCTCCATCTGTTCTGGTTGTCGTCTGTTGGGTTCCTCATCAGCCTGTGTAGTCCAGTATCTGTCATGCACGTGTTACTAACATGTTCAAGTGTTACTACTACTGCCTTTTAGCTGTGTAGATGATTTATAATGGAAACTGAGGTTTTTCTTGACAAATGCAGAATCTTTACCAACAGGACTTTCATGGGGAGCTTATAGGTAGTGATTGCATAAATTCTAAGTCCTGCACTGGTTGCATACCACCAGGCATTATATATACCTGGGGTTAGTGCTTGCCCCAGTCAGGTTGGGAGCTACATGCTGTCAGCTGCTTAGTTCTTACTGTTATCTGATATGGAAGAGCCAAAATGTCACAAAATAGAGAACCTGAATGGAAAGAGCCTAGAAATGGGTGCTTGCACATTTCAAAACATTTTGAGGTAAATACATTAGCTTTAGTGCTGACCTTTATACCTACCTGCTGACCTATTCCTGTGGGGCCAAGACCTGCATCTTGCTGTTGGAGGGATTCACCTCTTGAGATTTAAGAGTGCACTAATGTTCTTAGTTAAGCTTATAATTTACTCTGTCATCTCTGTTTCCTCTTCCCTTTGCTCTTTGTACATCTTTGTATTAGATTATTACAGAGAGAACATTGTGAACACAGAATGGCTGTTGTCAGTAATGAGCAGCAGCTAGTGGGGAGGTGGCATGTGCTGCCTTTGTCAGCTAACGAGCAGCAGATGGAGGGGATTCAGAGCATGGCACATCATCCACACTAAGTGCCTGGCATGACAGCAGCCAGAATTAGAGACATACCAAATACCCAGGAGTCTGGATTTTCCTTCATTGCTCTTCTGAGAGCCATCTCTTACATGCCAGATTTGTACGTTCAGCTATGAGCAGATAATGGCGCACAGTGAATACAGTGACTAGCAGTGGTAATCAAAGGGCTAAAGAGTGCAGGCTGTGGCTAGAAAAAAATGTTATGCAAGGATAGCCTTAGGGCAGGTCATGCTCATGTTAGAAACTTCTCTTTCCCATGTGTGTCTGTTTCCGGTTGTCATTGTTGCTCATTCAACACAAACATAAAGGTAAACCAGGTTTTTGAGTCAATGCTAAGAGCTGTGACTGGAGCATATGGATGTCTGAGCAAGAGGGCAGCATCCCTGCTTATAGGAATGTGCTGCCAACATACTTCTGCACTGGCTAGCAAGAGCCGGTCTGTAGGAACATCTGGAACTGTGGTAATAAAACCCTCAGTTCATCACTAGCAATCTATCGTCATCAGACCTTGCTCTGATTGTCCTTCAGACAGAGTCTTTATGAGCAAGTCTCCTCCATGGGGGAGAATGTCTTCATTAAATGAAATGCTGAATGAAAACGATCCATTTTAATAAGGATTCCCCGGGCAGGTATTGAAGCCACCTGCCAAGCAGGCTTCCACTAAAGGTCAGCTTTGTCTCTTTTCCTGAGACACGTGTGCTTACAAGGAAACCAGCACAATCAGAACTGAAGGTTTTATAATGTCTACATTATACACATGTATGATGCTGGGTTGCACTCAGCATGGTGTGTTGAGCCAAGCTTTCCTGCAGTCTCACACCAACACACTGTCATGGTCCTGAGTGCTGTGACTCATATTTGGGCAATCTGAAAAACTGATTTAATCCAGGTGTCTAGGAGATCTGGTAAGACCATTTCTGTTTCTGTATCAGGGAATTGAAGCCCTTGAAACCCTGTCCTGGTGGCAAATACCCTAGGAACTCTTAGGACTGGTAGGCTGCATGCTGTAGTGCAAGGATGAAGGTGTGTGGTGGGAATGCTTTCTGTTCGGTGGTGTTACAGTTGTAACCATGGGGGTTTGCAAGCATTTTTAACTGTCATTGTCAGGTTAGTAGAATAATATTTGAGATAGTGTTGCAACTACTTGTTCATTGCTGATATGTTGGCATATTAATCTTTGATTTCATCTTCTCTTATGTGTCTCTTAACTTCGTTCTTGGTTTTACCCTGTAGAGTTTGAGCTGTGTGTTTATATATAATAAACTTGATCTGTTTTTTCAAATTCCATTCCATGTCTTATCTTTTCTACAATCGGTATGTTTGCCTTTCCATTTAATCCATCTTAATGCACACAGCATTTTGTATAAATGCTTCATAGTCTCAGAAGACTTTGTAAAATCTTCTGATGTCGTCAGGATGTGAAGTGACAGGGTGGGAGACATGGCACAACTAAGTTTCCTTCATTCAAAGTGTTTGTATCTGCACACTTCCTCTAACTCTTTGTTGACCCTACACTGGTGGGGAGTTAGGCTGAATTAGCATTATATTGTAGTTTGAAATTACAGCCCACAGTAACCATTTTTATGTTTCTCCAAGGTTTGCTGTATCTTATTTTCCGTATTTTTTCCATCTCCAATATAAAAATTTCCTACCAGACAAATGTTTACTGCTCCCTCTGGTGTTCACTTGCAACAGGTGTCACAGCTTGACACGTTCAGGAATGGAGAGTCTGCAGGAAAGGGTTCATAATGATCAGTTACACACAGACGTGGATGAAATATAAAGAGTCTTTTCACATGAATACTAAATGAAACCCACGCTCTGCAATTAGTAACCTGTGTTTCCTAGATTATGTGAAGAGTATTTTCCTGTGCTCTAAAACCTTTCATTTGGGAAACTGAAACTCTTGGAGAACAAAGGCAGATTAGCTAGGTTTTCTTATTCAGGTGCATTTTGACTGACAATGGCATCGAGTTTCTACAAAAGAGGTAGTTTTTAAGAACTGCTTGTGTTAAAAACTTCACAGAATCAGAGGGCTGGAAATTATTTAAAAAAGAAAAAAATCTCACTGAAATCGAAGTTTTTTCTGAGGAAGTTGGTCTGCCATTGGAGAAGCTCCTGAGTGCAAGAACTCCAACGCTGCCTGGTGTAGGCTGAAGTAGGAAGGAGGTGGATTGAGTAGGGACTGCACCAGCTTCAAAGCCGTGTCATAAGTCTGGAAGCCTCAGATGAAGACTGTCAGACTGCCTTGTCCTGTCCTCTTTGACGCGAGATAGATTTTAGAAGAAGGCCTTTAGATTTGTTGCTGTGCACTGCTTTAAAAAATTAATCATGAGGTTTGGCCTGAATCAAGAGCACACTTTGAGTCTGCTCCACAGGAAGCTCACAAGCCGATATTATATTAAAGGCACATTAAGTACCCATGCTTTTCTCCTTGTAAGTGCCAAAATTATAATGGAGGCAAAGACAGAATTTATTAATAAATGGTCATTAGTAACAACCCAGATTGCTCTGGTGACAGTCTGACTTTTGATGTGTGTCCTCACCTTGTGTTGCATTTTGCTTTAAGAGCAGTCAAATTCATGACTTCCACACTGCTAAGAATAAGTAACCAGATCTAGAAGCCACTTCAAAAGACAGAGAGAAAAGGTCTTGTAGAGACAATGAGTTCTGCAATCTCTATAAGCTATTTAATGACTGCTTATTATGATAGTACAGTTATTACAGCTGAAGATATTTTGCTTGGGCTTAACCACTCAGCAAGGTCAGTCTAATGAATGGCTTTCATGTACAGGAACAAAGGGCACAGGAACTCTGGCTTTTATCCTTTTAAATACTAGGCTTTCTGTTCAACAAGCAGAGCTCAGTGCAGTGAAGAATGAGATACAGTGTTTTGTTAAAAAGAAATGTCTGCTTAATTCAGAAGGGATTGTCTAAACCAGATGAGACCTAGAAATACAGCAGTGGGCCAAGACCTGGGCAGGACTAATCCTACCCATCAGTAAAGATTACTGACTTTCAATTGTTTAGTGTATCATGGCTCCAGAAAATTAGTCCTAAACCATCAGTCAAAGCCTGGTGTTGACTAAGGCTAGTGCTACAGAAGATGAGGGGCAGGGTGATATTTTCAAGAGATGCTTTCAGATTCCCAGGATTAAGGTCCTGCAACAAGTGTAAAGGTGGAGGCATCTCACCTGCTGCAGTCTGTTGTGCTAGCCAGGTGCAATTTAGCTTTGAGAAATTTCCATTGCTGGTGTCTGGTAAGTTGTATTCTCTCTTGCTAACTAAAAGCTGATACTAGTGCAAACTAAATAGCTGTGAAGTGGTGTTGTATCAAAGCTCACCAGATTTTGGAGAAGACAAATAAGCAAGTAATGAATACTTGCAAGTAAGTGATTTAGCAACCTCACACTTAGGAAAAAAAAAAACAACAAAACCAAACAAACCAACAACAACGAAAACAAACAAAAAACCACAAACAAACAAACAAGAACAAACAAAAAATCACATCAAAATCACTTTTTCATGTTTGAGGATTTTACCTTACAATTGTAACACAATTCAGAAATATTAGAGCTGAGTCTCCAGTTCATCAAATCTATATCTGGTACTTTGAAATTGTAGAGTGGCTGTGATGAGGCTCACAGTACTCATGGGAGGCTTAGGTGGCTGTGAACTTTGGTCATTGTCTGTATATAGCTTTGGAGATGATGGCAAGCCTCTGCTGCAAATGGATGTGTCCAAAGACAGGTGAATGGCTGATGGAAATAACTGAGCTAGCTGTCAAATATTGACAGATTTGAAGTGCTCTGTGATCCCCCATGAGCATGAAGGAGGATGATACAGGCATGACAAACAAGATAAAGGCATAGAGATAAATATAAAAGCATTATATTAAAATAGTATACTTACAGCAACTTGAATGCTTCCTAACTCTGAGTCCCTTCTAAAATCTGTGTGAAATGGTGGAAGTGTGAGGCTCGTGGCATTTTTTTTTACAGTATGATCTGGGAATTTGACTCTACTTGTAAATAGGACTAACAGGCTGTTAGTCCTACCTTTGTGGTGCCCTACCTTACACTGCCTCTCCACCCTAGTGCATTTTAAATGCCTGCAGAGAAAGTAAAGGACTGTAAAGAATCATAGACTCTCAGTATGCCACTTTGGACCTCACACCCCCAAGTCCTTCAGTTTAAAGCCTGCTCACTGAGTTGTCCAGCCTCTGCCAAAGATTCCCTTGCTTCTTCTAGAGAGGTAGATCCCTTACAAGAAAACTATAAATAGGGATTTTTTTTTTTTTTATATTGAGTACTTTGGGGGGAGGGGGTGTTAATATATGGAAGGAGAAAATCTGACAGCAGGGCCAGAACTTAGGAAGAGAGAAGCATTCTACAGAGCTAACATCACGGAAAGATCATGGCTGTGAAAAGTTGCAGTCAAACTTGATTTTGTGTATTAATGTTAATGGAGTAGGCATCGTCATGTGCTAGGATTCCAGGCTGTCAGGTGTTGTGTAAACAGCAATCTTAAACGCTACAAAACCAGTCGTTAGTTGTCTCATTTATAATCTGCTAATAATTTGTATAAAACGCTAATGAAATTAACACCTCTTTTCTTTTTTTAAATAACTAGAATATATAGCAGAAAGCTAGGAATTTCTCAATAAAAGTAGTTGTATGTTTTGTAGTAGCTGTAGGTATACACATGGAATATCTCTGGACTTCTATTCTTCTGTTCACATTTTAAAATCACTGAGTGCTTTACAGTCTCCTTTTGTGTTTCTTGCTGCTTCCTGTCATTTCCTGGTTGACCTGGAATATTTCTTGCAGGTAGGTAACAAACATCAGAATTCTTAAGCTAAGCTGAATATTAAACAACGCCTGAAACAAGCATCTGCATTAATTGGGAAGATGCTGTAAGCCAGCTGCTGATCTTTTTGTCACTTACTCAGATGGCTCTCAAACTTGGAATATGAGACTGGAATTAGGTCTTGTTTTCACTCATGATTAAGCAACCAAATACTTAGTAGTTATAATAAGATTTGTAATTAAGTGACCACGGTGAATGTTTCATTTGAAGCTCAATTACACATGAGTAAGGGCAAGTGTAATAACTGCTTACCTTTGATAGCTTTTTATGCAAGGAGATCAAGAGGGTTTGTGGTGCTAATTATTTAATCCTCTTGATGGGGTTGGTAAATAGCCCAGCTGGAGAGCTTGGAATCAGGCAGGTTTAACATTTGGATGGAATTAGTGGTAGAACTGAAAGAAAAAGATCAGGTAGGTAGTATCCCAGGATGGAGTGAGGGACTGTAGCCCATCAGGCATGTAGATACCCTGTGAGGAGGGCTGCCTCTGCTACTGAAGTCCCTTAAGGGTGGTGTTCTGTCCTGCCTGTATTCATCCTGAGTAACTTAACAACTCTGAAGTTGTGCTTAATTTTTGTGCTGCAGCAGTTGATTTTGAATTTCATACTTTCTGTATGATATTATTGTTTGGGTTGTTTAGTGAGCAGTAACTTCTAAAACACTTCTCTTAGTGAGAAATTGCTTTACTGAATGTCTGAAAAACAATATTTTTGTCTGTGCTCTCTTCTGACATCTCATCTGCTTTGTGATGATTTTGGAGGACTGAAACATAGACTCCTAGACCATGAAAGATTACTTTAAGGCCTTACTGTCTGTCAAGAGGTAAAGGCCACTGACTCGTAGTAATTCAGCTCCAAAGTGAAGTAATTTGGCTTTCCCCTTTTCTTTCGAAGAAAGCAGTTTACTCTTCAAGGCAGTAGAATCTGTTTGCTTTTTTACTTTAGCATTGTCCTTTCTCTCTTACTGTTAACTGTTGTGTAAATACTACCCACGTAAGTGCGTGATAGTTTTCTATATTGGAGGCAACCTCTGATGTTTCCTACAGGGCAAACTTCACTACTTTAATAAAATAAAATGGGTCTCTTTAAAACAAATAAAATTTTAGGATCATTTTCTCTGGGTTTACATTAGCAGTTTATGACTAGCAACTCTTTAACCTGCCTGGTTAAACAGGGAGTAAAGGAAAGAGTGACCCAAGGGCTTTTTGTAGGTGCAGTGAATGCCCTGCAGTTGTCTGTGTTTTGTATCAAAACTCGTTAAATTAAATAGCTGTTTTGTTTTGAGTTGGAGAAGTTCTGGCATAGTAGACTGCTGGATTTTATTCTGGGAATGCTACTCAAGTGCTAGCTTTTTTTGAGATAGGAAAAAGCAAGCCAAGGAAGTGAAACTTCTCTGTGTCGTTCTGCAAGACAGCCCTGTGCCAGAGCTCTGTGAGCCAACAAGTGGTGCATTTGCCATCTGTGCTGAGGCACTGAGTGAGGGCAGGTAGCAGTAGTTTCCCCACTGGGAACTGAACTGAAAATTTTAGAGTCCAAACAGCAATTAAGTAACCCACGATAACTGTAAATGTTATGAGTTAGGGCTCATAGCAGTTCTTGGGGTGAAAGAGATCATATCCTGGTGCCATCCTGCTTGTGTTACAAAGTGTTTTAAAATCATTCCTTCTTCTGTAAATTAAAGTTAAAACCTTTAACTCTTTCATGTAAAGCCATTGTTCTGGCATAGTAGACTGCTGCACATGCATCAAAAGAGTCTGTCTGATGCGGCTGTGGCATCTCAAACTAAATTAACAACAGCAAAGAACTTTAAGGTGGTTCATTATCAAAGTCAGGAAAATACCTGTGGCTCTGCAGTACTGCAGCATCTGCACACAACAGTTTCTGCCAGGAAAATTGCTCTTGTCACATTCAAGTAATCAAGTTTTGATTACTTGAATAAATCATCATCAGTTGGGTTGAGACGTGTTGCTGCAAAGCAGCATAAAGTTATTTTGCTTGATTGCTACTTGGAGAGGTTCTAAGGCAACAATTTGAGTTTAAAGATGCTGAAGTTCTGTGCAGTTTACTTCGAGCTGTAGGTTGTCAAAAAATGTGAGCTCTTGTATCTGATACATTCTGTCTACTCAGTCCAGATTGCAAAATTTTTTTTGCAATTGCAGAAATATTTCAAAATAAAAAAAGTTTGTAAAGTTAAAAGAAGAAAATAGGCTTGTCTTATGGGCCACACCATGTATGGTGCCTGTTGTGTACTATCTTTGCATGTTGCATGCAGTAAAAAGTGCCCAGTTCACTATAACTAGGTGTGAAATGCTGGGGGTGTGGACTAGCTGGTTCAACAGTAGCACAGTCATAGAATCACAGAATTGTTTGGGTTGGAAGGGACCTTAAAGAGCCTGGCCTTGAACACCTCCAGGGATGGGGCGTCCACAAGTTCTGCAGAAAACCTATTCCAGTGCCTCACTACCCTCACAGTAAAAAATTTCTTCTTTATGTCCACTCTAAACCTACTCTCAGCTTAAACCTGGTTTTTTTCTTGTCCTGTCATTACATGCCCTTGTAAATAGTTCCTCTCCAGCTTTCTGGTAGGTCCCCTTCAGCTATTGAAGGGCCACAATAAGGTCACCCCAGAGCCTTCTCTTCTCCAGGCTGAACAACCCCCAACTCTTTCAGCCTTTCCTCACGGGAGAAGTGCTCCAGCCATCTTGATTATTCTGGTACCTTTCCTCTGTACTTGCTCTAACAGGTCAATGTCCCTCCTGTGCTGAGAACCCCAGACCCAGATGCAGCACTACAGGTAGGATCTCACCAGAGTAAAGGACAGAATCAGCTCCCTCGACCTGCTGGCCACTCTGCTTTTGATGCAGCACATGATGTGTTTGGCTTTCTGGGCTGCAAGTGCACTTTGCTGGCTCATGTCCAACCTCTCATCCACCAGTACCCCCAAGTGCTTCTTGGCAGGACTACTCGTGGTCCGTTCATCCCCCAGGCAGTATTGATACTGGATGTTGTTTTGACTCAGGTCAACCTCATGAGGTTCCCACAGGCCCACTTGTCGAGCTTGTCCAGGCCCCTTGGATGGCATCTCGTCCCTCAGGTGTGTCAGCTGCGCCACTCAGCTTGGTGTCATCGGCAAACTTGCTGAGGGTGTACTCAATCTTTTTGTGTCATTGATGAAGACATTTAATAGCACTGGTCCCATTAAGGACCCCTGTGGGACACCACATGTCACAGTTGTCCATCAGAACATTGAGCTGTTGACCACTACTCTCTGAATCTGACCATCTAACTAATTCCTTATCCACAAACAATTCACCCATCAAATCCGTCTCTCTCCAGTTTAGAGAGAAGGATCCTGTGGGGGATTGTGTCAAAGGCCTTACAGAAGTCCAGAGAGATGATATCCATAGCCCTTCCCTTGTCCACTGATACAATCACTCCATCACAGAAGGCCACTGAATTGGTCAGGCAGGACTTGCCCTTGTTGAAGTTGTGTTGGTTGGTTGTCGCGAATCACCTCCCTGTCTGCCATGTGCCTTAGCACAGCTTCTAGGAGGATCTGTTCCACGGTCTTCCCAGGCACAGAGATGAGGCTGAAGGGTCAGTAACAATTCAGTCAGAAATTTTTTTTCCCTAAAAATTCATTAGCAAGACTGTGTCCTGGCTTCTGTAAGAGAAAACTTGACCTGTTCTATATGTATAACGCTTCTATTTAAGCATTGTGGCACTACAGTGGGTCACAGCTCTAAAACTTTTCTGTGATATCTAAACTGTAGGTTCATATCTGATTAGTTACATAGGACAAATATTTTTCCAAGAAGTTGGGCCATGGCATCTGTCCTGGCTATATTCCTCAAATATATAGGCCAGTTTACTTGTAATTGTTACTAATAATTGTAGAACTCATTTGATGTCTCTGCTGCTCAGAGAAAAATTAGCTGCCCATCGCAGATGATCAGTTGTAACCTGTTATTGAGATTTGAAGTCGTTGTAGCCAAGATTGTCAAAGATGCTTTTATTCAAGGGGGTATCTGTATACAATATAAAGTTTTACACGGTATATGCCAAATCTGATTTCTTTTCCCTTACTAATGTGCATCTCTGCTGAGAAATAGTAAATTGTGTTACGCTTTTTAAAAAATAGTACTGGATCACACTTAGTACCCTAAAGATAGCAAGATGTTTTTCTGTTAGTGCCATAGAGCTGTGCCTGCAAAGTGGCACATCTTCAGTGGAGCGTACTACAGGTCCTAATGGGAAGTTATAATGGCCAGACTTCGCGAACGAAGAACTGTGGAAGGTCTTTGTACGCCTTCCAGCCTGCGCATTGGATTTATTTTAGGTGGGACACAGTGCGCGCAGAACTGAGCCCACCCTTTAATCCTAAGGTTCGTCTGCCGGGGCCAAGCGAGCTTGGACAGTGGCAGCGAGGTCCTCAGGACGTAGGTGGATTGCCTTACAGGGCTAACGGGCTCCGCCTACCCGGGGAGTTTCCCCGACCGGGAATCGAACCCGGGCCTCGGCAGTTACAGTGCCGTGTCCTTAACCACTAGACCACCAGGGGCTCCCTTGGGAAGTTACTACTTTTTTTAAACACTTGAAAGAAAAGGGTTGAGAGGATCGGTTTCTGTGTAGCATAAGGAGTGACTTCACGCACTCGCATGTAAAAGTGCTGAAATACTGTCCTTGAACTTAAGCGAAGCAACCTGGAGGGAACGTTTGGCAAGCTTGTGCTGTGGCCTGCAGCTCTCTGCCACCATCTTCACCATTTGCTTCCTGCTTGAATTTTAAGAGATGAGAAGAATATTTTATTGAAGAGCAATTTCTTCCCATGGGTAATGGAGTCAGAGGAGGCTCCTCAAGTGCATGGTAGTTCACTGACACCTCTTTTTAAAAAATACCATGGCAGTTGCCTTTTGTGAAACGTAAATACAGATTCATCTTAATCTCCCAGTCCTGGATTGCTTCTGCCATGACTGGGTAACAAATGAAGAGTGAAACTGGATGGAATTGATCCTTTCTGCCATAGGTTCAGAAATGGCTTGGATGGCAATTTTTTGGGGTGTTTTTTGTACTTGCTATATTGAATCCAGACAATTGCTGTGTGATTTCTTGCTGTATTTCAAATGTGTCCATCAGCCCTTACTCCTGCCCCTCCAATGTGTAGTCTCTTAGTTTCTTAGTTTCTGGAGACCTGGGTTCAGGAGGACTTACCAGTTCCTTTAAAAACAACCAAATTCTCCCTTCTCTTTGCTTTAGCTGGTTATAATACCGTAAGGTCAGATGATCCATGTGTGCCTGTGTCCTTTTTCACTTCTCTTCTGTCATTTCCTGATATCCCAGTAATTTTTATTACTTTGAGCCCATTTCAATCGAGCGTAACAGAGAAGAACATAGATTGCGGAGGTAATGCTGCCCTTGAAAGCTTCTCAAGGCTGATGTCACTGAAAGAGCCGAATAGATGGCTGCTGTTGGGTAAATGTAAATCTTATCACATGCAGATATGCCTGAAAACTTGAAACTTGTGCAGTAGGAAACACAGTGATGATTAAAGGAGAAGAAAACTCTTTTTGTAACAGTCATGTAATGGGAGTAGGAATTGCAGACGAATGCTGGAATACTGCAGCACATGCCTTGAATGTCCTATAGGCAGTCATGATCTTCGTATTTGTATCTGTTACCTATGAGGTGCTGAAGACCTGAAGAAGATGGATAGCCCCTTCATGTTCAGGGTATCTCCAGAGATCATTGCAGAATGGAAAGGTATGTTTCTGCTCTGGAAAAAACAACTTTCCATAGGAACTTTATGAGCAATGACCAAACAATGCTTGAAAACCTCAGGAAAACTCTGCCAGAGAACAAAAAGGATGTAAAATTGAAAATAAAGCAGGAATTCCACGGTGGAGTTCTCCAGAGCCAGGGGATGTGACTTGGACTAAGCTGTTACCGTTTTCTCATTTTTCCTGCATTTATGTGCAGCGTCTGAGAAATGCATTTTGTGTCTGGAATTGGAACTTGGAAAACTAAGTTCTATTTGGGAGCAAGGCTTGTGTCTAGTAAATGGCTAGCTGTGTAACTAATGAATCACTATGGTGTTTGAAATGCTCTTTTATATTTTCAAGGGCTCCAATGTAAGTATAGGTTTGAATTGGGATTGGTTTGTGTGTATCAGGCCTATTGCAAATAGGAAGAATTGCGTTTGGGTTTTGTTTGTTATTTTTTCCTTCCCTTGTTAAAAAAATTAAAATCAGTGGACTATATAAAAAGGAAACAAACATAATTTGAAGGTGTTTAGTTTCTTGTTTGTTTTTGGTCTGTGGTTAGTAGTATGTGTTCTTTTTATAACCAGCTATTTGAAAACAGAATTTTCTTGTTCTCTGGCTGCTCATTCAGGAGGAGGAGATAAGGTCTGGGGAGAAAATATTGAACTAAAAATTATATAGCTGTCTAAGTAATACATTAAATAATTGTCTTGACTGGGTTCTCCCTCTTCTTGATGGGGTATCAGTATGCTTTGGACAGAAGAAAGAGTTCATTTTCCAGAAACTTGACTTTGTTCCTGGTCATTCCAGCATCTTTTTCTTCCAGGTGTGGTCAAACATTAATTATTGCTTATGGCTTTACTGTGGTAGCTTGGTGTAATGCACCAGACGTGCTTTGGGCCTTCTCACTTTTTGGGACCAGGACAGCTTAGGGTGTGAAACGGAGCTCTTGCAGCATTCACAGCCACTAGGTCTGATCAGGAAAGTGCAGGCACATGATTTCTGCTCTTCACAGAGCCAGAGGCTAAGATTTTGACAATTCACAGTCTGAAATCTGACAGGAGGAGTAAGGATGCAGGAGTAAGAGATGGACCAGGTTGGAAACTTTAGAAGTAAATAATTTTGAAGCCTTAATTTGGCAGGGTTTTCAGAGCGGACAAAGGATAACATCTGAATTCAGATCCCAAATGACTGAAGAAAGCTTGCTTGAAGAAATGGGATCCAGTAAATGTTAACAGAGGCAAAAGCACAGTTGCTTTCCACTTTCTTATTTCTTCTCCCTCTTGAAACTCTTGGAACTTTTCCCTTTTCTCCCTTCGTGGAATTGTTCTGGCTCAAAATACACCTATAAAATAAGATGTTGTCCAGAAGCAGTAATTTGGTCTGGAAATGTAAATTCACTATAAATAGAATTCTATTTACATACAGAATTCTTTCTATAAAAGCTTTCTATAGCTTTTATAGAAAGAAAACCAACAACAAATGAAAAAAACCCAACACATGAAGCATTGGGCAGCTCTTCACGTACATGCTACTACCACGCGCTCCCAGCAGCAGTTTGCTGGCTTCTTAGTGTGTTAGTACAGACTGCTTGCTCTGATGACACTGAATCTGTTGCTGAGGTTGTTTTGCTGCTTTTGTTTAAAGACTGGGAGTTTGATAATGCCTCAGTCCTTGTGGTTACTGAATTATTTAGCTGAGACCGGTCTACCTCAGAACTCGAACACAGAAACTGCTCTTTGAAGTTGTGTGAAGAATTTCTGGGGCTCAGATGTCTTGGCTGAGGGGTTTCTGTTGCTAGTAGTGTGAAGCACAGAAGCTACTTCAGGGTAATTTATCACCTGTTTTTCTACAAAGTGATGGCTTGCTTTCTTTTCCCCAAGTGGACCTTGGATACTCTTCAGAAAAAGTGCTAGTTGAATATGTGAAATTCAGTGATACATCCTATTTTACACTTCATAATTCTAACTAAAAACTACTGGTATAATAACAAAAAACATGTAAGAGAGGAACTGCAGGAATTTGCTTTTGGAGGACACTAAATCAAGTGAGAATTACTGTAGTTGTAGTTTAAAACGGTTTATATGCACTCTGTTGAGTGATGGAAGAAGGCTTTACCACAGCCTTAAAAACTACTTAGTTTTTAACCCTGGAAGAGAGGATTCCTTGAAAAGTAATGCTAAAACTCTTTATCCCTATTGGATATACTTTCTTTTTTAATGTACTCTGGTTATCTCCGACCTTGTCCTGGCCTTATAAAATTGCACAGGTTGATGTATTGATGTGCCAAAGGGCCACATAAAATACTTGTATGTTGCTGTTATCCCCAAATGTCACATTTCAAAACCTGTGAGTTGTAAACACATCTTGCAGATTTGAGGAAGGAGTAGGAAACATTTACTCAAAGGCCTGCAAGCTATGGGTCTGGCTTCTTTTCTGATGTTCTGTCATCATTGATCTGTGCATGGTGTTATACCATACACACCTTCCTACGGTTACCAGCATACTCTTTCCTCAGAGACTGCCTTTGCTTTAGAGTGTACTTTCTGAAGAGTTCAGTGTCTTGTGATGTGGTCTATGATGTCGTGGGATAATTTGAAACAGAAAGAGGGAGAAAAAAATGTAACCACATCTCTTGCTGTAAATTTTTTTTTTTTTTTACTTTAGGAGTTGTTTTGTTCTAGGCTGGTGATACCACAAGACTTAGCTGGTGCTTGCCTTGAGCATCATGGTGGAAGCATCTGCATCCCTGCAGCTGAGGGCCTTGTTCTCTGATTGCTGTAAAGAGTTGTTGTGCAGTGAAGTAAAAAATGCATGGTACTTGAGACCATAATGATATTCTGTAATCATTTATTACACACATTTTGATGCTATTGTTAGTATTTAGTGTTTCATGAATAGCTGTGCTGGTGCTATGAAATAGATGTAGTTTCTGTCTTGAAGAACTGCAGCAAGAGATGTGATTTATATAACTCATGTTCCTTTTGCACTCAATTTTATATAAATCATGCTGAATAAAGGCAGTATTAATTATAGCATTGTCTTTTTTAACTTTTGCAACCTGAAAAATACTTCTTTGAGTGTCTCTTGTCTTTCTTATTCTCACAAAGAAACTAATTCGCTTGATGTCTCTGTATTCCTGATTTTCTTCTTCAGATATTTCCTTACTCTTTCTATAACTGTCATTGTTCAAATTTGCCTACAGATCCCAAATTCTTAGAACTTTCTGCAATGGTCTTTATCTTTGTCTTCCTTGGGCACGTCAGTGCTTGGCTTCTGTGAGCAAGCCAGAGAAGCTTGGCGGTGTACAAGATCTAGACTTTTGCTGCTGTTTAGTGTTTGTGGACTCAGCATGACATAGAGGTATAGGCTGTGGTGGGGGTTACGACTAGTCCAGACAGACCTTTGCCTCTGAGGGTTGTTGTCTGCCACCTGAGGACCTGCTTACCTGTCTGTCTCCTGGATTTATGCCTGGGCCAGTGACATTTAACACAGACATTCATGCAAAGAGGTCTAGTTGGTCTTGTTTTCTGCAAAGTGTGACCCTCTGTGTTCATAATTTTACTCCAGTGTAAAATGTTGGTTACATTCATGTGGGTCTTCAGGGGACTGTTAGGAGTACCTGCTTGCCAAATTTACAAATTTGTACTCCAAAGCATTGAGCAATTTAAATTTGTTTTGAGAGGCCATTTGACTAGTTTTAAGTTTAAATGTTTCAGTCATTCTGGAAATTGCACAAATTGGAAACAATTCAGCCCAAGCACGTGAAATCTCACAAAAATATTTAAAGTAGTTGAAAGCAGGCCATAGGGAACTTGGAAGGCACCTAACATCTGTGCCAGCAGCGCTGCATAGAGCACCCTAAACTGTACTGCTACAAAAGCATCTCTGACCTTTGTAAATTGCTTCCCTCACCTCTGCTCACTTCTGTCTCTTGTCTTCTCCCAGCAAAAGCCAAATCCAAATGCGGTGCCACATTCTTCGCCTGTGCCAGTGGGATCCACTGCATCATTGGCCGCTTCCGCTGCAACGGCTTCGAGGACTGTCCCGATGGCAGCGATGAGGAGAACTGCAGTAAGTGTGGGTCTGTGTGTGAGTGAGGGCCCTGCTGCTTCTTTCAACTAATTAGTACCACTGAGAAAGGGAAGAATTCTTTAGTTTGAGTCAAATATTCTCCCTGTCATTTACAACCCAGATGATCTTTGTCTTCTAACTTTATAAATCAGTCTGTGGTGGGGGTTTTTTAAGGTCCAGCTCACTGTTGCTTTATATATAATGCCTGTGTGATACTTCAAGCCTCTTTGTGACTTTGAAATGAGTTTGTGACTTTTGAATGAGTTTTAAGCTTCATGTTTGCTTTGAACATGTTCTCTGTATGTTACTCAAATGTATCTCAAATGGGGCAAATATTAAATATCGCTTTGTTCCATTTTTATTTGCCTGTTTCTTGTCACTGACGAATATGACGTATTTGTTAATCAGTACATTTAGGTGTCTCTGTTTATACATGTTTTCAACCAAACAAAAAAGCAAAAAGGAAGAAGGTTCTTGAAGGTGGGCATACCTGCCAATGAGCTAACTTCACAGAATATTCTGAGTTGGAAGGGACCCACAAGGATCATCAAGTTCAGCTTTTAAGTGAATGGCTTGTACAGGGATCAAACCCACAACCTTGCTGTTATTAACACCATGCTCCAACCAACCGAGCTAATCTCAGATTGAACTGCTGTTCAGCAATTTGCAGGGAAGTTGCAGCAGAGAGTTCATCTGAAGTACTGCTTGACTTGGGCTAAACTCTTTGCATGTGGCTGTGTAGATCCTTTTGTATCTTTAAGTCTAGCAAGGATATATCATAGCAGTAAGGAAAAGTTATGTTCAAGCCAGCAGCTCTGTTGTTATTATCAAGAGATGGTAAAAGCATGGGTCTGTAGGTAAAAGCTTGCAGGAGAATACTTGCTTGTTATCTTGTTGGAGCTTACTGAGTATTTCATTTTAATAACATTTAAAGGTCAGGAGGAGAACAACAGACACCAGCTTTCAAAGATAACAAAAGGGGTGATCTTTACAGTAATCTATCACTGTCTGCTTCTTGGAGGACTTGCCTTTCTTGTTCATGTGCTTTCCCCCAAGGCATGAATACGTCTTAAGGTGCCATCTGTTGTTGACCTAGAGAGTTTAGGCCCTAGGAAGCCTGTGACAGGGATTTAGCACTTCTGCAGAGCAAGTGAAGCTAGAGGAAGATTGAAGGCTAAGGGAATTCCTCTAGGTTATGCTTAAACAAGTGGACTAGAAAAAAGTTTTGACAAAAGTACTTTGACTATCCTTGAGGTGGTGGACTGGCAAGCAGCAGGTCTCAACTGGAGTGAATCAGCTCATGAAGTTTGTTACGAATGAAACAATTTCCCATAAGCTTGTAGTGTGTAGATTCAACAGGACTTTACAGCTGATGATAACATGCTGCAGATCTCCCCATTTGTCTATGCCATTTAAGCACACACTTGTTATTTTCTAGAATGTCTAAATGTCTGGTCACTGCTTATGAAGAGGAACAACAATGTAGGCCCTAAGCTGACCTCGAAAATCAATGATGTGCGAGTGTACAGCAGTTTTAAACCAGAGGAGCTTTAGCACATTTGTGATAAACATGCTTTTGGGAAGCTGGAGAAATTGGGAGTGTTTGTTTCATATACTGCAGTTTATATTCAGGGCAGACTTTAAAGTTCTATGTTTGTTATTTTTTTAAGACTCTTTAAATCCAGCTCTTACTTTAAAGAATAAAAAATAGGAAGCCAGTTAGTATTTGGAAACTGAAATGCCCTCTGTTATTGTGACAGAGGAAGAGTTTGAAGCAGACAAGGCATCTAAACAACTTTTTTAACGTTTTCAATTGGAAAATTGCATTCAGTTTCAACCACCTCATTACCAAAAACTATTGGGAGTCAGAGAAGAGTGCCAACAATGATTAAGAGAGAGAGGTTGGTTTATGAGTATATATTAAAAACAGCTGAGTTACGCATATCTTGGCTAAGCAATGACTGTGTTGGAGATTAAGGCTGTATATGGTGTATATGAAGGATGCAGACGCTGTTCAAGGAGGGATTGTGTAGTTATATATGCTGGGCTGTAGCTAAGAGTAGAGGGTTGAAATTAGAAAAGAGAAATCTATATCAACGAAACCTTCTTGACAGTGAGGTGTATTGAAGCTGTGATGTAATCTGCTAGAAGTATTGAAAACTGCACTGCTTGAAGCTTTAAATGAAAATAGGCATAACATCTTAGAGCAGATTTACTGCTGGGTTTGGCATGGGTGAGAAGACTGCTCTACCTAAATGACTCTGCTTAAATACTATTCTGTTTTTGCTCTCTGTGCAACAGTGGGCCTTATGTGAAAGGATTTTCTGGGTGCTACTGTAATGTGTATATTACCCTTAAAAAGGAGTTGAAATTCAAACAGTGAGAAGTTGAGAGATTGCAACAGTGCCATTGTATCGATTCAAAATAGCGAGGAGAATGGGGAAGGAGGAAAAAACCAGAAGCAAGGTAATAGTGGTAAATAAACCACTGCCTGGCAGTTCTCAGCCAGGATCATTGTCTTATAATATGAAACTTGAACTAAACTGAGTTTGTTGTAGAGTGAATCAACAAGTGATGTTTATGGTAGGGAGTTCAAGTCCATATGTCTTCAGTGTGAGAAAATGTGGAACACTGATCATGATTGGGGCTCCCATGAAAATTAATAGAAGGCTTATCACAACTGTGGGTGGACTAAAACTCTGCTAATTGTAATGAATCTTGCATGAATTAGAAGTTTCAGCTCTCCTTGTTTAGAGGGAAGGTTGGTTTGATTGCCAAATTACTCTCACATATTCAGCAGATTGACCAACTATTGAGTTGTGACCTGTTGTCATTTATTGCTTATGGGCTACTTAACTGCCTGGCCAAGACAATTTCTAATGAAAGATCTCACTTTCTCTTTTTGCAGCAGCAAATCCCTTGCTTTGCTCTACTGCCCGATTCCACTGTAAAAACGGCCTTTGCATTGATAAAAGCTTTGTGTGTGACAGTCAGAATAACTGCCAAGACAACAGTGATGAAGAAAGCTGTGAAAGCCCTCAAGGTAGGCACAGGGTTTTTATTTGATTCTGCAATGGTATTCCAACTCAAATTAACGTGGAACAGGCTCAGCAGAAAATATGATTCTGTTGACTTGCTCTGAGTTGGCTGGAGCTGTGGTGTCCTCGTTCTGCACATAATAAAATGTGTAGAGTGTGTGTGTGCATGCATACATTTCATTTCAGTGCTCAGAAGACTGGTATCTTTTTCAGATTAGTAAAAACACACTTTTGCAGGAAGTGCTTATAATCTGTGATCCAGTGCTCACAGAAGTTGCTGGAAATCCATTTAGTAACTTCTGTGAGATGGATTGGACCCAGGGGGATTGATAGTAAAAGTAGAGTTGGAAGTGAATCTGTCTGTTTACCAGATGAGTAAATCTTGTGTAGTCTTAAAACTTTAGATCCTCACTTCTCAGTTACTTTCTGAAAGGCACGTTTCACTGCAGGACA
Source organism: Pachyramphus minor (assembly GCA_013397135.1). Taxonomy (NCBI): domain Eukaryota; kingdom Metazoa; phylum Chordata; class Aves; order Passeriformes; family Tyrannidae; genus Pachyramphus; species Pachyramphus minor. The sequence continues at coordinate 304,486 of VYXB01007186.1, read as the reverse complement.
AGTCTTCAGTGAAAGCATTTATTCCTACCGTTCCTTGTTTCTGTATTTAGAGTAAAGGATGAAGACAGGGAAGGAAATTTTTGTTTGAAACTTGCAGTGTATTGAATCTTGGGAGAATCTCAAAACAGTCTTTGATTATTTTTTTTCTTTTTAACATATGCTAAAGTCTACATCTAGTGCTTGTCAGTTTTGTTTTCTGTAACTTGATACCATAGTATTTTGTAAAATGTCAAGTATATACTGATGACTTGGGGTTAACAAATGATGTGTATTGGATCAGAGCCTTGGAGAGGGGGTCTGGCCTGCCCCTACTCTCTGTCTAGAGGAGGGAGGAAAGTGCTGGTGAGGGACTAGCACGTGCCAAGGGACAAATTGTTCTTCACTACATGTCTAAGGCAGCATAATAAGATTAATGCGGGTGGTTATGTTTTGTGTTTGGTTTCTTTTTCTTTCTCTCTTTTTCGGCTTCTGAAGCTTAAAGAAGCCATGCTATTTTCCAAGGTTGGGATGACTGCTTCCTTTACAGATTAATTGGCTGGATTGCATCCAGGTTGTTTGTTGTCATGACAATCTGCTTTTGAAAGTGACTGTCAGGCACAGGAGAAGAAAAGAGCTGTATTTCATGAAGCACTTACTCTTGTCTCTATATTTGGTCCTCCTGGAAATGTCAGAATAGGAAGAGGATTAAGCAAAGTAACTCTGTCTGATTATATATGTGAAAGAGACCCAAACAAGGAAGAAAGAACTCTTTCTCATTAAGACAAGAGCGTCCATGGTTTGTGGGCTCTTTTATTTAGAGGAAAAAAAAAAAGGTCTGAGTGTGGGGTTGGGAATGCGGAGTTCCCAAAGTGTAATGCTGGTTGTGGCGTGTGTGATTGGTTTTGCCCTTTGGCAGCTCAGAGCCTCCCTGAATTGCTGTTTCACCATCTGTAAGTGGATGATGCTTGGGTACCTGTCTTTCAAAGAAATGATTAAACAGTGTTCAACTGATCAACCTCCCATCTCAATGTAAATGATAGTTCCCTCTGGAGTTTTCAGCTATGGGTATGTCTGTCCTGGCTTCCAAACACACTAACTACTTTCTGTTAATTGGGAGTTAAAGGCTACTGTGGACAGTCTTTAATTTCTCACAATTCTTTCTACAGCAGATCTAATTGCTGTAATTACAGTGTTAACATAGCACCGAAGAATCTTGATCATTAACTAGAACACAAGTGCTCTGGGTACTTGAGGACAGAGCAAAGCAAATCTGTAAGGTGTTATAAAATGAAGATAGAGGGTTTTCCTCCCACTGGCTATGTTATCATGTCAAATGTGGTAGCTTTAGTTCTGTGTAATTGAGGGTAGTCTGACATATGAGATTGCCCTCGTGTGCTATTTTTCTATCTATAAATGTGTTGATTTAGAAGTCACTAAGCTTCTGAACCGCTGTATGATAGTGTCATTATCACCATTTAACAGATGGGGAAAAGAGGGCATAGATCAGCTAAACAAAATGCTCCCAGAGTGCCATCCTGGCTGGTAGGAGTAGAGCTTCATCCGTGCTTGTCTGCTTCAGGGGCATGTCATTAGACTTAATCAATGTTTGCAAACTGGTTTGAGATACTGTAATAACATGGGAAATAGAAGTATTAATTATTAATTGATGCTTTGCTCTCCTTCTGCTTTTGGGTATACTGACAAGCTTTTTAAATTAACACCTCTTCCTACTCTTCCGTGAACTTCAAAGGCCTCCTTTATGCTGCTGTCATTACTGGAAAGCTCCAGTTTGGTTTGTGTCAGTTATTCCTCCATGCATAAAGATCCTTTCAATCAAGAAGGGTCACTCTGCAGGCTAGGAAAACAGGAATGTGACCTCCAACTGAAAAACATACTGACCCAGCTTTGACATGGAACACTTTCAAAATGTGCCATCCTTGATGAATAATAGCTTTACTAGCGTGCTGGAATTTGGGATGAACCTGAAGAAGTGCCTTCATAAAGATTAATTGTAGTCATAAGTGCTAGCAGATTCATTTGAGAGTAGGGAGACAAAGTCCCCAGGATTCAGTTGTGAAAATGAGAGGAAGATCAAATTTTGCAGGATGTGTTCCTGCCCTCCTTTCTCCTTACCACTTGCAATTGAGAGTTACATATCTTACAAAGGTTTGTATGTCGTAGGGTAAGCGCCAGATTAAACAGTGACAATTTAGCAGCAAGTCAAAGAATTCTACTCCAATTCCTGACAGAAATTACTTGTAGCTCTTGTCACTGCCATGATAAACTTCAGGGCTGTTCCTTTAATTCCACCCCACTTAAACTTTGGCCACCTCAGTTTTCCAGTATTGAAGTAGTACAGCCAAATACTTCTCTTAGTCTGGAATGTGGTGTATTCATCAAAGTATGTGCTTGAGTTTGAGATTGGATGGAGGATATAATTGCTTGGATTATCCATGAGTCAAACATATGAATTGCTCTTTCTAGGGTGTTATTCCAGTTTTAACACCAGCAGTGATTGGAAATTTCTGCTCCTGTTCTGTATTTAATGGATCTTAGTTCAGGAAAGTTCCTCTCCCCCACACATTTCTTTCTCTTACCACTCTAAGATCTTCTCTTGAATTAGTTGTCAGTGCTAATCATTCATAGTATCTACTCAGGGTATACTCCTCGAGCCTGCCTGTTGTTGGGGGGATTTCCTGTTCTGTGACAGGCATCCACTCAATTGGAAGGGAATTTCTCCTTCTTAATATTTTCTAACAACTGTAAATTTGTTCAGCTCTAGGACTGTATTTAATTTAGGCTCTAAATTATGGGGTTTTATCTAAATGTATCCTCATAGTGCTTCCTCCATTAGTTTCTCCTCCATTTTGTACTTAGAGTTTAGAAGGCTTTAACACCAACAAAAGCACATTGGGTATTTTGATTCAAACGCACTTTCCTCTTGTGGCCCTTCTTTTCTTTCCATCTAAGTTTGCTAAATACCTTCACTAGCTTTAACCCCGTTGCCTAGGAAAGGGAGTTTTATTGCTGCTAGTCTGTATTCACTGTGACTGCTGCTGTAAAGAGAGCCTCTTGTCTTCAGCAATGTTTCTGAAATTCTAGCTCTGCAGTTGTTTGTAAACAGTACCATTGCAGTTGGGTTATAAACCAAGCATTTTGGAAGTGTTCAGAAGTTAATTCTTGCCATATGTTTCTACAGTGTATTTGGTAATGTCCACTGTTGCACATGTGGGTACCTCCTTCTTTTATTTTTTGCGTATCTTTTCATTGAATTTGCATTAGGATTTTGATATACCCCAGTATTCCAAAACAGGTTTAGAAGCATACAGAGTTTTACAAATCTCTGTCCTCTTCTCTGTGGCCTAAAAATTGTCAGCATATGAAAAAAAAAAACCTGACCCTGTGTCAAATAAATGGAAAACCCTTCAAAATGTTGACTTACTAAAATTAATTTTTAGGTAATAATATGAATTCTGTAATGGTAATTTCTGTGGAATAAGGTCTAGAAAAAGTTGGAAGCAGACTGGCTGTAGAGGTAAGCACTATGGGCATTGCTAGTGTTTGCATGATGGATTTAAAATGCATATTGGATTTTAGAATTGACAGCTAAGTGGAACAGACATACTCTAAATTTGAATGAAATACCACAAAACCTAATTTTTGAAACACAAATATCTCCCAGAACATCTGACTCCATAAGGAGCTTGTAACTAGCCCTTTGGACGTGGTAAATTGAAATTCTGAAGTTCCCAAATGCTGTGGTATCACTTAGACATCCCAATGCTTTGTAGTTTGATCCTGGCAGCATACGTTTCCTTTTATTGAGTCTCTCTTTGACTCATTATTGACTCAGCTTGTAAACTGAAGCTCGACTCACAATTATTGTGCATAATCTTAGCCCACATTCAGCCTACAGCAGGAATTTAATACTCTGAATAGAAGCAGAAACTGAAAGAAGGATGCAAATAGAAAGTCACTAAATGTTTTATTAAATGAAGGTTTTGCCTGAGCATATGTAGCTCTCTAATAACCCATTTTTATAACACTAACTAGATGGAAATGTTTTTGTCAGTGGTAAATTCTTTCATTCCTATGTTCCTTTATTCCCTGAATCCAGGCTTCCTCTTCTTTCCTGTTTTCTCTCCTCCTAAGATTATTTATTTGAGAGAGTACTTGTCAAGAAAAAAATGGATCCATCTGCATGGGGACTAATAGGTGAGGTGGGCTACAGGAGGCAGATGTTCATGTCATTGGTACTGGTAATTCCCGTGACTGGTAAGTCAACCTGTGCATTAATTTCAACAGCACATGGACTCTGCTGTCTGTGCTACCCCCCAGGCCACTCTGTCATTTGTAAAATGGATTGTTCATCACTTGGTAGGAACAGCTAAAATCACAGGCATTATTGGACACATGCCCAGACCAATTCCGAAGCATGGTAACTTCTGAGTGGGACTGAGAGAGGAACTCTTACTTCACTCTGCACGGAGGCTTTGGAATTAAAGCAGTTTAAAATAGATGTCGGGGGATATCAGGGAGAGTTCCAGCCAGCTGGTGCAAGTGGATTTGAGTTGCTACATCTCTCATCTCCATGAGCTTGTGAATATGACATGGTTTTGTTGCAGAACAGGCACATGTACCTGAGGAATAGTCTTCTTTTAGAGCAGCATGTTGCTCCTGCAGACACTTTGGCCTGTCATTTTGGCAGAATAGTAAGAGACATGCTGCCAAAATGTTACGCTACCTCTGTTTGGAGAGCAGCTGTTCTATTTAGAACAGTATAATGTGGCAATAGGCAAGCAATTACTTCAGGTCTTCAGTGGACAACAAACTGGGATGGGATCTTCTCACCTGTGCAGAGATGAAATATGAACTCTTAGCAATTGACTCCAGATATTTTTACCTTCACTTTGTGACATTCATGCCTAATTAACAGTTCCAGAAAGGGGTGATGACTTGAATATCCAGTTTCATTGCCTGTGCTTCAAAACTTCAAAAACAGGTGATAAAATGTCACACTAGAGCAAGATAAGTGTAAAATAAAGGACATTTTTTCCCCATTGATCTTGAGGCTCATTAAGTTATCTCTTGAGCTGTCATTAGTGAATATCAATTACTTTCAAATACATATTCCACAAGTTTATGGCATCATGTAGGTGTTTGAAGTACACTGTATGTATTGGCATGTCCTGCCACGTCCTGGCTGCTAATTTGCATTAACTTTTCATGGATGTCAGTTTGATTTAATTGTGCAGAAGGCTTCTGTTCCTGGATTGTAGGTGCCAGCTCTCAGTCTTTTTGGTGTCAATGGAGAGAATCCAATTAAAGGCTCAGATGTTAATCTTTGACTTTCTGTAAAACAAAATCAGCTCCAGGTAAGGTGACCCAAGCGCATTTTCTATCGTTAATGTAGAAAATTATTATAGCATTTGTATTTAAAATGAAACTTTAACTTTCGTTAGTATACTTTTAGTACTGGGACAACCTGTTTTTGGTTGGAAAATGGTAGTTGTCATAGCAAACACACGTCAGGGAAGAGTCACATTATTTCCTTCATTAAGTACTGAAGAGACGCTCTCATGAGCAGAGTGGGAGTTAGCTTGGCTGTCTCTTCTGTTTCAAGTTCTAGCCCTCATTTATCAGACTAGCCTGCCACAACGTGTAATTCTACTTTCAAGCCCAGCTGGGAGCTGGTCTGTACTACTCTCCCACCAGGTCTGGCCCCATCAGCCGTGGAGTTTCAGTCAAATGGCAAACCTTGTTGTTTAGCCTGATTATTGGCATTAATCTTAGCTAAGTGATACTTCTTTAGCCTAGATCCAGCTTTGAGACCTGTGTGCATTAACTGGTGCAGCAAAAAGTCTGAGGTTAATTTATGCTTCAGTACCTTTGCAAATCTTGGTCTGACACTGTCATGTCTGTAATAACCACTAGTTAGAAATAATTTCCCCAGATGAACTATTGAGGAAGGTGGCTGCATTCAGCAGTTTGCACTGGGACTTGGTCAGAGAGCACCAGTGTGCCTTTCTTTCTCTTTAGGAGCCTGGGTCTTTTGTGCAGCAGTGGAATTTACTAGAAGACCAGTTTTGCTGCTCAGACCTTGTGCTTGGGAAAAACAGATCCCAGCAACGCATGTGTCAGACTTTGGGGTAGGTTTTTTCTTTGTTTTCTTGTGGGTTTTTTTCCCCCTGAAACTGCAAACAGTAGACTTGGAAGATGTGGCTCCTAAAATGTCAGGCTGCAACTCTCTCCCCAGCTGACACTAGTTTTGCACATGGTTAAAATCTGTATCTTTTCACAACTTCAGTTATATCTGAGAATAATCTGTTATTTGTGAGCTCTGTTAAAACTGGTATGTATGTTCTTACTCAAAGGTAAAGCGATAAGCAAAGCCAACATGACTAGGTGTAAAAGTGTCTCTATTCAGATGTTGTAGCAATTTAGTATATGTGACTGACCTAAAGCAGAATGTTTGCAGTGTAGACAGTCCCTTAGAGCAGGGCTTCTGAGCTCAGCTGAAAAGTTTAACTGTTATTTGTTCAACAAGAATAAATGCAGCGACTCCAGGTCAGCCAGATGTCCCTGTAGCTAGAATCTGTGCTGGTGCAATGCACTTGGTTCTTAGGAAGGAGAGCAGCTAGAAATGCAGTATTGCCTTCAGAAATGTAGGTGATCCCAGGATTGCAGGACCTCAATAGGCCTCAGCAGTTGGTGTCTTTGAGAAATCCTTGCTTAGAGTAATTTTGTTTTTTCTCTGAGTGGTTTTATTTCATTGTGCTAGCATAGCTACAATTTCACTCTGCCTTACAGAAAATAGGATTCTATATCATCCTGTAGGACAAATAAGGCTGTGGAAAACTGAATTGTGGGGGATACCTCACAGCTGAGGTGGTATTAATATCGAAGTGTATCTACCAGACCTTACTATGTGTTTCTGCCCACTCCTTCCAAATGCTGGTCCCAGCCAGGTCAACTTTCTGTGGCTGAAGCTAAAGGCATTTGTTTCTTCATTGTAGGTCACACTTAAGTTGCTATACCATGGATGTGCTGTATTCACTGTGGAGCATAAATTGCTTCAGGGTGATTTTTAAAACCCAAGCAAGTTGCCAGCCAAGGTTCCAGAGAATGGTATTTCATAGTGCCTGATCTGAAACTAGCAAATGAAACTTGATAAGAAAGTGGATTATCACAAAAAAGAAAGCTTCTTGCCAGACTTTAGATTAAGCTGAGATTCATCCTCAGCCAAGCATTTCAGTACCTGTAAATGTGTGAAGGATGAGGCCGTTGAATTGTAGCTTTTCCTTCTTTGCTGCTCTTGCATGAAAACTTGTGTCCCAGAGTCTGATCAGGCTTTCTGGCAAAGATAGGTTCTGCAGTGGATTTTCTTCTGCCTGCTGAAAATTGTGAAGTGATGAGAGACATCACACCAGTCTGTGTGCTGTTCCCGAGCTTGCCAAAGTAATTCACGCTCCCATCTCACGTTACCAGATTTTTGGTGCTAATTTGCTGTAAAGGATTGTGTTAAAAATCCATATTTATGAGGGATGTTAAAAACATAAAGCAATTATATGGTTTTCAATTACATAAACATCAACATGCAATGGGAATTAAAAGATGAATAATTAATTTTATGTTTATTTGTAATATAGAGTCTATGCAAACAGTAAAACCCGGAAAACAAGCAGGGGGAGGAGTGTGGAGGGTACAATGTCATGAAATGCTTTTTAGCATCTCTGTTCAATTTCAGTTCAGATCTCCAAGTAGGTCTGGACTGTTAAGGGAGGTCACAGCCTGGTGAGTGAGAAACATTGGGTGCAGAAGTCCCATTTGTACCTATGCCCTATTGAGTAAGTACTGTTTCCACTAACATGGCTGAAGGTGGGGCTGGGGACACTGGGAGTGCCTGTTGACATGCCCTGAGCACAGAGGTGGAGCTACCTGGTGCTCACTGCTACTGACCTAGTAAATGACCTTGGGCATTTTGGGTTGTATGCCTGATCTCTATTTTACGTATGAAAAATACCAAACTTTTAACTTTTGAAAGCTTTATGAAAGATTATAAAGTCATTTGAAGAAAATAAATGTAATGAATCATTTCTGAATATTATCTGTCACCTGAAGTGCACCAGCTAGTTACTGTGGGATCAGGTCATTGGTGCTGAATTACATCCTCTGAAGTTCCAAAGAAGACGATGTCAAGGCTTCATTTATTTTAATAGCGTTATTGCACTGCAGTAAATGCAGAGATTACCAACTATTTCTTAAGTAGAAGTAATTTTGAGGGTCTGGTGTTTTTGTTAAGAGGTTAGGAAATGTGTTACGCTGCACTAAAACCTATGGGAATTCAAAACTAACTTGTTCCATAACTCGTTCAACTGTTTTTTCTTAGATCATCGTTTCCCTCTGCCTCCTACATGCTGAATAGCAAGCAAACACCAACTTTGATTTCGATGGCTGTGAGGAAAATGCATTTAGACTTTTTGAGGCAGATTTTTCCATGGCAAATATGAAAGGAGAAGACTTAGGACTGCCCTTCTGCAGCACAAGTTCTAGAGCTCAGAGGTTTTTCTGAACCAAAACTTGAACTGTTGCGTCACTTCACTTTGACGTCCATGGTGGCTGGAGCCTTGCTGACTGTTTTCCAAGATCAAGACTTGGTCTTGATCTGACAGGAATGGAACATTGTATGCAATTAAATGGACGCTCTGCAAGGTGGTTTGAACTGATACTTGTGAGAACCCATAGTTGTAGGAATATTGTATGGGAAAGAGAAGGTCCTTACAGTAAGTGACCATCAAATTTAATTTTCTTTTTTCACACTCTAGAATTGGAAAACAAAAAGCATGTGACTTCAGGAAAACAGTGCTGTGAAGGAAATTATATCCTTGTTTGGTAACTGGATGAGTGTGATCAACCAGGAAAAGGGGGATGAGAAGACTGTATGTTCCATTCAAAAATGAGCAAATTCCAGGCTAATTTTTTTTCTCTCGTTTTTACTTGCTATTAAAGCCAAATTTGTCTGATCAGATTGGAACAAGTGTGTTGGTGATAGGTTAGATAGGGAGGTTCTTCAGAGATGGGCTCAGACAGATACATACCTACAGCATGTATGAGAGGAGGAAAGCAACTGTTGTGATAAAAAATGAGACCTGGTGGCAGTGAGCAGAGCTTGGCATGCAAATAGGGGGTGGACATCGTAGGTAGAGGCATAACCCATGCTCCTTCTTTTTTGTTTTTTTTTTTTTTAATTTTCAATTTCATTTTGTGAAAGGGTCACTGGGCCACAGTCTTGTCAGTTGGTATTGTGTGGGAACCAGCTTGTATAATTAAGACTGAGATGGTGGTAACCTGCTGTTCATATGCACACATGATCAGTTTTGTGATGAATTAGCTGCCAAGGTTTACTTTCCTAAGCCCAAATTCTTGCTTTTTTTCATTGATCTCACAGCACAAGTGTGATTGAACCACTGAGCGTTTGCAAAAGCTACTGCTGGTCTCTCCCTTGTTTTCCAGACTACCTTTTCCATCCTTTAATATGTAAATCCCAGAGAGTTGATGATTAGTTCGCAGGCATATGAGATTAAATTATAGGCATGATTGATAATTGCATATCAAGAAAATATTCAGAGAGTGCCTTCCTGGCCAAGGTGGATGTAATTCAAGACTCTGTATGTGAAGGAGTGCTGGCTGGAAGTGCCTGAGGAAACGTGCAGATGTGATATTGTGAGCCTGCATTTTGGAGAGATGTCACAACAGATGCCTTTGCAAGCTATATGACCCATCTGAAGTGGAAACCAAGCAACATGGAAAAACGCTGTGCAACGAGTTAATCTTCAAATAATGAATTTCCCAGGAAGGTACAGGAATGCTTTTCGTCTGAGTCTTTCTTATCTGTACATCAGTAATATGGTCAATCTTTCCAGAAAATCTGGTGTAAATACAAGTACAGGAAACATACTGAACCTGTTTCTCCTGTTTGTGTGCTCTTTCAATCATCATTTCACCCCCACCATATTCTCTACTTTACCTTGTTGTAAAAACTTTTCAAGTAAAGAAATTTGTGCTTCCCCTGTCTTTTTTCTTTCCTGTTTTTTTTTTTATTTTAATTGCCTTCTTTCCTGTAAGCTTTTGGGGGCTTTCCTTACTTGTTTCTGTTGTTTGTTCTTTCTGTCTTCTTTCTGTTTTCAGTGTTTGTATCAGGCTCTTTCTTTGCATGTTTGTTTTTGGCTTTTCTGGAGGTGTCAAACAAGAGGAACGATGCATTAAGCCATACCAAGATGTCATTCTTCTACCTACAGTTAAAACAACACAAAGCTTTATTGCCCTATTCAGGTAAATCTTTCCTACTCTAACATCATTCTAGTGTCACCCTGGAGGGGTAGAAGATCATCTAGGCTTGAAACACAAAGAAATACAAAAGAACCTTCAAAACCCATATGCAGGAGAAATCATACATCTCCCTGAGAAGACTGGATATACATTTCTTTCTGTTCCATCTATGGACCACATCTCTCCAATACGATTGCCAGACGGAGACCCTCTACAACAACATTGCCAGCTGTTAGTATTCATAGCAATTGTGTGTTTCTTGGTGGTAATTTCAACAGAGGTTTGATATAAATTTAGTGGTGTCTGCAGTTCGCAATCAGGTGAGAAAAAGAGTCAGTTTCTACTCTGGTTATGCTAAAGCTGTTAGAGCAGGAATTTCCTTTCTGCCTATTTTACCATATGATTTGTACTGCCTGTATTTTATGGCCTTGATTTATAGTGTGTGTCACGAGTTTCTCTGATGCTGCTAGCAGTTCCCTGCCTGTGGTTTGCTAGGTGGGAGCAGTGTCCTGATGCTTTTGACATAAGGTGTGTGTGTTGGCTGCAGGACATTCCCCTTGAACACCGGAACCAAGCCCTTGCAGTGGGAGGTGGGGGGATCGGTCTTGAAAGAAGTTAGTGCATTAAACATCTGCTAGAGGAAGAAGTTCCCATAAGAACTGGGTTAATAGTCCATTTCTGGAGTGCAACCTGGGGGCAACCCTTTGCCCAGCCCCCTGCCAAGCACAGCACATAGCAGCAAACACGGAGTTGCAGAGGTTGGCACGCAGAGCAGGAACTGTTGTCCACTCATATAATAACAGGGAGGAGGGAGAGGAAGCCTTTGCAGCTGGGCTGATTGCAGGCTGCTGACAGCAGTTGTCTGGAAGTATTCCTCACTGTTGTGAGATCTGTGAGTTGTGCTTCAGAGAAAAATCTCCCTTGTGTCTTTGATGCTTTTCAACCGCAAGTCTTTGTCATGTGCTACAGGGTGGGGTTCTCTGCTGCACTCTTTGCTGCGATTTTTGGTTCTGGGAGTTGATTGGAGAGAGGGGAGGGAAAAAATTAATCAGACTTTTTCAATTCCTTCTTTTCCAGGGGCTGCAGGACTGCCTCTCCAAAACCTTTATATTACTCTTATGGCAGTTGCCTCTGGAATTGCAATCATAACATATTCAGTCTTCTCCTGGTAGTTCGGAGGGGCTTCTTCAGCTTTTTTCTTTTTCTTTCTTTTCTTTTATATGTCCTTTTCTCTTCTACTTTTACTGTGCAGTGAGGGAGCCAGGGAAACGAAGAGGGTGCTGTGCAGCTCTACCCTTTTCACATTGAGAAAGGAATGTGTTTCTCTTAAGCATGCTATGGCTATGTCCCAACAAGAAAGCCAAAAGCTATGAAGTGGATTTTTTTCCCAAAGCATCTGATATATGCACAAGTAAGGTCGGCTTTTAGTAGGTTTTGTGCTCTTAGGCAAATTTGAAAAGATCACCCTTTTTATGTAAACTCAATGTGGTGGGGTTTTTTTTAAGAGGTAAATAATAAAGTGCCAAAGATAACTTGATGCAAGCAAAACTTCTCCCAACTTGAAAGAACTCTGACTTGAGAAGATATCACATTGTCTTTATTTATTTTCATTTATATCCTTGTTAGAGGCTTTAAAGAGGATCTCCATGGCTTGACAATTCAGTTTGCCATGTCCTGCACCACTCTGCCATGTTTTCTTCAGTCTAAGTTTTAAGCTCTTGGGTTCTGAGGATTTAATTACTGTTTCTAGGTGATTATTGTACCTACAGCTGTCACAAAAAGTTTTCCTGTTATAACTTCACCTCTGCTCTAAAGCCAGATATTATGTAGCCTGTGTGGTTTCTGGGCCTCTACACAAGCCTGTAGTGTGGGTCATTTATTACAGGTACAGAGAGACTCTAACCTTTACCTTTCCATTCTCTTTTGCATGCAGAACAAACTCTCTAGGTCTTTGATTTCCTTTGATAGGGTAGTGAAATTATCTCAGCTGTTGTGAGTTGTCTCAGTTTGAGACAATTTGTAAGGGGCAGAGACATTGGACATAAGTCTCCTCCCTCAGATTCAATACCCCTGGTTTCTCCAATAGAGAGAGACCAAATACGCCCTGATGTAAGTGAAAAAAAACCTCTTTATCAGGAAGAAGCTAAGAACAATACTGATAAAACTGGGTTAAACCAACTGATGAGGAGAAACTTCCCAAACCCTCCCCTCTGGACCAAATCGAGATGGCAGCCGACCTTCCCCACCCAGAGAAACACACGTGGCCACAGCACAGAGACCAGATGTCCATGCTTCCACACGGTTCACCTCCCCTATGCACAGAAAAATTTGGCAGGAACAGTTGGAGAGTCAGTGCTGGCAGGAAACAACAGATAGCTGGGATTCAATACTGACTGGTGCTTGTGTGGTGCTGGAGCGAGGCTGCGGTGCTGGAACAGGCAGTCCGAGCAGGGCTGCGGAACCCCCAGGTGACTGGAAGGATCCACAAGACACCTGTTGGATCCAGAGACAAGAATTGGTTGTTCCAATCTCTCTGTTTGTTGGTCAAAGTGGTGGTTGTAGTCCTTTATGGCTCATCAACAAGAGATGAATTCCTTCAGGCCAAGTGTGAATTATCATATCTGAGTCATCTGGAAAAAGAAGGAAAAAAAACCCACTACCCCACCTCGAAGGACGTGCCTCTTTCCTTGTGTTGTTCAACAGCCAGCCTGTAGCCTGAGGTGTGGGATGTGCACACCTTCAGCCCCTGGTCTGGGTGGCCACTTTGCATATTGTTAGCAAAACACACATCTGGCAAAGCACAAAGCTGATTGAGCCATCAGCACCAGTAGTCCAGTCTCTTACAGCACCTGGGTGGTCCCTGTAGGTGATTGATTAGCAGTTCAGTCTCTTTAAAGAAGGCAAAACACCAAAAAGCCATAATTGGAGAAAAGGTGAATACCAGAATTTCTTTGTAACCCAGGATGTGGGTGAACATCGATGTTGAGATCAGAGAACTGTGCCCTGCACTGGGCTGCTTCCACTCTTTCTGTGGTGTGCGGTAAAACTGCTGTTTGGCTGATGTGGTACAGTAAATGTGCTCCCAGCTTTTAATGAAGACTCCCATCTACATTTTTTAATGAAGATCTTGTGGACCAGTTCTTGCTGAGTCTTGTTAAATAACTCTTAAAGGAAGATTCTCATTGTGCAGAGATAGGATCATGTAGCTCTGAGCTTCTCTTCTGGTTTGTTACTTTTCCAGTGGTTAGATCAAGGTGCATTCAGGCCTTTTTTGCCACTACTGCTCTGTGGCTTCATCTTCAAACATCAACCTTTTTATTGACATTTTGTGTGTGGTTCAACCTGTCCTGATCTCATTCTGTCCTCTGCATTCTATCTGTTGTGAGTTTCCCCCTGCTACAAGTCTCATGTGTTTGCATAGGTGCTTCATTTCAGAGGAGTACAAGAAGTATGCAGATGTTATGACTTCATTTTTTTATTGTTTATTATACTGTTTGGGCTTTTTTGATCTCTGGAACTCCAAACAATGATCAAATAAGGATTCTCTTTCATTTTTCTTGGAATTAGTTTCTCTCTCTATGGATGGAATTGACTGAGGTTGATTTTCACGGAGTCAGTAACTGGTAAATCACATGAATCCATCCTCAGTGGAGGTGGATTGGTTACCTATATCTTTTTTTGCTGAATCTCAATTTCTAAACCATTCTTTTGCCTTTTATAGTTTACATTTAGTTTCAGGCTGAAAGTGTATTTTGTGATTCTGGGTGTAAATGTTTGCGGGTTTCCCCCTTCCTGTTTTGCTTGTTCCTTGGGTAAGATCCAGTTACTAGTGGCCAGCATGGAGATGCCCTGGTGAGATAATTGGAGAAAAGGTGAATACCCCTTGTACCCTGCGTGGCACAGGGAATGGCCTGTGCCTGCTGCCAGAGGGGAGCTATGCCTGGTGTCCAGCTGCTATGCAGCTCTGCTACACCCTCAGCAAGTGCTCAACAGTATCTGTTTTCTGAAGCACTTTCAAGCTGTATGAAGATGATTCCAGGCAGCAGGAAAGCATTTTATTTGCCAAGTACTGTGTGAAACATCCAGAAAACAGATCTGGTTAGGAGTCCTTCCATGGGAGAATGAAGAAGAAGAAGAGGAAGAAGACAGTTGTGCTTTGAAACAGCACCTCTCACAGCTTACTGTGTACTTAAATCTCTGCTTACTGACTTGTTTCCATTTAATACCTGGATATAATTAATGTAGTTTTATAAATGGGTATAGAAAAATGGTAATATAACTTATGGAATCTTGTTCTTCAGAGCATTATGTGTACTGCTTTCTCTGGCAGTTTCTTCTGCAAAGAAGTTTATGTGCAGCTTCAAAGTACTTACCCTGCTAAAGAACATTGTTAAGTATCTTAATTAGCTTAGAAAGTGTTCTGGGCTCTTTTGTGCTTTAATATATTTTAAAGATATTTTCTGTGGTGAGGCTTCAAAGTGCCATTTCTAGAATTATTCTGACTGTGCAAGTGGGCTGTCATATTCTCCAGAACTGTGTAAGCTACTGTTCATAATTTTTTGCTTTCAGAACATCCCATCAGATGAGGTGAGGTTTCTGCAGATTGCCACATGTCCAAACCTGTTATAGGAAGAGGGAGGGAGAAGGCTTGAGGGAAGATGTATGTACTGTACTGGTGTGGAACATCTTGACATGCTGCATGTGTCCCCGTTGTACATGGCCATAAGAAAAAAACATAACCTGCCCAGATGCTGAGCACAGGGAATATAAGCCCCATCCAGAGCTAGAATCCCAGTCAGGGATACTGTGCAGGCCCCATTCAGTCCTCAACTCTTTGCACCACTTTGTTCTATTTCTATGCAGCTGGCATGTTCCTCTTCATTAAAATCCACTACTGGAAGAATCTGCTGGAGCGTCGGACAGAAACTTCTGCATCTGTAAGTGTGTAGACATCGGAAGCTGTCTGAGGGAGTTCTGAGCAAGGTAGAAAGGGGGATCTCTTTGGCCACAGTAGTGAAGTCCATAACTGTCCCCCTTTTTCTTTCTTTCACTCCACGAGTATCTCTTAGAACTTCCAGTTGTTGCTGCTGCTTGTTAAAAGGTGTTTTCATTCTGTCATTTGTTGTTCCATCTCACATTAATTTGCTGGTAGTGCTGCACCAGTCCCATGTCACTTCTGGTGAAATGCCTTTCTTTGCCCTTCAAGCAGAGGGCCTGGAAGTGCAGGCAGTTGTTCAGTGGTCTTCATTTGCTGAGGCAGGGGTGCCCTGCTGATATGTGGGAGTACATTAGCTATTGCACAACATGAGAAGGAGAGGTTTTTGCTTGCAGTGGTTATTCTGAAGGCAGTCTTTTCTCTCTCTGGTGAAAATGCTGTGCTGTCCCCACACCAGCTTGTTTGGCAGTTTCTGGTCAATCTGAAAGGGATGCAGCCAGTTGAACAGTGTCTCTTAGTTCCATGAGAAGCATGGTTTTTCTACTAGGCACTTGTTTTTTCTGCTGGACCCTGTGAGCTTGGCAACTTGGTGTCACCCTTTCCCTGGTCAGGTTTTCCACCTGTGGTGGTAAATAGTGTGGTAAAACTGCTGTTTGGCTGATGTGGTTTTAATTCTGTTGGTGGAGAAGTGGTAGTGAGAAAAGTGGAAAAGAGGTGTAAGTGGGAGATGAGGTCCTTTATCACTGTGCAATCTAAGAAAGGAGAGGAAGAAGTCTGTTCTATGACAGTAATGTGTGAACAGGAATGTCTGCAACCTTCAAGGGAATGCGTTTTCAGAAGAGTGCGTGGCAGTCTTTTCCCTCTTGATTTCATGCTGCACCTTAGTCATATGTTCTGTCAGCCCTGGAGAAAGCTGCTGCTTTCTCTTGTTTCACTTGCTTAGCTAAGGTTATGGATGTTCATTCCTTGCAAGGACAAAACTCCTGTCTGTTGTTGTTTAGAAGCATTTACTATTATGAATTATGATGCCACCTCTGCTCTGCCCAAGTGGCTTTAAATGAAGCACGGGTTTGGTTCATTGAGGGAGAACTACAACCGCAGCAGGAGACTTTAGTGTTCATGTAGCGCTCTCTCCTACATGACAGAGTGAATTTCCCACTCTACAGACTCACTGTCATGTCATACAACCTACCACTGCATCTTGTGCTGCGTTGCTTAAAATATATTCTTAAAATGCTTCATATAGGCTTCCAAAGTTCAGGTTGTTCAGTCTGTCTTCTGTTGGGTACACCCTGCTTTCAGTTTTTCCTTGCAAACTAGCAAAAGCTAAATTCAGTACAACAGCTTGCTCAGGAAAGTCCAGAAGGCAAAATGGGAGTCCTAAGAGCTTGCACAGAGAAACTGCTTTGCTCTCCGTGAATGCTTAGTGCTGGTATTGGCACTTCTTCTGGTTTTAGATACCTTTCCAGAGGAATTGCATTGAGGATAATAGGGTACAGACTAAGATAAATGCTATCTGAGTGCCATGAAAAATGCCAACAAACTGCAAATCAGA
Organism: Pachyramphus minor; assembly: GCA_013397135.1. Lineage (NCBI taxonomy): Eukaryota > Metazoa > Chordata > Aves > Passeriformes > Tyrannidae > Pachyramphus > Pachyramphus minor. The sequence goes on along the minus strand of VYXB01007186.1, from coordinate 287,687 downwards.
TATTGACATTTAAAATACAGGAGTGTATTTCAGTGAGGACCTTGTGATTTTATCTTAGATAAAGCCTTGAATATTGTGAATCTTCTAGCATAGTGATGTGGCAATGTTCCTGATAAAAGTGAATACTTAACTTGCTGCATTCGTAGTCCTACTGTTGGCAGTAGCCGTTTTTCCCCTTCTTCCTCTCTCGCACTGTCACTGGCATCTTGGGAAACTCATTTACCCTAATCCTGTGCTTGACTCATGAGACTGGATGATCTAATAGTTTGAGAATAAATTGCTGTAGCAATTGCGTTCATAAATATCATGAACAGCCTCCTTAAAGTGATGTTTGATTACTTAAGACAAAGCTTTCAAAACGTTGAAACAGTTTAAAATAACCATTCGGCTAAAGCAATAAAGTTTTGTGGATACGTTTCATTTTCTGTAACCATCTATTTATTTCCCTTTTCAGACAAGAAGCCTGTATTAAAAAGTAATTAAATCTGCAATCCAAGCAAGACGCAGAAAAAATTTAATGCTAATGCAGTTTTTTCATTTTGCAGATGATTGTTGCCCACTCAGATGCACACAAGTATGCACATCATTAGCACTGACAAAGAGCTGACTGTTAACTTTGAAATTCTTGGTTTCCAGGAGTTTATTTCACAATCTCGTTGTGTAAATGTGGCTTTGTTAACTTGCAGAGTTGCCATGAGGATCGGTGTCTGTCTATTGAACTGCATGAGATGCATCCACAAAAGCTACGTGTAACTGTCTGTTCTGTTGAAAAGGAGTCATGTTGCTTTGATTTATAATTAATCTTTACGAGTTTAAAGCATCTTGAGAATATAAAACAAACAAATCTTAACGATCTGATGGTGGTGTTTGCCAAATGAGACAAAGTGTCCCGCATGGAATTGTTTGCATGGTACAAAGGGTTGGCGGATTACTGCTGTGTAATTGCTGGCTTTCCTAAAGAAAAAGTGAATGTCATGAGGCCATTTGAAAATACCAAGAACAAAAATTTCTGGCTGTTTGGTTAAAAAAAATAAATTAGTATTGGGTCCCTAATTTTTTCTAGCACAATACTGGAAGTGTTTGCTGGGAGACTGATATTTTACAGAGCCTTGTTCCTGTTACATCTGGAGGTCTCGTGTACTTTTTGATTGCATGTCTGATCCAACATCAGGGGAAAGAGAACATCCCGTGAAACACCCCATTGCCTGGAACTCTCCTGGCTGGGGGACAGCTGTGGGAGTTCCCATGTCAGGTAGTTCACCTACCAAAACAGACTTGTTAAAGTCTACTTATGGGTGGTAGTTGTGTACAGGCAGGAGCTGGTTGGGACAAAGGATGGACATGGGAGAATTTATTTGGACTGGGAGAACAGTGCACTTCTGTGAAGCTGTAATGTGTGGTACAAAATTTTGTGAATGCTATCAAATGCTGTTGGAAACAGTGTACACAAACTTGACCCATGCTTCTGTGAAAATAAATTCTTTCTAGCTTTCTGTGGTGGGGAAGGGGATTGAATAGCCAGAAGGTTCAAAATCATACTTCAAGGCACACTAGTTAACATGTCGTTAACCTTGAAAGGTTGTCAGTCCATGAATTCTGAGTTGGAAGCTTGCAATGAAGTGTGGTTTTACCAATATTGTCCCTTAGTTGGGGTTTCTACTCAGGATGGGAAGCAAATTTCACCTGCTAAATAAAGAATTTCATGTTCGGCAAAGAACTTTCCTCCAGGTCTGTGTTACGCTGAGAACATGGAGAACAAACATGTTCGCACTATTAGACTTGTAGTTCAATTGTTGCACAATATTGAATAGATTACATGTGTAGAGGTGAGTGTCAGGTTTTTTTAAAATATGGTAATCTGTTCACTTTTATGTAGCTTTAAGCTTAGGGTGAAATGCAGTAACTTGATTATTACTCAATCTCTGCAGTGTCTTTATAGCATAGTCTGGTTTGAACACTACTCTTCATCCTCACACCAGCAATGTAAATGAGTTGCATTTTGCTGTCCTGGCCTTTGCAACCAGAGAGTGATAAGTATAAGGCTTCATTCTGAAGAAGTAAACCATCATAGGCATCTCCCCAGCTGCCATCTCACTGTCAGGAGAGTGGTAAAGTCTGATCCTGCATTCCAAGGATCAGTGGATCTCTTCTGCTGGTGGTTTCGTTTTCCGTTATCTGGTTCATGCATATTCAACTCATCACTGTGAATTTTAACATGCAAAACATTTTTTTGCTCCTTGTCCACTACAGAAGTTGATTTGAAAGCTGAAATAATGTTTGGAATACTTCCCATATTTGCCCCAGACATTTTGCTGTCAACATTCCTGTTTCATCATATTTTTATGACTTGAAAATAGGCCACTTCAGACACTTTACCGTATAAAAATTTAGCTAGACCTTTCTCAAGATAAAACTTTAAAATTAGAAACTTCCCTTGAATGTCAGAGTTGCGTATAATTTTCTATGTTGACAACGACGTGGCCTCTGTCACAGAGGAGTGAAGTGTCCTCAGCTGTTGCTAAGTAAGTTTGTGCCTGTTTCAACATGTTCTGTGTTCCTGTAGTGCAGATAAAGAAGTCGGCTCTGGGTTGTGTTGTGGGTGAGCTTTTCTGCTGAATTACAGTCACTCTGCGGGAATTATCAGCCTTTCATATAATTGTGCCATGCCACACTTATGCTAGTTATATTTTAGTTTCTGTTTTGCTACTGTATCATGTAAGTGCTGAGTTTGTTTTATGTTCAAGATTTTTAGAGCAAAAGGAAGATCATTCTTCTGCAGGCAACACATAGAAAACTCTGGAATAATATGTTTGATTTTCTGTTAGAATAACTTTCCATTGCCTCTGTCACTCCAGTGGATAATGTTTTCCCTTCTGGTTCCCATTACTATGAGATGCATTCAGAGCATTCTGTTTCTGTCTATTAACATGTAATCATGTGATTGATTCTTGTATGCCGAGTAGATATTTTTTCCAAAGGAAATAGTTATTTACACGAGTTTTCAGGCCAGCTGTGTAAATGAAGTTCTTATGAGAAGCACTTTCACATGCAGCTGGAACACTAGTATTTCGAACTTCTGCATTCTGCACTTCCCCCTCATGTATCTCCATCTTTCTGCCACTTTAATTGTTAGTTTGCCCACTACGGTGCCTAGTGAGATGTTCAAAGCACTGGCTGTTTAACTTGCCAAGAGATGATGTTACTGTATCATGTGGATTTTTTTTATTGATTGAAATTTAGTGGGAGGCTGACTTGCCTTACAGAATGGATCACTTATGTCAAGGAAAACTGCTGACCAAGGATAGTTTTAGACATTGTTAATGATCCAGAGAACGTACTGTCAAATATTTTCTTTTCAGTCTATTTTATTTCTTTGGCATCATATCAGGTTAACATTCACGCTTTTGTGTCTGCATCCTTGTGTACTATAGATTCTTTGCATTCTTTGTGATAGCTGTCTATGCAAATCTTGTGACTCTGATTGTTTCTGTAGCTTCCATTTCTTTTGTTCCCTGATCCATGGGAATAACATTGCCCTGAACTACAGTAGAATTTCTAAAAGTAGCCAGTAGCTGTAAAAACAATCAAACCTAAACCACCCGCACAAACAAACCCCATTTCTCAACCCCAAAGAATTAAAATGCCCGTGGATAAGGCATTGATGATCAATACTGTCTTCTTTCAAGCGGCTTTGTGCCTGAGGATAGGATCGGTCTGAGACCATGATTCCAGAATATTAATCCTGGGGATGTGTGCTGCTCTATCAGTCAGGGGTACAAATTTGACCAATATTTTTGTTGTTAGCTGCAACATTTAGATCCGCTGAAGAAAGACTCATAATACCTATCCAGCACAAAGTCTTCAGACACAGGCCCTTGTTTTTAAAAAATTTCTTATCCCAGAGAAGTGCTTTGCATTACGTGGCCCAGATATTTTTGATTTCAGGCTGCAGTGGCTCAACAGAATGTCGCTAGTCTAGGAAGGATATAGAAGCCCCATATGTGAGCAGGTGCTCACTGCATGCTTCATTTACTACTATCCTGAGCTGAAATAGACCTCACCTAAGTCCTAATCTTCAGAGATGTCAAGAAGGAAGTTTAATGTCATTCCTTTATCTTGAATCTTCCAGTCTATTATGGCTTCAGAATTTGTTGTTGTTTGTGGTATAGGCCAATTGCAAAGTAAATGAGAACAGCCCGGCTGCTTGTGGTAGTGTAGCCCTTTGCTGCATCAACAGACTTGGGAGTACCATGTCTTGTGATTTTAATCTGCTGTTTATTGATATTATAATGATTCCAATGATTCCTCTGTGATAGAGCATCTTACTAGGGAAAAAGCATTTTCTAGTATTTGTGGAGCTGGCTTTATGAATGTCATCCAGAGAAGGAAGAGAGCTGCTGGAGGGAGTTTGACATTTGGCAGTGTGATTCAGAGTGCTTACTTGCCGAATATGTGGAGGTATTCCTTCTGTTGAACTCCTCAGTGTTAATAAGAGGATCTGCATTTTTGGCAACTGATTTTGCAGATCAGGGAAGATACTGTTTTTATTTTTTAAAATACTTTTCTGCTATTGTAGCCAGAGTGCAAATATGGGGATGATCTGTCTAAAGGTTTCCTAATACTATAATTGTCACCAGAGATCATACAGGTAAATAACAAAGAAAGCATCCTTACCACTTGGGCCATCTAATCAAAGAATTGAGAGATTGCATTTAATTCCTTGGTTATCTGTTGCAGCAAGCTTCTGTCTCAATACGTTACAGCAAGTTCCTGTCTCGATAATTTTTTCCTCAAAACTTTAACAGTAGTGCTTCCTTTATCTTCAAAAGGTACAGATGGAGATTTATGTAAACTGTTTGTTGACCACTTGCTTAATCATAGAATCATAGACTCGTTTGTGTTAGAAGGAACCTTAAAGATCATCTAGTTTCAACCCCCATGCCAAGGGCAGGGACACCTTCCACTAAACCAGGTTGCTTGGAGCCCCATCCAACCTGGCCTCACACACTTCCAGGGATGGGGCATCCACGACTTCTCTGAGACACTCTGCCAGTGTCTCACCACCCTCACCACAAAGACTTTCTATGCAATATCTAATCTCAATGTACTCTCAGTTTAAAGCCATTCCCCCTTGTCCTGTCACTACATGCCCTTGTAAAAAGATATTAAAAAGACACTAACCATTAATAAGTCTTGACTTTTAGTATTCAGCAGGGCAGAAACATGTCACAAGTTCACTTGAAACATTGTTCAGGAAGAAGCTGGGAATCCATTTCTCCTTTGGATGTACTCTTAAAAAGATTAAGAGTTAATTCATGCAGTTCCCCACAGCACCGACAACAAAGTGTTTTGGAATTAGGGTGGTCTTGATTGGATCCTGATGTATGTTTGCAGTTCAGGTCAAAGTGTCCTCCTCCTAGAAGATTATTTCAGTAGCAACGTGGAGCTTGTGTATGTGGAGCTTCCCAAAAAACTTTAATAATTCATTACCCAGACTGCTATCAGAACTGCTCTATGTGATCTCTGCATGTGTGAAACAGGCATCTTTCTGTGTGTGGAAAATACTTGTAACAGTCAGCAATTTGAAGTACAGCAGAAAAAATGTAGTTCCCCTTCTGATCAATACAGTCTGATTATAGGCATTTGTCTTTGGTTTTTAGCATGATTCTTTTTATGCCTTGTTAATCCAAGAAGACAGCTTAATACTGAAAACCCATTTTACCTATGAATTCCTGGAAGCTAACACTTTGGAGTTATTAAAAAAAAAAATAATGTGGTGACAAAAGGATATTTGCCAAATAACCATTTACGTTCTGATATCGAAATACTCACTTTGACCTCTAAATCTATCAAATGTTTTTATTCCTTTTTATATTTTTACATTTTCATTTGAAATTAGTCCAGTAGTTAAATATAAATATCAGGATATCAGAGCATGATTAAACTACTCTTTTATCTTGGCTGTGCCAGTAGATAATGATGAATGGAAGTTTATCGTTTGTCTCTTATTCTTTGTTTCCCATTGTTTTGATTTAGTTTGGGTTTTTCTTTTTTTTGCTTATGTGGGTAACTTTTGTCTCTCGAGAGGATAAAGGGCTTAGGTAGCCTTTTTGTAGCCTTGACATACAATTCTAATGACTCTAGGTACGTTATCCCCTGCTTCCCATGAAGCCTTTCTGATTTTATATGGGGTTTTGTTTGTTTTCTTTTAATTAAGCTTGGTATGTATTAGAAAGGCAGATTTTAGTTCTTTGAAAGACTGTCTTTATTAATTAAATCCGCTAATTATCAGGAAGAGAATAGTACTGCTCACTAAAACAACGCAATTAAAAGTATTTCCAGAGTGTTCTTCCTCAAAAGCTAAATTTATGCTCATTCAAGGCAGCTCTTCTTGGAAATAGATGTAGAAAGAGAGGAATTTTTGTTATAGGTCAATGATGAAGGCCAAAACGTGAAGTAAACAAGGCATAGCACAGAGAAGGTAATGAGGCTCTTGCATGTGGTAGAGTGGCTTTTGTTTTATTACAGAGGTGGGGGAGGATTTTTACTGTTACTAATTAACATCAGGAAGAAGCATCTGGTGTTCTACCAAGGGTTTTTACTTGGAAAGTAATCTCTTTGTTAGGACCTTCATAATGATTATGTTCACACAGCCTGTGTACATGCCAGCCTCTGTTCCTTAGAAGTTACAACATATAAGCCTCCAGGAGTTTGGGGTATGATGCAAGTGCTGTAGAGGTACTTGGGATAGGAGACTTACTGCTTCTTGATTTTTAGACCTTTGAAGACACGCCCAATAATATGTTGGTTTCTAGATAGATTTCTACCAAAGGATAACTGTCCTTATCCATGTGCCCTACGTGGAATCTATTAGCTAACCTGTAGTCCACCAGACTGGTTTCTCATTCAGATGGAGGCTGTCCTATTTCAGCAGCACAGCATGTTAATAAATTTACATTTGCGTCAGTGCAAAAAAGGAAACATCTCTGTCATTTCAAGCTTCAGCAAGTGCTTGGAAGCTCCGTGCTAATATTGCAGCATGAAGCTGTTACCAAGTAGTGATAGATGTGATGGTATTTGTTATGAGTACTTGACAGCCAGTCCTGACATTTTGTTGTTGTTGTTGTTAAAAAAAAAATAAAAAAAATAAAAAAGAATGGCTTTGTAGGTGTTACTGAGATGAATTCTTCAAGACTAGTTGCCCTGGGTGAATCAATATTAAGATTGTCAAAATGTTAAGGACCTGCAGGATCTCAATATAATATGTTGCATTTTAAATGAGTAGTAAGTTATCTAGTATTATAGTAATTAGTTTTGTGTAAAAGAGATTAAAATCAATATCGGATAAGTGGCTAATGGGAAGCCACTGATTGGTATGGGAGTGTCTGTCTTCAGGGACTGGGGAAAAATTCCAGTAACCTATACTGCTGTGTAAACTCTTTTCTTTATTCTTTCTCATGTTTTTACTGTGGTTTTCCTCCGTGCTTGAATTTGCAAGCTCTCATAATTTATAGTACAATTGAAGAGCTCTCCTTGGGGGAGAGCATTTCAAAATTGTCTGCTAATCTCTGCTAGGAAAGATAACCCTGAAACCAGAGCAGATGGTGAAAATTTATATTTATTAAATAGATGTAGCAAAACTCGAATCTTCCTGGCTAATATTGGTGCAATTGGCTTATACTGTTACTGTTCTTTGTCAAGCCCCAATTCTGTCTGATTTTCTCACAGGCTTGCTTTATTGTTCCATGTTCCTTGCATTCAGGTTGCAGTACAGCTGGCTGACAGATGAGGGGGAATTGCATTTGTATTTCTTTGAACAAACTGTATTAATTATAATGCCTCCCACTGGGTTTGCAGTTTGCTTTAAGTAGCACATATCATTAGCTTTTAAAAACCAACATGATCATAAACTTAACATTATTTTAGCTTAAATGGGGTATGATTTAAGATGTACAGTATAACCACAAGGCAGAACAGAAAAGCTGCACTGACAATTCTGGGTGTCCTACAGACAAACATATTTTTTTGTGAGGGAAAAGCATCTGTATTAACTACAAGGGGGAGAAAGTTAATTTTTTTAGTCAGCAAAGCTGACTAAATTGTTTTACCAGAGCAATCAAAAGTGAACATTAATACAGTCTTAACAGATATGGTCTTTATACATGTACGTGTATTACTGGAGCACAGGGAAGCTGGCATGTTTTCCTAGTATCAAAAGGCTTTCAGTAATGAACAGCAGACTTTATCCATAGATATGCTGTGCCTTGAAAAGCGTAGGTCTTTATCTTCTGTTTTCTGCTTTTCAACCTACATTGGAATATTATCCTTGATGGCCAAAAGCATTTGTTTGCATTTTTTTGACATTTTAATGTTCAGGAATTTGTCAGAGTAAAGGAGTGAAAGGAGAATTCCAGAATAACTGGTTTACAATAAGGTATCAAGAAAGATAGTAAAGGACATGTACTACGTGTTTTAGAAGAGCGTCATTAGTTACAGGGGAAAGTCAGAGCCTTGGATTATTTCTATACAATTCAGTCTGGGTTAGGGTTTATTGAAGTGACCTCATGATCTGTTAAAAATGCATAGTATAGGATGACTGAATAAAGCTTTCCTATGCTGGCAAAGAAGGAATTTGCATAAAGTATTTAAAATGTTTATCACACACCAGAAGCCCTAGAACTGAAGTGCATTGCCATGGCAAATGCTTATGCTTTGTGGCATGCATTCACTAAGTAAATAGAACAGATGAAGTTGATCTGTGGGGCTTCAGATTAAGGGAAATTTCCCCTATTTGAGAAAATATTGGCCTTTTGTGATGTACTGCAGAATATTTTTTCACTCAGAACATTATTAAAAATGCAGTGGAGTATAAAGGACTGTTAAATAAGGATGTGCAGTTCATTAAATGAAATCAGAATCAGAAGTGAAACAGCAAGCAACTAGTAAGCAAATAAATACTTATGTTTAGAGTTTCAGCAAAGAACCTATGCCAAAGATAAAGTTAGAAATCCGTCCCTCATAATTTAGAACTATGTTGATGGTAATGGTGGAGGCAACAGAATGAGTGTTTTTGAAAGAGCTGTGCCACTGAGGTGTAGCAAGCAGTTAATGGAAAAAAGACCTAGATTAATGCAGCTGAAGTATTCTGTCTCTGCTTCCATTTGGGCAGGACAAGGAAGTTTGGCTTTGGTTTCACACCTGTGTCTGAAGGGGATGCTCTAAGCAGCAGTTCATTTACCAAAGACTCCCAAGGTGGAGGACTCACATGCACAGACAGGGTTGAGTTCCACCAAAAATGTAACATTTGCATCCATTCAGCTCAGAAAGACCCAGGATAGGCTGATTTTCCTTCTCATCTGCTGTCATAGTTAGTTAAATCTTGTCTGAGAGTATGGAACACCTTGCTGCCTTCATCCTAAGGTGATCAAGAGCAAAACACCTTAAGAGAGAGCCTTTAATTGTACAGCTTCAGGCTATTTGGGTGGAAATACTCTTTTCCTTATGTTTTACTGCTTTGCAGGAGGGAATTGGAGAGTCCTTGGGCTGGTATGGAGGAGAAAGAGGAAGGATGCTACAAAAGTGGGATGGGAGGACACAGCTCTATATTCCATTCTTCTCCTTAAGTATGATTTGTGTATTTATATGTTGCACTGTATACAGAAAAGCAGTCCTTGGACAAGAGATCAGAATTGGCATCTCCTGTATCCCAGGTAAACTCTGTTAGGCCACAACCAACAGCCTAGGGAGGTTCAGTAACTCTGGGGAGATGAAAGAATGTGGATTTGAGCTCCTTTGACCAGGTAAGATCACACAACCCCAATTTCCTTTGCTATCAGATGCTAGTGAAGAGGAGGATGGAAGAATACTGATTTTTCTCTTAAATGTCATAATGCTGCAGTTCTGTTGTGGAATTAGCATGCAATGAAGACCGTGCATAATATTTGTTCTGTACAATGAGTGTCAAGTTTGGAGTCTTTGTGTAAGATGCAGCATTAAAAAGAGGGTGTGCAGCACAGAATATGTCATTGTTTTCTCCTTGATCTCTACAGATTCTGTTACTTCAAAACTGATTTAATTATTTTACTGGATATGGTCTCTGGTACTTATCCTTAAAGCATCATGGGTTTATTCCCAAGGGCAGAAAACCTTTCCTTTACTGAAATTTGGCAAGTGACTTTCACAGGAATGCAATTTTTCTGAACCTGAAAACCTGATTTATTGCTTAGTCCCCACAGAGGATGTAGAAAGTGTCATATGTTATACGCTCTATGGGGTTTTTGTCTAGACAGAGTATTAGAGTAGGGTTACAAAGATACTCAGGAACATCTGCAATTTTTAAATGCAAGAGGACTGTATTACTAAGTACCTTCTCAGGCTGCCAGTTGCTTTTCACTGAATACTTCATGTTTTTTTAATAAATAAAATGCCTGTAGTTGCCTCCCATTAAACAGCTTTGTCCTGTTGTCAGCTAATTAGGTATTGCTAAACTGGCAATTGCTTTCATTGCTTGGGTTTTGCCCAGAACCAGAATCACTGTCTGCATCTGACACATAAGCTTTTTGAGATTCTTGGTCCAAAATCTTAGGGCAGGAAAAGAATGAAGATGTACATGAGTTTTCCTTCACAATGGTCTGGAAATCAGTGAGGTGGGTTTCAGACTGCCAACAGCTAGCCTAGAAGTCCCTTTAGGAGGGAGGGATTCAGGAGGGAACAGAACTTCTTACCATCATCATGGTGGGCGTGTTCTTGGTCTCTTCCAAAGCCCTGGTGTGAACAGGAAGCTCTGCAGTGACTCTGCTCAGGGTGACAATCCTCACTCCCTTGTCTGATGGGGAACACTTGGAATTGATGCTGTGTGGCCTTAAAGACTCTTCTGTCCCTCATTCACTTCCGTTCTCACTTCTGTCCCAAAGTTGTTTCCTAACTTTCCTCTTTTCTTTCACCTTTCCTGTACCATCCATCATCCTCTATGAGAGCTCTGACCTTTTCACTCCAAGTGACCGGACCCCTGGCTCCTGTGCTAGGGTCTCTGAGTGAAATGGTCAGTGACAAGGGTGAGTCAGAGAACAAAAGTATCAATCAAACATGAAGATCTTTGGAGACTTCTGCATCAGGTCCACTCTTACTGAGCTGACAAAGTTAAGGCTGAATAGGCTGTTTCCCTAAAATAGGTTGGTTTATTTCCGTCAAACATTCAGTTGTCATAGACCTCAGGTATATTTGGGTTAAACTTGTTAAACCAGTACTTCTTTGTGAGCATTGTGTCAGTGAGAATGATATTTAAACTGGCCCATAAGAGACAAATTCTTGTCCAGCATCTTGCAGGCTGATGGTTTTCCATTACACTGAGGTCATCCTGCTAACCTTAACTGGTTTCGAGGGGAAATAAGCTAATTTTAAACCCCAGCAGTAATTAAATCTGCATACCTACTTGCTGATTTGATGTTTAATTAAAGCAGAAATATTGTGGTGGGGTAGTTGAGACTGTCAACATTTGCAAGACTGACAGAGTCTGATTTTTTTTTTCTTCTCTCTTTTTTTTTTGTGGGGGGGGTTTAGGTTTTAAAAGTGTTTCTTACTGTACTATGTAGGTATGCATAGAGAGATCCATAGGGCATCTGCACTAGCAGAAAATTTTTGTAGCATGTGTTTTCTGAGTTTTGAATTAGAGCATAGAAGACTTCCGTCAGATAAAGATGCAGAGTACGAAAAAATTCATGAATTTCACACCAAACCATTCCTTGTATTTTTGTGTACACATCTGTATAACACTAGTGCTAGCCATGAGCAGAATGAAGGAAAAAAATTTGTTTTGTTAAGGAAATTTTAGCTTGTTTAAAAAGAGCTTTGCAATTTTTTATAAAGGTAGAAGTATTTAACTACAGTCAGTCTATAAACTTATGGAACTGAATTTATTTTTTGCTTCACTTTTAAATTGGACATGATAATCAAGTAGGTATTTTTCCCCATTGAATTGAAAATTACCTGTAAAACAGAAGTCATTGCTTTCTGCCAGTGTACCAGTCAAGTTTGTTCAGAACCTCCTAGTTAATAATACACACGTGGCTTCCAGGTTCAGCAGCTCTTCGTCTGCTGAGACAGAACAAATACTGTATTCATTTGCTTTGCTGGCAAGGGATCACTAGTCATAGGTCTTTATGCCACTTGCTGAAAGAGCTTTTTTGGCATTCTTGAGTTCTTGATTTTCAATGCTTTTTCTTTTTGATTAGCTTTTTAATTACTCCCCATCCGCCCTGGGAACTCACCATGCACTCTTCACTCAGTAGTTTTGGCTATTAAGTTTCCACTTTCCTTATAATACCTACTCTGGTGATTATGATGTACACTTCTTCCTGATTTGATGACAGAAAGTCCCTTTCTGTCTCTTTCTGTAGCTGTGGTCCAAGACAGCTTTAGCCCTGGGCCCTGCTTTGTATTGCTCAAGCCTTTAGCACTATTGTCATGTGCTCTAACAAGCACTTCCCAACACAGATGACAATATTAAGTATCTGGGATCTGATTTTTGCTGCAATAAGATTTTGAAATACTCTGTAGATATTCCGGATGTATTTGCTCGTACCAGTCTTTAGGAAGCACTCATTTGTTGGCATCGTACCATGCCTGAGGTGTTCCTCTTCAGCCTTTTGCTCTTTGAGGACACCAGTCTTCACTCTAGATAAATGCAAGGCAAGGTAGCAGTAATGATTCCCTTCCTGACAGAGTAGCCTGCACTGGGGATCTTTGTGACAGGTTTATTGTGGACAGATCTTTTGACCTGTTGAAGCAAAAGGAATTTTTGCAGAATTTATAAACTTGGTTTATTCCCTTTATGTAGTGATGTTTTGCTCATGGAGAGGTTGCTAAATTAAAGACATACTTTTGAGAGGAACTTGTTTCTGAATAAGTTCTGTCCGCCTTGCATTGTTGCAGCTCACTCTCTCTGGTTCTTTTGGTGAAACCTTGAAAGATTATAAGACAAAATTTAACTTTTGAATTAGGTAAGTGGCTTGTAGAGACTCGAGAAGTAAAGAACAACTACTCTTGTCCTTCTGAAAATCTACTAGCTGATTAGATTTCTTTACAAATAAAACCAATAAAATTTCATTAAGCCCAACAAGATTGAACCTTTGAAGTTAAGGTAGAAAAGGTGTTTGAAATACAGACTTTGTTTTGTTTAAAACAGTAGTGAATTATTTTAATAGATCAAAAAGCTCATATTGCCACTGTTATAAGGTACTAGGGATGTAAGTTTAAATGAAAATAACCTTAATAGTGGATTGATTTACATGGAGCTATATGGTGTCAGCCTCTGGTTTGCTGAGGTGTATTGCTGGTCCTGCTTGAGTACCAGTTGTGTTCTGGAAATTGCTGGGACCCCCATCCAGGGGTTTTGCATCTTGCATTTACTGTCACAGCACAGGATTTTGGTGGTTTGTAGTAGACAGCAAGATTTTCCGTTGTACAGTGTCTTTTATTAAAGGCACCCCCAAATCAATAAATCACCATATGCACAGTTGGCTACAGGGACTGCCCTAGAAAATGAGGAGACCTGTGTGCTCCTGGGCTAATTAAAATTCTTTCAGACAATTATTTTTCTAGACCAAGTGAAACTTTGGCTTTCCTATTTGATTCTTCCTCTTTCCCTGCCTCTCAAGGGAGGAAATGTTTGTTACTTTTTTCAAAATCTGTTGTAGAACTGGACAACCAAAATCATTAGCCACCCTTGAAATATTAGGCACAATGCTTGAATCACAATCAAAGAAAATTCCTGGTTTGAGCTTGATCTCAGCCAACTGGGACTGATAGAGTAACCTGTGTCTCAGTGGGCAGGTTGAATATTCTTTGAAGAGTATACAACTAACAAGCATATAGTAAATATGTATTAGGGCAATGCTTTTATTTTAAATTATAAAATTTACAGTATTCCTCTATGCTCTATTACTAAAAGACATTAAATGAATGTTTTGGTTATGGCACCATCTGAAGTAAAAGCACCATGCTTTCAAGAATGACTTGGTTGGAAAAATTTTAATTTTCAATTAAGCTTGAAAGGACAAAGTGCGAAATTAACTAGCTCGCAATTAATTTCAGTAGTAATTATGTAAAAAATTCCAGGCATATAGAAGATGAGAAGCATGGCATAATTAGTCGTGGAGGTTTTTACTGCTGTAATTACAGTGATGAATATGCATGAGACTGTTTGGGGAAGGGAAGCACGGCAAGCAATTGTATTTAATTACACTTTTAGCTGGCTTAGTTATGGAGACTGCTCTTTGTTTTAATCCCTTCAAAACTGCTGTGGCACTCCTAAGGCAGGGTACTTACACCCCAGAGTGAGAAAATTGCATTTTAGAATCTATTTTTCCTACGTAGAGGTCTCCCAGGTCATCTGTCACTTTATGAGTCACAGGTAACCATTATGTTCCAATTTTACAGCTCGTGAAACTTCTGTGAAAAGCCCAATGACAGCAAATTGCACCATTTATTGTTTGTGTATTTAAAATGTTCAAAGAGGAAGATGTAGAGTTGCACAGGTGAGCATGAGGCAGAGGAAACGTCAAGCACAAGGCAAGAGTGATGGCTGTATACAGTGATGTTAAGATCAGAGTCAGGCCTTTAGGATCCAGAGGTCTTTTTTTATGGAGTCTTTATCTATGGAAACAAAATTAGCTGAAAAATTAAAGAAAAGTAGTTTGTAAAGGGAGGAAAGAGTCATGAGGATCAGGTGTGTCTGTGGTTTGGTTTGGGTTTTATTCAGTATTTTCTAGATATTTACTACGTTCCACTTAGTCTAGAATCCTGTGTGATTTGGTCCTTTTTTTTTTTAAAAATTTTCTTTCCTAATTTGTGTTTAGTCAAGTTTTTATGCTGAGACATAAGCTCATTAAATCAGTCTTCATCTTCAGTGTGTGAACACTGTAGATGGCTTGTTAAAATACCTCAGAGTGCTGGAGAGGACAGTACTGAGTGGGTCAAGGATAATTAAGTGCACCTTAACAGTAAAGCAATAAAGCTACCTCCTCTTTGATAGTAAAGAAAAAGTAAATCATTCATTAAAGTGTGTGTGTGTATGTGGAGAGCTGATGGAGGGTCTGGCTGATTGAAGTCAAGAACTCCCAATTTCTGAGCTTGGATAACAGCTCTGCAACTTTAGGTGAATCGTTTTATTAATGTAAGCTTTGCTTCTTTAGGTAAGGAAGAGATTTACCTATCTTGTTGAATTATGTGATTTGTCTGTAAATACTTGAAGGAATAACACTATAAAAGAATTAGTATGTTTAATCATTTGCATTTGTACTACAGAGGAGTGGTACTATATGGTTTTGTTTCTTCCTTCAATTTGTTTCAAATTGGGTAAACTGATAACCTTTTTTGCTTTAAGAATGATTTCTAAAATTGCTGCAGATGGTCGTGTGTGTGTGAATGGAAACATGTCTCAGCTATTACAAAGGATGCTCCCTAGAAGCTTTTCTCCAGCACATTCTCTAATGGTCACCCATCTTTTGTTTAAATATAGTCATGAAACACCATTTTACCTATTTTCTCTTCTTCCTGAGAAGTGTTTCAGTAAATTTGTCCTGCATCTATTCCCTTTTACCCTTATTGCCTTTAGCCTTTAGTTTCTGATCTGCCCAGCAATCTAAAAATTAGTCACTGAGCTTATTTTTTATAACCCATGGCTATTATAAATACTTCAATCATATCTCCTCTTAATAATCTTTTCTCAAGACTAAATAAATCATACTTTTTTTTTCTCTTGATATTTAAGCCCTGTTTCCCCCATGCATCATCTTTGTTTCTTATGCTGTTCTCTCATCAACCTAATTCTGTCTTCAGATAAGCTGGCCAGAATAGAATGCCAGTGTTCAAACATGGTTTCATTGGGGTTTTGTCAAATCGTGCAATGATACGATTAATATCCTTTGCTTACGATAAGCCAGTTTTCTATTAACCTTCTTTAGCACTGCTATGCATTAGAGGAAGCTTCTGTCAATAAAGGTTCATTTTCATGTGACACATTAGCTAATTCAGTGCCTTTTAAACTATGCAAAGCTGTTCTAATCATTATTATTTGCCTCAAGTCTTTTCGTGCAGAATGAGAACTATAAGTATGCCACCAAAAATCTCTTCATTTGTCCTTGCATACAATAATTATCTTGACATAGTGATTAATAATTATGTTTCTTGCCTCTTAATACAAGTTTTAAAATGTATTTTTCTTTCTTGCATTGTACTCATGCTTTTCCTGTCAAGAATTGCACAATTCAATATGACTAGTTCAGTCAGTCAGCCAGGGTCAAAGGGAAAATAAATGTTTCCACAATCTCTCTGGAAACAAAGAAACAAGACTACATCTTCAGCAAGAATAAAATCTGGCACTCTCACATTCATTAGGCTGCATTTGTCGGTGCTGAATAAACAACCTTTCATCAAGTGCAGCAATTTTCTTCGTTCTTTAATTAAAGCTATTTTTTCTTAATTTATTTATATGAAAACTTACTGAAGTGAAACCAAAATTTTTATAATGCTATTTCAAAAAGAGGATTGAAGGTTCTGGATAAAGTCCCAGGTACTATAACATCTTGATTTATGTTTGAAATGTTATGCAGAGTCCGTCCACAGAGGAAAGCTATCCAAGTGTCCTCTTACACATTAGAGGAGATGAACTCCTTCTTCCTATATGAATGCATGGTTAGCTTCTAATGCTTATAGAATTTATAGATTTGTCAATGAAGTATGAACTCCTACTGAACTCGGCAGTAGAATGGGATCATGCTAAAAGTAAGATAAGATTCTGTAAAGGAGGAGCTCCATCCTCGTTATTAGAGACTGTTTTTGGTCTTTTTTCCTGTTTGTCTGAAGACAGGCTTGGTGAAGCCAAATTTGGGTGGTTTGGGTTATTTGATTGGTAGGGGTGAAAGTGTTGTTATTTCTTATTGACTATAAGCTAATATATGCATTCAGGACTATCAGATGTCTCAGGGTACTTCCAAAGAGACATCTAGACCATTCTTAGCTCAAGGGGATATGTTCCAGTGCCTCATTCTCCTTGCCACTCAGCAAAACTGACACCAGAGCTACATATGGGGATAGCAAGTTGTTGTGGTGCTTTGCCTTTGGAGGATAAGAACTTCAGACTCAACCTGGATTGTAGATACTTAAAATTTGTAGAATTTTTTATATTCTTCAGAAAAGCTTTGGGAAACTCTCCTGAGGACATAAAGGGTCCTTATGATGAAACCATCAGGGTGGTCAGGGTAACTGGAAATCTAAGGTCATGGAGGCATGTGTGCTACTACTGTTCATTCAGAGACAAATGTAGCAGCTCTAATCAATTAGACGTATGAAATGAAGCTGTGATATCCCACGTTAGTCATTTGGGACACTTTCCTGCAGTATTTGAAAGCTCTGTGTTTATATGGTTAGAATAGGCATTGTTTTGATTCTCTTAATTTCAAACTTCTGTATTTAAAAATATTAAAAGCTTCCTTGCAATGTTTTCTTCAGCCTTAAACAACCCTCATTCTTAAAACCCTTCTTGGTAGTTAGTGTCTTATGGACATCTGATAATTCATGTTGTTCTCCACCAAGTTCTGATTCATATTTGGGTTTTTTTTCTAAGTGTGATGTCCCAGGCGGGATAAATACTTGAGCAGACACCTTGCTATAGCTGGATACTGTTGGGGTTGTATTTTGTACTGCCAGTTAACATGCTATTTTCTGCTGACACCAGAATACCTGTGATCCTGACCATCTCTTTTATTTTCAAATAATTTTTAATTTTGATCTTGTCTAGCAGGGGTCATGTGTTGCCTAACAGCGAGCTGAATAAGTATTCTCTGTCATTCAAGTAGTTACTGAACAGTATCAGATCCCGACTAATCTGATACTGCTTGAACTCTTCTGAAGAAGCTTTCCATTTTCTAATGAGCCACTGGCAGCCACATCCTTTGAATCTTTCCCACCCACTTATTATTTTCAGTGTCATATTTTCTGGTCAAGTGAGATTTTTATCAGAGGATGAAAAGCACAAGTGCATATTCTTCCTGGTGTCAGTGCCTTCCAGATGCTTTTTAGTGTCACGCTTATGTACACTAGCTTTCAAATGCAGCTTTTTTCTTTTTCTTCTCTGGGCTTCATTTTCTTCTCTGTTTTTCCTTTCCCCTCTCTTTCTCTGGCATTAGACAGTCTGTGTCTTGTGATCAGGAAGGCCAAATAGGGCTGTGAAATAGCTACTTTCACAACCAAGTGCTGCTTCTCTGCTTTTGTATTTTGCGCTTTATATATATATATATATATATGTACACACATATATATATATGTATAATATTAAAGATTTAGAGTTTGATTTACAACGCAGTACAATGTCTGCTAAGACTCTCCTGAAGGTATAGCCTGAACACAGTGAAGCTGCTGAGGCCACTGTTTGGTGACACTTTCTTGCTGTTTATTCTGAGTTTATAGAGCTTACAGCTGGAAGGAGACAATAGTTTATATGTCAAACAATGGTAATGCAAAGTCAGAATAACTTCAATAAGCAAAGCATCTCATGATGTAACTTCACACAGGTGCTTACTTTGCAACTAAGTGCTGTGCTCCATCTTGCTTTGGACTGAGCGTCTACCCAAATCCACTCAGTTCTTGTGGTCTCCCATCTCCCTTCACTTCCTAGAGCCAGAGGGTAGTGGCAGGCTCTTCCTGGAGTGGCTTTGCTGCTGGTTTCTTCTGTTTCTTCTCCTAAAAGCAGTCATTGAAGGGACATTGAGTAGATATGAATGGATGATGTGAAATGTGACCCTGGGAAAGGAATTACGTGACCTGGCAGGTCTTGTCTGTCTCTGCTGTTTTGATTCTTTTTTCATTCAAGATCACAACCTGCTTATGGTTTCTAAATTGTTAGGACACTATCTTGAACAAGTAAAACTATATGTTCTGTCTATCAGACAGCATCTCTTCTTCACAATTCTAGAAAAAAAGTAGGATTGATAATACTAATATATGACAGGGCAGGGACTTTGTACTAGCATTTTTTCAAAAGTCAGAGCCATTAAAATACACTTTTTGAGTGATAAGACTAAATTTATAAACTAATTATAAACTTACACTACAATATATCTCAATCACACTTAAACAGTACTTCTTGCCAAGTATGCCTGACTCTGCAGGCTCCATAAACCCTGCACTGCATCACTTCAGACCTTATTGTTATTCTTGTGCACAAGCTGTCCATAGCACTAATTGGCATCCAGTAAAAAGTTAATGTGCACATTCTAACTGAGTATGTGTCTCTTCTTAGCAGCCTCCAGAATATTGCTATAAAAATTTAATTCATCTGTCTGTCCTGTACAGCATCCCACATTCAGCTTTTTCCATTGAAATAACATGGATTTTTTTCAGGCATGTAGATCACTCAAGATAAACTGGTAACAGTTTTGCAATGGGTGTAATTTAGTTTCAGGGTTGATAGATGATAAAAACACAAGCATTTCATCCACTGATTTTCATTTTAATTAGTCTACTTTTTGTTTTGATTTGTTAGGTTTCTCTGCCTCCTAGATATTCAGATGATTCTAAGGAATGTTAGTGGAGAATGCCATGGAAACTTGGATTCCAAATGCTCAGACTGTAATAGGAAAGGCAAAGCTACCTGTGGCCTTTGAAAAACCTGTTTTCCTTCATACTTTTGACTTGAAGGTAGAGCATGCTTCTGTGCTAGCAGGGAGCAGATAAAACGTCCAGGGCTCTTACCTACCTCAGAGCTCCAATTAACCTTTGCAGAAGACAGGATGGTGCACTTGCACGTAAATTTGCCTGTGGAAAAAATATATTTGGTATGCCATTACTTAAAGAAGTGAAGATAAAGCTGAAATTACACAATCACAGAATTGTTAGGGTTGGAAGGGACCTCTGGAGATCATCTAGTCCAACCCCCCTGCCAAGGCAGGGTCACCTAGAGCAGGTGACACACAAATGTGGTCATGTGGGTTTTGAGTGTCTCCAGAGAGGGAGACTGCACATCCTCCCTGGGAAGCCTGTTCCAGTGCTCTGCCACTCTCAACATAAATGTTGAAGTCAAACTTCTTGTGTTTTAGTTTATGGCCATCACTATTTGAATAGTGGAGACTAGCTGAGTATGTTTGGGTTTTGCTGGTTGAATTTCACAGTTTGGTTAACTTTTCCATTAAAACATTATTTTGTTTTAACTTTCAAGACTATCCTATACTACTCATTAATGGTATGCAATGGATCACATGGCCACCAAAGACACAAAACCTGGACATTTTATGCATTTTATACTGTTTGTGACTGGAACAAGGTGAGACTGCAATTTCTCTTGGGAGTTTAGGGGGAAGGAGCAGGCTACAGTACAAGATCAGTGGCTGTTATCTCCAGCCTAGGCACCTTGCTTGAACTGGGGCTAGAGCCTGGGAGGTGTGTAGTTGGCATATGTCTTGGCAACAGCACCAAGAGCATGTTTATGCTGTGATGATAATACTGTTTTTCTTTCTTTGCAGCACATTCTTGATTTATTTTTTAAGCTTGGTCTACCGAAGAGCCTTTTACTGGCTGCAACTTGAGATTTTCATTCTGCAGAGCAGGTTTGATGTAGTGGCTGGGAAGAGGCCATTAGTAGTGGAAGCCTCCAGAGCTTTCAGTGCACCAGGCTCTTCCTGAGTGGCATCTTCCTGTCATAAAATGTTACAAGAAGTGTATAGTAACTAACTTCATGGCAGGCTCCTTGGTGGTGACCCTCCATTTACAAAGGAGAAAGAGGAGAAAAATGGAAGTAACCAAACCCTTCTATTTAGAGAAGAGGACTTTACTGGAAGAAGGTCCTTCCTTTTTGTGTTCTGCCTCTGCTCTTGTGCCTAGTTTTTGGCTGTGAATTAATTAAAGTACACCACTGTTCTTTTGGGCTATCACATGTCCAGGAAATGCTGCACAGATCAATGCTGGAATGATCCTGAATTGCATTTGAGTAATACTTTAATTTCCTCCTTGGGCTCCATCCAGCTGCCAAGCCTGAACTTTTTGTTTCTGTGCTTTATGGCAGATTTTGGCTTTGCAGGTTTTTACATTGCTGCCAGGTTAATTTTAGAACTTTAGTTGCCATGACTACTGCTAAGTATTTCTTAGTTCTCTACTTATTTGCTCAGTTGGCTGATTTCCTTTTCTTTGTGTGTGTGTATGAACTGCATGGAGTAATTATCCTGCCCTGCAGAAGATAAAAAAGGATGGCATGTGAGAGGTGAGGCTCTTGATCTTCAGGCTGACTCAGCTGCTCTTTCAGAGCAGCTGCAAAGACTTGAAAGTGCAGCTCTTGTGGCGCATGGTCGGGATGAGGGGTTTAAGTGTGGGGAGGAAGGCACGAGTAATGCACTCATTCTGATGCACTGAATGAGACGTGCTAGCACTGCTTCTGATTCTGCTGACTAATACTGTCCTGAGTTTTATCTTGCTGGCTACTTGTATAGACTTATAACTATATATAGTTCCGAGTCTTAGCTTAGCTTTGCATTCTGGGGAACAATGGCCATCATCTTGCTCAGAGCCTCTGAAGTGCATTATACAGAGAAATCCTGTTTCATTGCTTAGAGCTCAAGCTGTTACACTAATACCAATTGTGATTTTTTTAAAAATTATATACATGTATGGGTAACAAGTTCTCCATATTAAGATGTCCTACTCTGTTTATGCAGGCAAGGGCATGACTATATTTTCAGTCATCTGAAAGAATAGGCAAAGACAGAGCACCCATTGGTATTTAGACTTCTGATTAAGATTTGAAACACTTAGACTTTTGAGGAAAATGTAGTTCTTGTCAGTACACTAGAGCTTGGGAGTATGCCCGGGGAATCCGGGAACATTACTGTCTAGTTTTCAGGTGGGGAAAGCATGGTAAAGTGCCAGGCAGATGTGGAGAAAATGACCTGAGGGGTGACTTCAAGAACTGGGAATAAATCCATGCTTTGCTTCAACTTCTTAGATTGAGGACTGGTCTGATTCCTGTGGTTCTGGTCTGTGGGTAATATGGGCACTCATGATTAGCAGAGAGTTAAACAGGATTTCAAGACAGGACATCTGTGCAGATAAACATGTTGTTTGGATGTGAAGCCAGCACCATTATAGACATACCTGGAAAGAACTTCATCCTGCTCTTTCACAGAAATTTTATCCATTTACCAGGTACCTGGTAATCAAAATTCATGTCGTATTCCTTTGGCCAATTCCCACAGATAACGTCTCTTCAGTATGTGTAACACCTCTATTAGTGAATCTCTCTTCTGTGCCTGAAACAGAGAAAGCCAAAGCAGAGAAAAACACACTTGGAATGCAGTTGAAAACAAATCCTTGTCTCTGGTGAGGGGAACTATGGTAACCTAGCATGAAACTTCATGAAGTCAAGGTGCTGTGTTGTCTGAGATAATCTTGTTTGTAACATTGAGAAGGGCAATAGGGAAAAAACATAACTGGATTAGAAAGGACATCACTAGAATAAAGCGCATTCTGAGAGTTCAGTGCACAAAATCTGTGTAAGACTTGTTTTAATGGGACATAAAATCATCAATTATTAGAAATTTAAGAGTTTTGGGAGACCTAGGATGCCCTAGGAATTCCAAGCGCAAAGAAGTAAATAATCTACAGAGGTTCTGCCTGTCTGTATTTGATTTTTGTTGTCTTTACCCTTCCAAGCTGCAGCTCTGCACTTTAATCAGTTGGAATTTAAATGTGTTGTTACAGTAGCATCTTTGTTGGAGATGGACCGTGACTCGTGCTCATTAAGGCTACAGATGTCTGCTCAGATTATGTATTTCAAAAGCTTTTTCTCCTATGAACTGTGAAAAGCCAGGTTTGAGCAGAGGATTGTGAAAGACAAAATAATAGCCTCTCATCCCTGTGTCTGGCAGACTTAATACCATTACTCTTAGGTCTTTTTTTAAACTTTGAGAAGGCAGATTTGTTCACAGTCAATAAAATAGCCCTCTGAGCACAGCCTTTATCAGTTTCCTTTATCAGTCTTTTCTTAAATTATTCACAAAGCTTTTTACACTCCAAAAATCTCTAACCTGTGAATTCAGCATTTCCCGGATACTAGGATTTAATAGGCATAAGTGCCATTGATAAACTGTTTATATGTGGCACAATTAGAGAATAAATCTTCTTGGGGGGATGGAGGGGAGGAATCATGAAAGAATAAATACTCCATGAATTTAAATTAAATTTGCTTGCCCACTCACCTTTTTTGTGAATTTGGACTTAGTAGCAGAGCAGATGGAACTTTTTAAACCTGCCTGGATAATACCTGCTTCTTCTGGGAGAGGATAACGGAATTAACAAGAAATTCAATTTAGTGACTTCTGTCATGTGTAAACATTTGCTGAAAGTTACTAGAGCAGTTACTTTAGTCGTGCATGTCCAGCTGAAAGTTTTCAGGTGTTTTCTGTACCTCACTTTCTCCACACTTTTCAGTGTGCACTAAAGGGATAAAGGTTCCTCAGGCAGCCTCAGCTCAATACCCATCATTCCCTTTCACACCACTGTATATTTACCAGGCTCTACAAAAAAACAGAACGTTATCATGGAGTGATAAGAAGTTATTCATTTCAACACTATCAGATGTATAGTAAGATGAAGCAAAAACGTGATGTAAGAGCCTCTTGTATGCAAAAC
Organism: Pachyramphus minor; assembly: GCA_013397135.1. Classification (NCBI taxonomy): domain Eukaryota; kingdom Metazoa; phylum Chordata; class Aves; order Passeriformes; family Tyrannidae; genus Pachyramphus; species Pachyramphus minor. Next base: position 264,014 of record VYXB01007186.1, on the reverse strand, counting down.
TGCCTCATAGTTCTGCTACTTTTGCTTTAACTGTACCACAGAGCAGTTTTCTTGCCAGAGCATTACTTTGGAGGACTGTTAAGGGAAGTTCATTTCTTTGCCCCTGAGTGGACAGTGCCCTCTCCAGGGCTACAAGCCAAGCAGTGCTGATAGGCTGGGGTAATGTTACTTTCAGCTTTGTCAGGTTTGGGTTTACTGACTTTGCTAGAAAAGAGAGGTTAGATACAGGTTGGTCTTTTGCAGTATAAACTATACCAGAGCAGAAGTGAAGCGCCGCTGAATTTTACTTGTGAGCATGGCTTGCTAAGGGAGCATAAGATCATGTCTTCTTGGCCTAGAAATCCCACCTGTCATAAGGTTGTTATTGTGGTGGAAGAAGACTGTATTTCAATGAGAGCTGAATCTCTCTAGGTAGAACTCTGTCTTAGATATGGTCTATTCCTGTAAAGTTATAAAGACTGTCCATGTTTCGGGAGCTGAATTCTTTGAATTGGGAGAGTTTCTCTGTGCAAATACTCAGCACTCCCTGGGGCACAAGAAGGAGCACTTAGCAGATAAACTAGATTCTTCACAGGAAGAATCTCAGTACTCCTCAGTGCAGCTTCATATTAAAGTTGCAGGGGATAAAATTGGCTGAACTGGTAGAGGTCACAGAATCATGGAATCAGCTGGGTTGGAAAGGACCTCTGAGATCATCAAGTCCGAGATACTAATTCCAATCCCAAACACATTATTGCTGTTGGTCGGTTCAAATAGTGCACCAGACAGCACTGTTCAAAACAGCACCTTCATGGCTCTGCTTCTGGTTCAACGATTTCCACACAGATCTGTAGGAATGCCCTTAGGTGGTGGTTGTTTTCAGAGGGACGGTGAACTAAATGGGAATACAAGAAACAGATCTAAAAACCTGAATAGGAATAGTTACTGGTAAATAAATGATGTTTCATTAGCCATGGTAATCCCAATCTCCCAAACAGCATGTTAACGGCTAATTTACCGCAAATCTCTGTACAAAATGTGTGTGTGGTTGTTGTATGCAAAGGATTGTAAAACCAGATAAAAGAGATGTTTTGTTTCACACTGTCCTAAAGCTGGTCATCAGATCCCACCTGACTTTTGACTAAGTACTTCTTCAGCAGTCTGGTTAATCTGTTTGGATTTATGGAATTGTTTTGTGCAGGCCCTAGGAGATGCTATCCTAAACAGGCGGATAACCTTAAAAGGTTAGAAAAGAAGTTTACATCCTTCTCTCATTTTTCTTCCCTTTTGGTTAGATGGAGATTATAAAGAGAAGGGACTATGCTGCAGAATGATCCTGTGGTAACTAATGAGATCTCATCAGGTCTGCAAAGGCATACTGGTGTCAGTCTTATGCCAGCGCACTGTAACCACTGAGCCGAGGTGAATGAGAGTTTTGTGGTGTTTTACTGAGATGCCATAATATATTTACCTTCCCTGCACTAAAGGCTGCAGGTAGTGGTATTCATCCATGGATCAGCCCTTGCAAATAGACTTGTTGATGTTTACATAAAAATGATCTGCTTGTCATTATATCCCTGCAGTGGCCCTTGTCTGTGATATGTAACCTGAATTCATTTCTCAGCTGTTGAATTTAAGGAATGTATTAAAAGAGCCACAGTAATATGTGATGAGCTGTAATTAAAATTACTAATGCATGTCAATTCCCTTCCTCCCTTTTGCTTTGATTTACATTCTTCATAGAGGCTTTGTTGACTTTGCTGAGTGAGCCAGAGTCCTACTGTTGACTGGTAACAGTGATTTCTGCTTTCTCTCCAGCACAGTTGCATGGGGAAATAAGTTTAGTGAGGATCCTCCCTAGGTGTTAACAAAGTGTCAAAGTCTGTGGCTCTGCAACTGTCCTGCAGAGCTCTTGTCTATGATTATAGTGGTATAATCAGTAAAACACATCTATTTGAGTGCTACTTTTCATAGTTGGTAGCAGGACCAATAATCACAGAATCACAGAATGGTGATTCTTAAGATCATCCTGTTCCAACCCTCTGTCATGGGCAGGGACAGCTTCCACTAAACTAGGTTGCTCAAAGCCCCATCCAACCTGGCTTTGAACCCTTCCAGGGATGGGGCATCTGTAGCTTCTCTGGGCAATGTGTTCCAGTGTCTCACCACTCTCAAAGTGAAGAAATCTTGTTCTCTTAGTCCTGCTACGGTCTTCTTTTCCCATCTTATCCTTTCTTACTAAAATATCTATGCTTTAAAATGGAGATGTTTACAGGATTTGCCATTTTATGTTGTATTGTCTTATTAACTAATGCAGAAGTTATTTTTAGTGATGCCAGAAATTGTGGTTTGTTTAACCATGGAAGTGAACGACCAAAGTCAAATATTGAGAGAGATACCTCTGAACAATGGGTGCTTGAGAAAAGCTGTCCTATTATGCTGGACACAGTCAATATTTGTTTCATTATTCTGTCACTAGAGAAATATATTAGTGACTCTGTTGCAATTCTGAGTGAACCAAAATGCAGTTTTGGTTGATAGGGAAAAGAAAGGACAATCAAGATTTACTGTCCCAGCCTTCTGCAGTAGGAAATAAAGAATTTAGATGGATCGTGCGCTTGTAATGGTGTGGATTTTGTTCCATGTTTGTTTGGTTTGGTTTTTGCTCAGTCTCTCATTTCTCTTGAGGTAGAGGAATGTCAGAATAGCCTGTTTGAGTCCATAAGGAATTACAGCCTGGACAGAAATGGAAATTCTTGCCCCAAAAAAGAAAATCTAACTTGAAGGCCACATGACCTTGTGAACATGGGGCTGAAATGGTGTCAGGGAATGTAAAGTGCAGGGCGGGTGGAAAAAAAGATATCAGGCCTTTTACTTCTGATTCCAGCGTGGTTTGTCAGGTGCAGCTGAGGTGCTGTGGTTATGGCTTGAACTGGGTTTCTCACCTCTGGAAACAAAAGTTGTGACTGATAGGTAGGGATGGGGAGATGCTCCCATTGCTCCCACAATAGTGCACATACTTCCTGCTATGGTGTGCATTTTCCTCTTTCTCAGCTTGTCCCTGCATAATAGTTTATGTGCTGGCACTTACTGTGGGTGAGGATGGACTGAGAGACAGCCAGCCAATCTCCCTTTGCCATACATGTGCTTTTAATAATCCAATATTTCACAATGCAGGCAAAAAAAGAAAACTTGCTTTTGTTGCACAGTGTGTTAGGAGAAAACACAGCACAGGTCAAAAGCAGTTTTATATTAAAATAAATCTCAGACTTCCTTTTGCTTTTGTCTTGCAGAGGCAGGCAGTGGCCAAGACTACGTGACCTCAGAAAACCAGCTGCTATACTACCCTAGTATTACCTACGCCATCATTGGGAGCTCTGTCATTTTTGTACTCGTGGTGGCCTTTCTTGCCTTGGTCCTGCACCACCAGCGGAAACGCAACAACCTCATGACGCTGCCGGTGCATCGCCTGCAGCACCCTGTGCTGCTGTCCCGGCTGGTGGTCCTGGATCACCCGCACCACTGCAGCGTCACCTACAACGTCAACAACGGGATACAGTACATGTCCAGCCAGGCCTACCACAGGCCCGTGGACCTGGACTCCCCACCATCCTACTCGGAGGCTGTGCTCGACCAGAGGTATGTAGGAGGTAACTGTTTCACAGCAGTGGTTACAGCTCTGTTAAGCTGTGCTGCTGCTCCCCGCTTGTTCTTATTACTGCTTTTGTCGGAATTCTGGTGTTGCACTTCTGTCGTATGCATAGGGTCAAATATTGGTAAATTTGAGCTCCTCCTGTATCTGAAAAATTCATGGTCCTCAGGTTCTTTTACTGTTATTGATATTAAAGGGATTTAAGGCCAACTTAAGACATGTTCTCTTAGCACATGTTGTTGGTAGTAGAGATTTTGAAGATGGTAGGAGAATGCAAAAAAATGTATCACTTGTCTAGTATTGATATCCTGTGCTAGTCTGGAATCAAAACATGAAAACCGAATTTGGAGTTTTGCTAAAAAACCAGCTGTGTTATAGGTCATAGCATTAAAAAAAAAAAATGTCCAGTTCATATATGGTAAGTATACAAAAGTGAGAGAGTTCCTCAGTTCGTCTGTAAAGAAATTGTATCATTCTTCTGCTCTGCACTACTTTACCAACAGAAGAAAAGAACAGGACTCTGAAATGTAAAGCACTGTTCTTATTTTAAATAGCTGAAAGAGCTTTGAAGTTTGGTGGGGGTGTGTGGTTTGGCTTATGATGTTTTTGTAGTTATGACACTGGTTTTATTTGTAGGGAATTAACTTTCATTTAAACCTCTATCTGTAAAGTCTTTCCCAATAAAAATCTTAGACTGACATCCTCCCTACATAAAAAGGGTATGGTACAAACTTTAATGATCCAGATTGTTCACTATCACCCTATTGGTATTTTTTGGTATGAACTGTGGGATCTAAGAATAATAAGTTTACATTCCTATTCCCTGCTGCCTTTGGCTGTAGATCTCTTGTCTTAATGTTGACTTTCATAATAATGATTTCTTTTCATTAGTAAGTACAACTCAATGAGCATCTGTCCAGCTTGTAATCGTTTCTCGCCTGGGCTGATACAAACCTTCAACAATTTCAGAGCTAATTGCTCCCAGGACCTGTTATCAATCTGCTCCACCCTTCAGTCCCTTTACTTGTTTGCTATCAGAACCACAGAACAGTTTTCCTGAATGTAGTACTCATCTTGTCTGTGCCTACTTAGCAGTTGCTATGTATGCAGTCTCATGACAGCAAAAGTGATTTGTCAGTGTGGAGAATTCAGTTTGTTATTTATTCGTAGACTGTAAGCCATTAATCTCTGTCACTTAATGGAGGTTTCCTGGGAGCTTAAGTCTTGTGTTCACATAATTATCTATAGGTGTAAATCCACCACTTTCGATATTTCTTTCAAAGTACTTTCTCTGGTGTAAATATTGTACAGAAAAATTTTTTACCTCTTGCAGCTGTCTTTGAGCCAGCTTTGTTGGAAGTCCTAACTCAGAGTGTGGATTTTTAAGCAGGATGTAATTAGTTATGTTGCACCTTGACCGGAAACCTGGGTTCCCAGGGGTGGTGTGGATATTTTGAAACTACCTACAGTCTGGTCTGAGATCTCTTCATATGTGTCATAATTGAAAAACTAAGAAATACTGTTTGGTTTTTTCACAATTGCAGGACTATGTGGTGTCTTCTCTACCACTGCTCTCAGTAACTTCTGTTGTGTATCTTACAGCAGACCACCTTGGTTTGACCTTCCTCCACCTCCTTATTGTTCTGAATCTGAATCCCCTAATCAACCAGATCTTCCTCCTTACCGATCTCGGACAGGAAGCTTGGCCAGCACAGACACCCCCGTGGCAGAAAGTCCTCTGGACACATCCGACAGCTGGACAAGAGACATCCATGGCAGCATGGATGGCCACAGAACTCTTCTTGGGAGGACAGCAGATCAGAGCAATTCTCTGGTCAACCACGTTGCCGAAAGAGAAGTGTAACTGCTCCAGTATTTGGGATGGGCAGGGAGGTGTTTACTGTGTCTGTATGAGTTAGTCAGCAGTGGCTAATAGGTTTCAGGGGGACATGTGCCTGAATGATGACTTGATTTGAATTCACACTAAGTTATTGAATCCAGCATTTTGGGCTCATCAAGTACAGAGGGCTAAACCTGGAGTCACACCAACTCTCCACGGTATTTCTGTGAGAAGGATCTGGTTCAGACAAGTAAGAGAAACATCAGTGCTGTGTGAGAAAAACTGATGTGATGTATTTATTGGACTGCTTACTGTATCGGACTCATTATATATGTGCGGTTATAATATATACAGAAGTTCCACACAAGAACTGTGCCAGAAGGACTCTTGTTTTCAGACTGCCTCCCATCTTGTCAACATGTGAGCTGTTCCTTCTTACTGTCTGGTGTCAACTGATGGTCAATGAAGCATGAGAGGCAGTCTTGGAGGTCTGATGCCCAGTGCCAGCCCCCTGGCAGTGCTCAAATGCAGATGATGTCCTACTTGACCCCTCTCTTCATGGCCTGGAACATTCTCACCGTGAAGGAGTTTTAAGCTTGTAAAGATGCAACAACTCTAATTCAGCAAACAAGGTTTTTTTCACAGGTGCTAGTATCTAGGCCAGATTTGCATGGGTTGTCTCAGCAACACCACAAAGGTTGGTTTATCTGTCAGACTTCAATGCTGAGTACAGAGGCACTGAAGCTTCTCAAAAACACCACTCAAGACTTCTTTTCCTGTGTGGCAAAACGTTACTCCATGTGTTCCCTCTTAAAAAAAAACAAACCTCAGCTAAACAAAGAAAACACCCGAGTTGTTAAAGCTAAATCTTCAACACCAAAACCAGTCTAAAGCAAACACCCAGCACAGAAAGCTTTAAGTTCAATGGCTAGTTTGTTATATCTGTAAAATACTTGAAAGTAGATCATGTGGCAAAATGTGTTGGGTTTGTTGTCCCTGTCTATAGCATGTGGATGTACATGCATGGATATACATGTGTAATACTACATGTAGATACGTATGTAGTGCATCACAGGTTTAGTTCTGCTGCTCCACAAGAAGTCTAAACTGACAAAGTTTCATTTTTGATGATCTCGTTTTTAATGGAGTTTGCATTATTCATGTTTATTTGATTGAAATTCTTACTTCTGCAGAAAACCAGGATTATTTATGTCTGTTTTGTCCTAACTCTTGGAATGATCTCCTGTCGAGTGTATTTCAGTGCACCTTATTGAAATCACCCATGTGAAAGCATCTCAGAGGTAAAGGTATTCAGAGTGGCAAGAAGGAAGAAGCTATGAGTTTAAATGCCACTGCAGCGCTGTGCTTGTGCCCCATATACAGAAAACAGTGCAGCGTCTTCCTCTTGTCCAGGGGGAAATTTGCCTTGAAAAATTATTTGTGTTTGTCTATCCAGCATTTTCCACTCCTTCTATGCAAAAGAACCATGCCATTAAGCAGACTTTGCTGTTTCAACGAAATGAAGGGAGCAGATTGCCCACAACTCTTGCTTTCTTCCTCCCCATCGTTCTAAGGTAACTTCTTTCGCCCAAAAGTTTTATGTTCAGGACCCAAAAATTTTTGAGCTGGAGTGTAGGTAGGGGAACGACTCAAGTTTAGTCTCAGTTCCCTCACATACACCTGAATTTTGTGGTGGGTTTTTTTCATTTCCAGTTCTGAGGTCTATTGCCATGATATGTAAGAGGCAGGGGCCAGATAAATTTACAAGCACAGGTACCAGGACTGAGATGATGTGGGGGGAAGTATTGGAGGATTCTAATGCTGATGGGCTTGGCTGACTTTGGAAGCAGATTAATGGCAGCCTGTTGTGAGCTGGTGTTGAAGTTGTTGCTCCTAGGTCCTTGTAAAATAATGCACAAGATTGGGTCAGATTTCATCCTTGCTGGGAACTCAAGCATTTAATTATGCTGTTCTTCACCAAGCAGGATTTGGTTTATTAATGACTTCATCCGACATTGTAGGCAGACTGTTGTCATTGTCACATAGCAGACAGTTATTCTTTATTTTACAGGTACATCAAGCTCAGGTACATGAATGAGTTAATAGTGCAGGCAGCTGCAGGGATGCCTCCTGTGATCACTGGGCCCTGCTGTCCCTCTCGCCGTTCATTAAGGTTCTGTTTGGCCTTTTTAAGACAGCTATATCAGAATGCTGTATCAGAATTAACCTTGGATGTTCTTCTATTGCAGTTTTAAAAACTTTATATTGGACTTGAAAACATACCATTGAAGAGTTTGCAGTAGTTTCACTGGAATTAGATATCTTTTTTATTTTAAAGTTGCCTAAGGCTGTATTAGTGAAACTGAATCATTGTGTATCCCTCAAACAAGCCTTCCATGGGGAATTACATTTCACCTTGTATATTCTAAGACACCATAGTGTGTTCAAACCAAATATTTTGTGCCTGTGGCATCTGAAAAACATTGCCTTGCATTGCTAAGAAGTGGGAGAAGAGTGAACATAGCCTGCTTCTCCTGCCTTCTGTGTCAGTCACTGTTATATATGTACATATATATATATATTAAAAATACTCTTTCAGGTTGTATATATTCATGTAACTTTTGCATTAAGATAGTCCATTTGGACTTTACAGAGGAAAAAAAAACCAAAATCAAGAAAACATTCTAAATGGTGTGACGTTTTCCCTTCTAGCTAAGGGAGTATTTATCTTTGTATGGGAATCTTCTACTTTTTGAGAACACAAATTATAAAAGGAGATCGTGCCTTTCTGTTTGAATGATTTGGGAGGCTGTTAACTACATTTCTGGGTGTTATTACATATCATTGTCTGGAGATCCAAAAAGGGCAACAAATCTTGTCTTCCTCTTTGTTGTTACTCCTGGGGACCACTGAACTTTGAGGATGACAGAAGTTCAGTATCTTGTTCCAAAAAGACATGCTAAAACTTGGGATGGTTGGTCTTACTCCAGTTTTCTGGTTTGCAGAACAGGTTTGCTAGCTGGTTGCTTTGGAAATTGCTGTAGTATTACACAGAAGTTGTTTATGATGTGTCACTTTTAGTAGTGTTAATACAGCATTCCACTGCATTATTCAGTGGAATCTTTGGGAAATGTGCTGATTAAATTAAATATTTCATTGACAATCCAGTAGCTTTTCAGCATTTAGGCTGAAGTTAAATGTTCATCCAGTACCACATGGTAGGATTTCTTTTCAGTAGTGGGTAAAGTTGGAATTGATCATCCTATTGTTTGCAGTTGCCCTTAACCTTTTAGTTTGAGGTTAGTTGTCCAACAGCTTTCTTTTCTACTTAATATTTAAACAAATGGATGTTATTTCAAAGACCGATTCTTACAAAAGTAAAATCAATTAAAGTTTTCTTTAATTTCTTTTTTAAAATTCTGTTTCCACATCTGTACTGAATGATGACCACAATTGAGTAGTCCTCCTCAGCACAGCTGTTAATGTGTTTGAACAAAAGAATTTGAAGAAATGACTACTTGAGGTAAATGAAGAAATATGGATTAGCCTGTTGGAAATAAGGTTATTTAAAAACAAAATAGTAAATAAATTTCAGGAGTTTTGAGTGTCTGTAACCTCTGTTGAGATCAGAGTGCTGTGTATTTAAAATTAGGCCACTAATGTTTCTGCTTGATAGTAATATGAAATTCCTTGTAAGGCAAATTACTATTTACCTCTCTGGTATTGGAAATGGAAAACTGGCAGTAATGCTTTTAAAAGAGAGCCTGTGAATAATTTTCTTGGTTCTTCTCTGCAGTGACATACACAACAACACTGACTGCATTGAAGCAGGAAAATAACTCTGCATTCGTTCTTACTTTCCTTTTAAGTCAAATCAGTTTTATTTACACCACTTCACTTTGATACAGCTTATAGGGCCCTTGTGATAGATTTAGAAACTGAATGGAGGAAAGAGATGACTCTTATTTTAATTAATGCTGCAGCTTGTTAATCTTGTGCTCTTTACTTTTCAGACATCTTAAAAAAAGACAAATGGTTTTAGTAGATAAGAAAAACTATTAATGATGAAAAGGATGGAGGGACACTGATTCTGATTTTTAATGAATATTTAAAATTGTATAAATGAAGGAAAAATTTAATGCTGTATTTTTGATGTGGTGATCAGATGACAAGTACTGTCTTTAACTGTTGCTTTTTGGAAGTTACTTTGCATATAATGTCTGTAATTAAAATGGGCTTTTCTTGCAGTGTTTAATAGATCTGAAATATTTTTTTATTAACACAAGGTTATATTACACCCATGGACTAAAATCTAAAATGTGGACTGCAGAATTTGAATACTGTGCTGGATTCTGCCTTAATGTATCCCAGTACAGGACAGTGGCCTTCATTTGTCCTTTTTTTTTTTTTTTTTCTTCCCTTCTGGTTTGAGGGGCTTTGTCAACTTGAAAGGGAGAAGTTACCTAAATGCTTTAAGGGAGGTTGTATGTTCAAACCTAGCCTTGTCTTAAACTTTTGTAAACTGGAAATCTTCAAAAATGTATTCTGTATTCCTGAATAAAATCGGTGTTTTAATACTGTTTGCAAGTGAGCATGTCCCCTCATGAAGCCTCAGTTGTTTAAGATTTGTAGCCTCGTATGTGAGGCTTCTTACAATTTCTTTTACATTCCATTTTAAGTTTTGTTAAATCTTTGTGGATTTTAAGTATATTTTTACAACAAAGGTATATTGGAAACCCACATGTACCTGCGTGTATAAAAATATATTACACAAATGAAAATCACATAATTTCATAATTTCTCATTTTGCCGTTCTGTTTGTACTATCAAAGATAAGGCATCTGAACCAGTGGTGTTTTGTTGTCTGCTTTGTTGTAAAGCTCTAGAGGCTTCAGCAGAGATTGGTGCTCTGTGCTGTATATGGATTTCCTAACAGAGCCAAGGGGCCTTCAGCATTCGCTTCTCCCTGCCACTTTCCCACCACTTACATCCCCAGCACAGCGTCTCTGTTTATCTCCAGGTCTGTGATCCATGTGTCAGACGTGTGAGCCAGATTCAAGTTGAGATGCTTTGTGGAGGCAGCATGTCTGGCTGCAGTCCTGTGCCAGGACTCTTTCCCTTTCAGATCCTTGCAGGTACCACCACTGTGATGGGAACTGTCCAACCCCATGAAGTCCAGGCCCACTTGACTTCTGGATCATAGCCACTCTTTTTATCAAAGTCACACAAGGGACTATTGTTAACAAGTACCCCTTATGTTATAAGGTTACTTTAACAGACCAAGGAGAACAGATTCAAATGTTACATCTAAATATTTGTATCTATAGCAATTTTACTTCCATGACTCTTCTCCACTTGCTACTTTGACAAATCTAAATATTTGTATCTATAGCAGAGGTTGGGTTGACGAATTTTACTTCCATGACTCTTCCACTTGTGCCTTGACAAAGGCACACCACTTTTACCGTTATCCTCGTTAATTAAATCACATGCCCTCGCTCAAATTCTCAGATGGTAATCTTTGTTGGATGCTGGCAAACTGCCCCAAAATAGCTGTGGATCCAGAATTCATACCAGCAGCACAAGGGAGGCAGAGCTGTTGAGGCTGTCACAGTGGGCTCTTTGCAGGGGAGAGGATGCTGGGGTCTCAGAGCTGCTTCGTTCAGTCGCATCCCAGCGAGAGCTATGCTTGAGAAATGTTGATTCAGAGGACAGCTGCTTATAAAAATAAATACCATACTCTCCAGCTAAGCTCCCTGATTAATCTTTTTTACTCTCTCTGCTTTGATTTGTTTAAAGATCTTAATTTTTATACCTTAAAAATTAAATAGGCAGCAGTGGTTTCTGAGTGCGGCTTCTTTTCTTGCTGATTTGTAAGCAGTCTCTTGATCAGTCAGCCTCAGTTATCTGTTGGAGAGAGAACTAAGCAGCTTTTCACTGTTTGGGGAGCTGTAGTCCAAAATGATGTGCTGTTATTAATTGAAGACAAGACATCTTCATGTGGAAATTCACAGTTCTGCTTTTCAAAGTGAAGTTGAGGGTATGCATATTGCATAAAGCACTTCGGAAAAGTACTGGATTGATCTCTCTAGGGAATTACTTTTCTGTTTATCTCCCAAACATACTGTGAATGGATAAACTGAAACATGATCCTCTGCTTCCCAAAATCCCAGTAGTATTCCTTAAAGCCTTATTGAGGGGACCACTGAAGAAGAGGTGGAGCAGTTTTGGGGCTGGTCACACCCTTAGCATTTCTGCAGGAATGGGCACTAAGTGTTTCAGAAGTGCAGTTGCTTTGGTGCTGGATACCATGCAGAAGACCCCTATTCCCTGAGAACTGATTTGGGACCATCACTTCCTGTATGCTTCCAATAGCCACTCTACAGGTGGCTTTGTTTTTTGTTTTCCCAGTAGCTCTTACCTAAGGTTAATTCCTATAAGTTACCCTAAGGTAAAACCTTTCATATATCATTATTTGATTCCACAGCCTGTAACTCCTTCAGATTTAAACCACAGTCATTTCTCAGCACAAAAGGTACAAGGACGTTCACCTGTGTAACAACAGGAGTAAGAGCTCAGCTTCACCCAAACCCATTCACTCCTGGAGGAGCACCCGATCAGTTTGACTGAATGAATCTGAATGGTTAGTTACATTTATTTGGAATATCTGCCGTTTCCTTGACAGATGGGACTCATGTTGCAGCACAGTGGTGAAGTATGACGTTGTGTTTGACAGAGTAGATTTTTCTTCTCATTTGTTTTTGATAGAGTTATCTTAGTAATCTAAAGTAGCACTAGTTTGCAGAATGTATGGGATAAGGGTAGGACAGCGAGGTTGGCTGTTTGAGAGATATATGTGTGTGTGTGTGTGTGTGTGTTTGTGTATATATATATATATATATATAAAATTCCTTTGGAAATTTCTTAAGTGTTCCAGCTCTTTTACCTGAATAAGAAATATTTAAATGCTGCACAGTAAGTGCCTTTGCAGACTAAGGAAATATGGTTGCTACTTGGCTGCTCTTTTGCTAATTTCTGTTTACTGAGATATGGTGCAAAGTCAAGACCAAAAATTCTCCATGCATCTGTTGCTGTATTTATTGTTCTCCCCTGGCAGCCTGTGCAGAACAGAAGAGTTAGCAGAACCAACAAATTACCCCAAGTGAATTTGGAGAATGCTTTGCTTCAGGAATAAAGAAGCTGGCTTACATATCCATTTTCAAGGTGTCATGTTAGATATGCTGAATAAGACATGGATTACATAAAATAAAATTATACCTGAGCTTCTACAGGGGGAAAAAAAAAGGCCACAACCTGAAAGGTGCAGCAGATCTTCATCAGCAAAGCCAGTCTCTGGAGCTGGCTGCAGGTCAGGGTTAGAATTTCACATAGAAATGCACTGTAAGACCAAGTGGAGCTGAGAGTGCAGCACTCACAGTAGAAGGGGTTTGGTAGAATGAATTGGTCTGTCTGGTATCTGTTACCTGAAATAGGTGAATATCATTCTAGACCAATTGTAAGCTTCCTTCAGGAAGCTAAATAGAAATCCTTGGGCTGTTTTGTTGAAATTATGTTCCTCAAGTCTGTAATCACTCTTATTACTCTTCTCTTTCTTCTTCCTTTTTATCTCTTACAAAGATGGGAGGAAGATTTGCACTGTTTTTTTAAATAGGGAATACCTGAGACAGGGAGAAACATAAAGATGAATTTCAGGAATAATAGAACCTGCATCTTCCAAGATTCAGCTTCCTGACCACTGAGTAGTGCTGTCTTATCCATACATCTGTGATCTTTTAAATCCACTCAATTTAACAGAAGATTTTTTGCAGATTTAAGGAAGGGGGGGGGAAAAAGGTAAGTCTGGACTTGCAGGTAAGTGTTTCAAGTTCTCTTTGCAAAAATTCGGGTGTTGATCAAAACCATAAATATTTGAATTCTTTATTTTCTTCTAATTGTTAGGTATTTGTTTGCCATATTATTTTTTCAGACTCATTGAAACTGTTACTCTGTATAGCTCTTTGCATAGAGGAGGATTCTGCTCTAGAATAAGATTCCAGGCTGGGTATTTCTGTAGGTTTTCACAAAGGAGGGTTGTAGGTTAATGTATATGTGGACTGTGAGTGTCTCCTTAAGGAGCTGTGGTGTGTTGGAAATGGGTTGCTGTAAATAACACTGGTTTAAAGATGTGAACTGTGACTGCAGTGTGTGGAGGGCAGGGCCACAGGTTCCTCCTACAGGTGCTGAAGAAACACTTTGTCAGATGGCTGGCACATTTTTTGCTTTACAGAACTGGGGAAAGGAGGGGGAGGAAATAGGAGGGAGAAATGTCATTTTGACCCTGAGTGTATAGGTAGCCCAAAGTGATACGAGCAACTACAGAGAAGAGTGCAACCCAGCTGCCTTCATGCTGACATTTGAAAATACAGCTCAAGATAGTGCTTTGAAGGGTAATGTTATTAAAAAAACAATAAAGTCCCCACTTTATTGATATTGATATCAAGAATGAGATGACTAATGTGGGTAAGAGAGTGATTTGAAATGATTTTTGGATGGCTTTTTTTTTTTTCTTCCTTTGAAATTTTAGATGAAGTTAATTATGGAATGGCAGCAGCATCTGAACTGAAGGGAGTGCTTTTATCTCACCTCGTGCTTTTAAAATAGCTGTGCTCTTATCTCTGCTTTGAGGAAGGGGGTGCAGGGGGAGAGCACCCTGGTAGCACCTGGTGGTCACCAGATGAATGAAATGTTTTATAAGACCTGAGGCCATTAAAGGCCTCAGCAAAGATATTAAGAGCCTGCCAATGTGCTGATAGCATGTTTTGTATTAATCTGATGAAGTAAGCGGAGGAGCTGTTTCCAGCATAGGCAGGTGCAGTGTAGGGAAGAACTTAGAAAGCCCAGCAAGGTGGGCTTTGAGCTGCTCTGGGCTGTAAGGGGAAAGCGTGATGTGGCACCGAGACAGAGGACTGAATGCAAAACCCTAGGAGGACGAGGCCCTGGCTGGGGAGGAAGGGGGAGGCAGGGAGCTGGAGAACTAATAGCATTGCTGCCTGCTAAGCCCATCAAGGCAGAAATTGTCTTTGCTCTTGTTTTTTTCCTGGGGATGTGCGTGCACCAACCTGGGGATATGCGTGGTGAGATCCCAGCTCACATGAGTGCTGAAGTCGATACTGCTGTGTCAGGGTGAGTCTTCCTTAAGCTGCTGGGTAATGAGCCTTATAACCCTGTTACAGGCAGAGGTTAATCCTGCTGCATGGTGTGCTGGGTAGCACCAGCAGCTTCAGGGGTTATCCATCACTTCTCAGTGACACAGGACATGCCTGCACAGGCACACCTAAGGGTTTCAGATCCTTTCAAGGAAACAGGCACTTATTTTATTGGATGAAGTCTGATCTGACATTCTATAATCACCTGTAGCCAATGGTCCATCTCTTGTCCTGCTGAGCTGTGCTGGATGGACTTTTGATCGTGACTATCCTACTTCTGAAGTGAAAGAGCCTTTAAGAAAATAATCATACTTAGGATTTTTCTTTGTCAGGTCACCAAGGCAGAATCCATGTGAGGGGAGATCTTGGATATGCTCAGGGCTTTGGGCTTCAGCCTTCTCTCAGTGACTGAGGATGGTAGCTGAACCTCTATGGCAGCCCCAGGGTAAGTCTGTCTGAAACTTGTTAAACCACCTTTTGGGATCCAAACATCCCCTTAAACAGAAGCAGCAAAGATCATCTTTACCAAATGGAATGTGGCAGGTCCAAAGGCAAAGGGGAGGAAATTAAGGGGAGGGAGGGATAAGAAGCTGTTATCTGGAAACAAGCTTGTGCTGTACTCTTTGGAGTCTGACTTCACGCCGTCAGTCACCTATGAAGGATTCCTGAGGCTGTGGGGGAGCTTTCCCTTACCATTCTCAACTGTTAGAAAAATGCCAGAGGGTCTGTCTGCCCTTATCTCTGTTCAGTCTGAAAGTTTATTAAGATGCCCTGAAGATTTTCACATTTTATTTGTCCCTGTGGTTCTGTCAGCTTCATTTTACTTGTCCCTTTGGTGAAGGTTTGGTGCCTCTGTGCATGCTCAGTCTGAAGATTGCCTTCTGGCCCTTGCTTTCTCTTAAGCTTACGTGACTGCTTTACAGGGCCCTGCTGATGGAATGTAATTCAAGGAATTAAAGTTATCTCTGAACTTTTATTGCATATTTTCACAGCCCAACATCTACCAGTGGTTCCTATTACAATTTGAGTTAAGGCCATCTTATATGGGCTTTGTACCCTCTTGTATGATGGATTTTAGATTCATAGAATAGTTTCAGTTGGGAAATACTTTTAAGTTCATCAAGACAAACCATTAATCCAGGACTGTGAAGTCCACCACTAAACCATGTCCTGAGCACCACATCTGTACATCTTTTAAATACTTCTCCAGAGATGATGACTCTACCAGTTCCCTGGGCAGCGTGTTCCTTGACAACTGTTTCGTTGAAGAATTTTTTTCCTAATATCCAGTCTTCATCTCCCCTGGCACAACTTGAGGCAATTTCCTCTCATCCTGTCCCTTGTTGCATGGGAGAAGAGACCAACTCCCACCTCACTACAACCTCATTTCAGGTAGCTGTAGAGAGCTTTAAAGTCTCCTCTGAGCCTCCTTTTCGCCAGGCTAAACAACCCCAGCTCCCTCAGCTACTCTTCATTAGACTTGTGCTCTGTACCCTTCACCAGCTCCATTGCCCTTCTCTGGACAAGCTCCAGCACCTCAGTGTCTTTCTTGTCATGAGGGGCCCAAAACTGCACACAGGGTTCAAGGTGTGACCTTACCAGTTGCTGAGTACAGAGGGACAATCTGTAATGGTCATGTTGGGCCACAGTGTTTCTGATACTATTCCTGAAGCACCCCTTTTCTGAAGTGGCAGACTGGAAAAGTCTCTCCCTAGCAGCACACCAGCACTGGCTTGGTAACAGCAGGCATGCCCAGCATCTGAGGCATTACTCATCCTAACACAGTCATATTTTCAGTCAGCAGCCTGTGCAAGGGGTAGGGTACTTCCCTGTAAGCAAGGCGCTGGATTCAGACAGATCAACAGTGCACTGGTTATGATACGCGTGTGATTTTCAAGTGTCTTGTTTCTTCCAGTGGGAAATTATAGCTTTGGCTGTAGTCTGGTGAGTCTAGGAGTCACAACTAAAGGAAGAAATTTTCAAATCCAGGTTCTAAAACAATAAAACATCTCAGATGGTTACTGCTGAGTTTATGGCCCAGTGAATAAACAAATCACTGTGTGATCCTTCATGCTTCTAGTCTGCCTGATCTTCATTTCCCCTCTGCAGCCTACCCTCATCACCCAAAAATCAAACACATGGCAATATAATCAAATGCAATGCGATAGTCTCCTTTTCCTTCTCTGGCAGGGCTTGTTTTTCATCCTGTGCTACAGAACAAGGAGGCCATGAACACATGAACCTGAATTCATGGCTCTCCCTCTGGTTCAGAAAGAAATTACTCAGATATTTTTCCAAGATCAGTGAGTTGCCGTCGTGTCCCAACAAGCTTGCACTCCCTGGTAAGGGCATGAAAAATGATCCTTTGTCTTTTGTGTGACACTGGCACTGTGGGTGATAAATGCTTCCCTCTTTATGCCCATTTATGTTATGGCATTGTGCATCTTTCTAGATAAGCTGTGTGGCAGCTCCGTCGTTAATCAAACATTGCTGGCCTATGAACTGGAGGCCTAGAGAACACTCTTCTAGATTTGACCCAACTGAATGCAGGATAGAAGGGGCTGATGGTTCTGGGAGGACTGGGATTATGTTCAGTAAAATCACATTTCTTTGCTGAGAGCTGTGCACTCACATAAACAAGTGAACCCCTGGAGTATTAGCCTGATTATATAGCAACCTCTCCTTGAACTGTATAAAGCATTTAATCTCCTTTAGTCTGCAAGTAAACCAGTGATTCTCAGTTAAGGTAAAAACAAAGGGGAAATTATCAAGAAATTGTCACTGGGTGCTTTTAGACAAGCTTCTGGAAAATGCCAAAGAACAGCACTTTATCATTTTCTAGCTGAAGAATATTAGTTCCAAGCTTTTAATTTTGGAGTGTTGAATGACCTCCTAAACACACCCTGCTCCCCAAGTGAGACTGCTAATGAAGCAAACAGATGTTGATTTGAACAGAGTAAAAGGACATCATAAAGATGTGCTTTGAAATAGCCAGACAGAGCAAATTACACAGGAGACTGTGGAAAAGAAAGTGATGGAAAACTGAGAGCAAACCACCACAGTTCATATTGTTCACCAAATGGCCCAACATGGGAGGGGAAAGCTGTTTAATTATCTTCCATAATCTGATATTAATAAAACATTTTCTAACCAGAAAATGTTGGGCTGATCATTAAGGAATTGTAGTCCTGATCAAGCACAGGGGCCAGTCTCATGCATCTGTCTGTGTCTGTGCATCTCACTGCTGTCTCCGGGGCTGTGCATGTCAGCAATGACATTTGTTTGCTTTCTATTTTAAGCAATGCCTAGGAGAAAAGTATAACTTTTTTTTTTTTTGCCTCTCTCCCAAACTAATGTAATTTGAAATGCTATGCCAGGGAGTCTGGAAGGCCTGAGGCAAAAGTCGAAACTGTGACCTTCTGAATATTAAACCGTATCGTGGCAAGTTGAGCATTCCTCAGAAAGGGAAGGGGCTGGGAAGGATGGCCCTTGGGCTGTCTGTTTCATCACTTTCTAGTCCCTCTGCCCTGTCTCTGGACCCCTTGTGTTCCATGACAGCAGGCTGGCTGAGGCTGCTAGCTGGCCTTTCAGTGATACTTTCTCTCTGGGAATTGCTGACTGCTTTACAAACACTGTGACCTAGGCTTTATAAGCTACTGTGATGGTACAGAATGACAAAACCAAATAATTCACTTATTTCAAGTCCAAAGTAAAAATAGGTAGTGGAATCTGCCCCAAGACCACAGGCTGAGGAGAAACCCTAAGCTGATTTTATTGCTACTCTTTCCAAAGACTTCTGCTGCTGGAGCAATAGAGTGTCTCCACTTTACACCCATTTTCTCTGTCCTAGTTCATCGCAGACTGCTTTCTTGTCCCATACCACGGCACTGGAAGCAGTTATCTAGATGTTCAGCGCTTTGAGAAGTTACAAATGAGTCACTTAAACTATGTCCCTTAGGGTGGGAAGAGGGGAGGGGACAGCTTTGTTTTGGGCCCAGCTACCAAAGCTGGGAGCAAAGGAATGACTTTTAGAAGAACACTTAACTACAGAGTAACCCACTCCCTCATCTGTACTGACTACATGGAGGTAAGCAAACCAATATCCAAGCCACACACATCTCCAAAGCTTTGGTATTTTGGTGTCTGATGTTCTGATACTTTCAGTAAAAATTAATTAATTAATCTGTTGGCCAAAGTCTCCACAGCAGCCTGATTAACACACAGCCAAATGCTTCTCTCTTCTGACTTGCTGAACTAGAAATCAGTTTTGTTTGCTTAGCTGGTGTTTTGCGTTTTTGTGGGAGGTTTTTTTGGTGTTTTTAGGGGTTTTTTGCTGTGAACAAAATGCTTCCTTGTTTCTGCTGTGCCTGAAAGGAGAAGGACAGCAAAGCAGCCTTCAGTCTCTCATAATCATCAAACAACAGTTTTGCAGTCTTTGAGCGTCATCTTGCACCTTTCCTTGCTGTATGGCAAGTTCTCTGTTTCCCTCCTGCTTCCTTCTGTCTGTTCATTAAAATTGTTGTGATCACATCTCCCACAGCAGAAATAAGTAGGAGCTGTGGGTACCCTGATGGCCCAGCTTGCTGCTACTCCAAAACAACTGTGGCAGCTGCTCAGACTCAGAGAGAAATTTTAGTGTCACTTTGTGCCTTGTACTAGGTTTAGTGAATAATAAATGTGTAACTTAATCAAAAGCAGATCCCTCTCAAGCAGACACACATCAGTTCTGTGTGCGTGCAACCACTGCTGTCTCTCTGGGGAGAAATTGAAACATCCATTTGCCAGTCCTGCCTCAAAATCCTTGTGCAGGCTATTATGCAGTCCCTTACAGAGAACTAAAGCTTTTCAGCTTCTGTATGTAAGCTAGGAAGAAATTAAGATCCTGCTTTTACCTGGTGGACCTCATCAGCAGAGAGAAGTGAAACAGCCTGAGCACAGAGTCACAGCTGTGTGAGTCAGGACAGCACCCCTGGATCCTGGCCTGCTCTTTCAACATCTGAGTTGTGTGCACTCGCTTCAGCTGACAGGGATAATGATGGAGAGATCTTTGAAAGCATCTGAGGGATTTAGAAGTGCAGTAGGTGTTTCAGAATGTAGCTCTTCATGCCTGTTCAATACACCACTGGCACAGTTTTGTGTTACTACAGGGTGTGTAAAAACGTACATTGTCCACAATAGTTTTGAGGAAAAAAAGTGGATTATCAAGAACTGGACATAAGTAACTGTCTTGTCAAAAACCTGATCAACATGTGGTTGATCAGCTTTTTCCTGATCTAGGCATCACCAGCTCAATCCTGCTGACAGTGCCTGGAGAACTGCTTTTAGCAAAGGAAATGTTCCTCTCTTACCCCTCTCCTCACTGCCTGTCACATGCCCTGATGGCTGAGGCATCCCAGCAGCCATTTATTAGTTCTAGCTGTATGTTTGCTGTGTTTTAGCAAGGAGTAGGGAGTCATCACAGTGATATTTGAAAGTGAATTTTGCCTAACTTTGGCCCAAGGGCCAGCTGCTAAGGCCAAAACCTCAGATTAATGTGATTTGAGGTTGGATTTGTTACTTAGACTTTCCCAGAGGTTTCTGTGTAATGCCACAGCTTTTAAACCTCATTTCAGTTTGCCTTGCTTAGACAAACTTTTCTGTGGTCTTCCAGAAGAGCAAGGGCCTGATAGAACACCTCCAGGATGGATGGGACCTGCCCAGTTTTCAGGAGTGTTTCTTCATGGCCTCTGATGGCATATGACCCCCTGACCTGGATTGCAGGTGAGGAGCAGCATCTGCAGTGCCCATGAGGAGAGTGGGGAATAGGGACCACAAACCTCTGCCACCAAGATCACATCTCCATAGGAAAACAGGAGTTTACTTATCAAAAGTGGAAATGATGCCTTGGAGTGTAGCAGCTGGCTTAACTGGCAGAGCTGGTCTCCTTTCGCAGTGGGACTGGGGTGGTGGATGGGGTGCCTGCCAAGCCTCCTCAGTCAGTGTTGCCTTGTTCAAGAGAGTTTTGAGGGCAGGGAGGGAAGGAGGGAAGACCCTACCACTGGGGCTCCTCATTGTTTCTGCCTGTGGAAATGGCTCCTTTCTCATGGGTAGTAATCACTCAGGGGATTTTAGTGGGGCAGGATGGGATGGATGGGGCAGGATGGCAGCAGCTAAAATGAGACTCTTGCAAGGGGCAGGGGAAAGGCAGATGGCTCTGAGCCTGCAGAAGAATGATGAGGTGTCAAGGTCTCAGGGCAAGGATTGCTCCCCTTGAGGAGGAGAGGTGACCTTGAGGAAACCAGTGTTTCAGTGTCCCCTCATTTCACAGGGCCCTCTCAAGCAGCCTCAGGAGCTGCAAGAGGGGATGTGAGAGGAGACTTCAATGGCTGCAGGAAGGGGAGAGGGGGTCCCTTGATCTCCCACCGTCTGGGGGGGATGAGAAGCAGTTGGCTCAAAATTCACGTGCAGGCTGGGGACTGGGAAAATATCTTTGTAAAAAAGGCAGCAAGGCATGGGTTGGGCTTCAGGAAATGTCTTGTGCCAGCTGAGGGAAAGAGCTCTCAGAAGTGGCAATGCATGTGCCTCCTGCCCAAGTCACTCTGCATCACCCACCTGCCAGAATTCCTGCAATCTGTGCTATGGTTCCTGACCACTGCTTGTTTACTGACCCTATCCCAGTGCTACACTTGCTTGGAGTCTTCTCCAGGCATCAGTACTTAGGTTGCTATCTTGCTGTCCTTTCAAAATGTACCCTTATTTCACGTCTTTGAGCTTGTGGTGTGAAAAAAAGAGCCTGCTCTCTAAAGAAGCTTTTCCTAGTTTTGAGCCGTTCCCAACCTGACCTGGTGAGATGCAGGCAATAGTTTTTGTACATGAGAAGTAATGCAGCCATGGTAAAGAGTGAGCCACTGGCCCTTGCAAAGTATTGTAATAAATTTTTGATGGAGATGGGTGATGGAGAAAGGATAGGGAAAAAAATCAAATGGTCTTAATATCAAAGGAGGAGAGAGAGGCAATTAACATGGTCAGATGCAGGAAATCTGACAGGAGAGATGACCACTACCAGAATTTGCAATCACATCCTCCTGTCCAGACCCTATCAATCTTGCTAGGGAATTTGACAGGCAAGAAAAGTCAAAGAGCAGCCGAGGGATTCTGAAATCAAAGGGCTTTGAAAGCTGGATCAGAGAATAGAGCAGTTTTCCCATCTGCTTTGAATTTATCATTGCTAATGAGGAAGCAGCCTCTGGTCTGAGTGAAAAGGTTTGACCAGAGGGGTCACTTGATATATCCATCGTGTAGGGTATTGAGGGATTCTCTCCAAGTTAACCCTTTCACTGTCAAGTACATACAAATGAGCAATTCAGACTGACATGGCACAAGGAGGGACAGAGCATGCTTTTTGGACTTCCAGATCAGAGGGTCCTGTTTATCTGTCTGTCTGGTGGGAGCTCTGGCAGGCAGAGGTGAAAATCCCAGCATCAGTCCCTCCTGCTGATCGTGTCATAAGCCGGTGTGAGTCTTGCTTTTTTGCTGATTTGGCTGTGGTCAGTTTTGGAATCCAAGATCTTGAATGAGCATCACTTTGCTCAGTAATAAAAAAAGTAATTTATATACAAAAGTTATTTATATACAAAACTGGAAGTGGTTGTGTCAAACACTTATTTACAACTAGGCCCCGTGTACTGCTCAGGTTGGATGCTGTCCCTGTCAGCAGAAGTTACATGAGGGCACAGACCTCCATCCACCAGCCTCCTGGTCAGGGTTCATAAGCAATGGGGACAGCACCACATATGGGTAAAAAAACAGATGGGAAAATAGGCCGATGAGACTGAGAGGAGTTTTAGAATTAATTCGAGCCCTTTAGCAACCCATGAGAGTTTATCTTGAGATTGGTAGCCTCATTATTTAAGTACCAAATGCCAACTTTCCCATTCCAGATTCATAAAAACTTCTTTGTGTTTCCTGCCCTTCCTTGCCCTAAATGCTGATGACATTATATTTGCTTTTCTAGGACTCCTTCTGATAATGCTGAAGGCACAACAGCCAGAGATTAAAGCCATGGAGATCTGCTCGCTGAGGTTATGATCCCCAATTATCATTCAATACTGCTGCCTGTCTGCAAGGCAAGAGCTAAACACAAGGCTCACAGAGCTGCAAATCTTCAGAAGGAGACAAAGGGTGCAAGAGGAAATGTTGGCATGTGAGCCACATCCCTGACTCACCACTGAAGAGATTGTCCAGGTAAGCCAAGAAGCCTCTGTTGCAACAGGGAGCTTGGTGGCTCACATTGCAAAACTATACTCCATCTCTTCTCTTTAGCACTGCAGAGCTCTGAGCCTAGTTGACCATCAGAATAGACATTGGTTACAAAGGTAAGTTCAGGGGTTGAGTTCAGAAAACTTGCAGAGCATGTGAATGGATGCTTGACTGGGTCCATCTGCCATGAATCCTTCCCTAGCTGTTGCATTAAGAGTATAGAAATCTGGCAGAAAATAACCCCCCTTACTTTCCAGCTGGTCCTCAGAGGTCAGAGGAGCTGGTTGCAGTTGGGTTTAATTTCTGATAATGATCAATTCAGCACTATAAGGTTGGTCATGTTCACTGAGATCCCAGATGCACAAATACTGTGGGTCACACTAAAAGTCTGGTTGCACTCGCAATCACAGATTCACATATAATGCAGTTTACCAATGACACTGTAAGTCTGATGGAGTTCAAAAGAACTTTCATGAATACAGATTCGCAAATGGTGCAGTTTATTGGGGCGGCAGGTTACAGCTTCTTGTGAGATTGCTAGTGATAAATTCACTAGAACTGCAAAATATAAATGCATAGTGCAATGTACAAATGTTCCCATGTATAATCCACTGCAGTCAGAGGCACAAATCTTACCAAAGAGATGTCACTGTTTTTTGAAGGAGAGAGGAGCAAGCCCATCGACTTGTCTGCAAGGTGAGGTCATATTCTCATCCTCTGCCACTGAGGATTTCAAATGCCCATTTATATTTCTGGGAGAAGTGGAGGTAAGACTGTAGTCAAAATATCCTGTTATTGCCATCATAAATGGGGGGGGGACAGGAGGGAGGCAGGCAAGTTATATGTAAATGAGGGATATCAAGAGTTACACAGAAAGTACAAAGTGTGTGTGGTTTTGTGCAAGGGTAGAATAGAACCATGACATTTTGGTGCATCAGTGTTGTTAGTGTCACTCCCTCTTCCACTGAGTCCAGCAGTAAGGGTCATCCAGCTGGCCTGATAACCTATCACCCCATCACCAGGCCAACATGCCCACAGTCCTGCTGAGGTAATCCTTTCACCACAGTAATCTCACAACATATCTGATGGAAATCCCTTCACTATGTATCTCATGGCATATCTCATGGTTTTAGGCCTAGTTCCTGCACTGCAAAACACATTTAAGCCTTTAAACCACATTTAAAGCACAAGATGAGATAAATTAGCCACATCCATTCAGAACAGGATACAGTATGGCCTTAACTCGGCATTTGCAACCTGACCTGTCATGTCTGAACAAAGTAAGTGTAAGGTGAAAGATGTTGACCTGCCTGTGCAGCTGTGTGTGCTCTCAGGCACTGGAAGCAGAAGGCACTGGTGAGTTAGGATGGCTCAACTGACATGGAATAATGTGTTAAAAGGTAGTGGGCTGATTGTGTAGCTGAACCCGGAGATTTGCATGAGCTTAAAACCATAAAATGCAATTACTCTCTAGGGATTCATTCACAAACAGACTCAGTTTGTGATCAGACGAAGGAATGTGACAATGTCTCTACTGTGCCCTGTCATCTTTCTGCCCTTCTGGAAGACTGCCTTTCCTGAAGTATTTCTACTTTAGCTGTCTCCTTGAATGTCAGGATATGTAGTTTTAGAACAACCTGTCATCTGACTTCAGCACTGTTGCACAGGGCCTCTTAACAGCACTTCTGGGCCTGCTTTGGTGGATTGTGATTATGTGGTGGATATCAAATAAAAGAGGGTCTCCGAGTGGATGAAGGATGCTGTGGCCATTGGTTAATGTGATATTTAGGATTATGTTTTAAAGTAAAGTGTTGGGAATTCAAGAGACAGTGAGTTTTCAAGGACATTTTATCTACTGGGAGTGTTTAAGCCTGGAAATATACAGTGTTGATAACACAGCAGGATTAAAGCTTGCTGCATCAGATTCAGCACAAATTTGGTTGTCAGCTAGCAGCTACAGCACAAAGTCCTTAAGCAGTAGTTAATTCTCTTACTTGGAGGCCTTTCTGCTTGCTGTCTGCTAAATTCCAAATACTGGCTGACAATTGTCTGTTTAGAGCACTGTCTGTTCTCAAATCTCCCCTCCCAACTGCTGCCTTCCCTACTGCTGTACTCAATGAACAGCTGACTGGACTCGACGCTGAAATCAGCAGGACCAGGTGCATTCACTACATACTCTAAATATGGCATGGCTTAGGGATCCAGCCTTTCAGGCTAGAATTAGTGGATATATTTTTAACACAAGCTGTTTTTTCAGCTGAATATAGGTATCGATCTTCTAAATCCAAGGTTTTGCTTAGTCTAACCTGAGTTAGGTTACCTAGCAATCAGGTAATGCGTGTTAAATTAAATCTATGGTGTGGGTCACTTTCAGCCTGCCATTTCTCATCACTAGGCTGACTGGTGAACATTTTCAGTCTCATTGCTCTCAAGGAGCATAGTAAAATTGATCCTTCCCCTCCCTGCTTCATTCTGTCTCTCTTTTTTTTCTTCTTTTTTCCCCTGTAATGCTCCTTGCACCAAATAAAAAAGGTAAGCTGTATTCATTGGAGCAGTATTGATGCTGTCACTGCCTTCCTAACAGTGCCTGACTGGATAGAGAACCCTGTGCTGCCTGCAGTCATGTCACAAATTAACACCAGAGAGCCCTAGTCCTGTGTCCTTGCAGCAAACCTGCCCTTCAGACTGTGCTCCAAACCGGACAGGAAGGTACTAACACAGCATGAAAAACAGCTGGGGGGGGGAAGGAGGGAGAATCTGTGGAGATGGGTTGGATTTACTTTTGTTTCAGAAGCACAGTAGGACTGTGTGGTCATACAAAGGCAGTATATAATGACAGGGACAAGTGATCTTTTTAGTGGTGGATTCAGAGGACTCCTGGTGGAGGGCTCCTGAGGGGTGCAAGGGGAGGAAGAGAGGAAGAAGCACTGGTTAAGAGGCTGTTTTATAATTATAAAAGGGCTTGTGACATTTTCTGTATAAGTCAAAGTAAGATAGATCTCAAGGGGATAGTAATAGACCCATAAACCTCTTTGTGGGCCAGCCCGAATAAAGGACATCACCTGAACATAACTAGTTCATTGCAGGCATTTCACTATCAGATGTGGGATGTCCAAACATCATAATTCTATAATAGAAGTGAGTTAATAAGGCAATAATGGTAATGATGAACTCCCTAGTTGGTTTCAGAAGAAAAGAAAAAATCTGTATTTCTATTTCACTTAGGATGGCTGAAGGCCCGTTTACTGTTCCCTGCATCTGCTTCATCTCAGGTTTATTTGAGTGATACATCATCACTCCACCCATGAGACATCCCTGGTACCTGCAAGCTCTGCAGACCTCCTAAAGGCCTGCGAGGCTGTATTGCCTTCCAGAGCATATTTATTCTGTACCCAATCTTACAATAAATGACTGGAAACCAGGCAACTCTGACAAAAGACCAAAACATGCTGGGCAAAAGGGACCTTAGCTATGAAAATGAAATTCATGTCAGTGAGTCAATCAGAATCATCCGGGCTTGATTCGTTTGGAAGTGCCTTCCTCACTCTGCATGCACATGTGCTCCACACAGTGGGGAATTTAAATACATGAAATTTATTCCTCGTGCCCATTCATCTTCGCAGTGTCAGCTGTATGAAAGGAGAGGCAAGGCTAAGGGACAAGATCCTACTGGAGAGGTGGAGAAGGGAAGGGGGCGTATCCAGGGAAATCATCTGGATAGTTGCCGATTTACTGGAATTGAGACAAAGCAAAGGGGGTTCTTCCTAAACAAACAGATGAATTGGTCTTTCATTGTGGTCTCCATTGACAGTTTCCTTGTGAAGCCTTTCATATGAATGAAATAGAAGGACACTGTTAAAGTGGGTCAGGGAGAGGTGAAGGGTTGCAATCAGCTACAAACCCCAGCAGGACATGATTCCTTTGAAGACGTTGTTATAGTGACTTAGGTGTTAGTTCAGCAATCAAACCCTGTTATATTTTCAGAGCTGTGTGGTACTGTGCTCCTGAGGAACTCGAGAGAGAGCGAAATTCTGCCAAATACTGGGGGTTTTTTTAGGCAGCAGAAAATCATTTCACCCTTCACTGTCATAGGGAACACAATACTCTGGCATTGACACCTTTGTCTTGGCAATATGCTCAGTGTGCTTGTAAGTTCCTTTACCTACACACTTCAAGAGGCTTAATGCCCAGTGGATCAGTTAATAAAACAGGCATAACCTATAAGTCTTTTATCTGCTAGGCATAAGTCAGAAATAAAGTGTGATGCTCAGAGTCACAGCAGAGACAAGCAGTTGGCTCAGAAGTCTGCATTTCCAGGCCTTACCCCCACCAAGGCTACCTGCTTCAGTTTTACTGGGGTCCCAGAGGTGACATCAAAACCTCCAGTTCTGCTGTTAAATACCAAACACAGCCTCACTATCCAGAGCTGGACATGCTGTGGAGCCTGGAGAGCTGCAGCTGTCCTCCTGAGCCCTTTGTTTCTGCAGCCAAGGAGCTGTGAGAGGTTTGATTTCTTGTAGGGCATGCAGAGGTCTAAGCAAAACCAGGCCATGGCCCAGAGTTGCACCAGCCCTATGCTGGGTGATACTCCTTGCCCAGAACACTGCTAATGTGAATAAGCTGCCTGTACTTAAGAATAAATATCATTAGTGACCAGGATTATTTTGTATGTTGTGATCATCCCCAAAGATTCTTTTCCCCCTCTCTAGGGAAATACTAATTAATTGAATTTCATCACCTGAAAGTCAAGTTCATTTTCAGTTACTAGCAGGCTACTACATAGCTCTCTTTGTTGTTTCATCTAAGGCATTAGGACAGTCTGTGTACTCTATTTTTTTTTTTTAAAGTTTGGTGCTTTTCATTTATTATTGAATTTTTGAAATAGGATGGTGTTCTTTCACTGCCAGCGTGCAGTCTGCTCTGAAGTGGAGAATGATGGAGTGTATGATACAGAATGATTTAAGTAAATGGAAATGTAGAGGAAGAAGAAATTTTAACCAAAAATGCCTCAACAATTACTTCTCTTGAAGGAAATTGTACTGAGATTTCTGACACTGCAGATTGGATGGGCTCAGAGGGAGGGTTATCAGAAATATATCAGAAGTATCTGAAGTTCCAAAGAAAGTACTACACACCTCTGAAAATTGGACCATTTTGCTATAAGCTGTTGCTGGTGACACCATCCACCCATTAAACTGCATAGATCAACCCTACTTATCTAGGAAAATAAGTAGGGTTGTGTCAAGCTGTGTCAAGCTGTTCTTGACACTGCTGTGTCAAGCAACTAGAAGTCTGATCCTGAAATCAGTAAAATATTTTGGTGATGCATTACAACCAAGGGACAGGATCCATGTAGGTACTGATGAGGGTACCATGGCAGAGTTGGTCTCCTACATGGGGCTGTAAAGACGAGGAGAATGTGCAGTCTAGAGAGGTGGTGTGCAAACTAGAAGATGGAATGAAGGTGCACCTTCATTAGGTTTCTTGCTAAGGTATTTTAGTTAATTTTTTGAAAGCATAGGAAAAGGTTTTTATTTTTTTCTTGCCTAAGGACAAGGCAAAAAAATATGTCCATCTTTTATTTCATTTAAAAGATCTTTGCTTTATTGAGAACTCTGTTACCACACCCACAGGGGAGCTTTGAACATGTCTATTTCAGTGCCTTTAATATTAGCCAGAACTTCTAAGACAGCACCAAAGGGAAAAATGAGGTCACTGGAAAGCAATGGCTAGAAATTGTAAATAAGATTCCTTATAGGGCTTATGTGGGAGATGAGAGTGATAGTGATGTTTGAAGTTTACCATCTGTGCCCAGGAAAAGGAAAACATCCTGATACACAGATGGCCAAGTATACTTTCATGCTGTTCTTTCCAGAGAGAAAAAAAAAAAAAGTAGTTGCTAAATGCAGTTCTGATAACTTTGAGTTATGCAGTGTACTCAAGTCATTCTTTTGTGTTTTTTTTTTTATTTCACTCTGATCTTCTGCTTATTTATTTGTCATCAGATACAAAAGCATAGCAGTTGTCTCTTGACATCCACTTCAAACTTTCTGGAGTTTCTGTCATTCTGGCTTAGTAGAGCATGGAATAATACTGACTGATACTAGTGGATTGAAAAAAAAAGAACATTCAAAAGTAATGGTCATATCTCTGCAGAGGCATAAAAAATGAGATCAATGCAGAAACAGGCTTGGGAATGAGGCCCCAGTGCCTAAATGCCACCAAGCACTAAGGAATCAAAATACTTTGAACAGTGTGCAACTTACTGATTCTGGTCATAAATCTTCTGTGTACTTCATACAGCCCTGCGACTGTGTGGAGTAGAAATACAGCTTAGGGAGCCTTGCTGACCTGTATAGGGCTTTGTTTGGATGTGAAGATGCCATTTTTCTCAAGACTTACAGATATAGAATGGAGGTTTGAACACTCCTGGACCTACATCCCTGATACAGTTGTAAAGAGGTCAGCATTTCCAGTCAGGCCTGTCAGAGCAAGGCCAGGCATTGATACACTGCACTCTTTTCATCCAGGATTCTTATCACTTCTTTACAGCACAGTGCAGAATGTCAAAGCAAACCTTGCAATGGTCCAGATTTTCGGTGTAAAGTTTCTCCTGCATCTTATTTGCATGGCTGAGTTATAGCCCTCTAAATTACAAACAAAAGCTCTGGCCAACTCTAGCTAACAGCTCTAATGGATACTATTATATTTCTGCTGCAAGTTGGCACTCAACCTTCACTATCTCATCAGCATAAAGGGATGCTGTCAACTTGACAAATTGTGTGTTCCTTGGGGGGGGAGGGGGGAAAGCCATACCTATTATTGTTCCAAACCAGGCTTTACGAGAACAGTAACTAGAAGAGAGTAAGGATGCAAACGGGGTGCTATTTAATTGCCTCTGTTCAGTGTGTTTACTTGGCATATTTGACAGCACTTTGTGGTGTGTCAGTGTTGCTAGTGTGCATTAGCACATCCCCTCCCAGGCTGCCAAGATGATGCCTCCTGGGAGGTGGGGGTGCAGAGGGGTCAGGGAGGAGAGGGAATGCTTTCATCCCAAGCCTTGTATTAACAGCAGCAGCAAAAGTGAGTGAAAAAGCAACAAGAGAATTTGTATATACGTTGCACAGGATGCCATTGTGCTTGGTGCACTGTTTGAAACTGATTTCCACATGCTTGGAAAAGAAGGAACTCCCCCTCACCCCATCTTACTTTCTTCTCCAGAGGTGATTTTTACAGTGTCCTGCTCACTGCTGTTTAAAGACAAATCTAGGCAAAACTTACATTGTCTGAGATAGATTGGTTTGGAAACATTCCAAATTGTCAGCATCCCTTAAAACACAACACTGTTCTTTCCCTTGTTTTCCCTTCTGGGTGCCAAAGCTGTCCCCAGAGGACATTGCATCTACCCTGGCAAACAAAAGGAAGAGTTCCTACTTCTTTGTGATTAAAATGACTGGCACACTGCAGAAAACTGTCTGCTACTTCCATCTCTGCCAGCTTCGCCTAAAATGTGCTCAGCTGTCTCAGCCCACAAATATGTGAGCAGTTTAGACGCTTTTTGCTAACCAGTAAATAATATCGCCCTTCTGTTTTGGTTCTGTTTGGACTATGGTGGTCACTCTTTTGCTCCCAGATTCTTAGGAGGACAGCCCAGACTACTGGCGAGAAACTGGTGAGGGAACAGAAATGGGAGACCAAGCTCGCCATCTCCTGGGGAAAAGGAATTTACGCTTTCAGAAATGTTTGTTTTATTTCATTCCTTCCTTTCATTCTCACTCTTCTTTCATTCACACATGCCACAGCGTGTTGGCAGGAGATGGTCGGGCGCTGTTCTGTGCCGTGCTGGGCAGATCCGGGCCAGGCAGAGCCCTTCTCCATCCCTTCTTATCCCTCCTCCATCATCATCCTTCCTCCAGCTTTGCTGGGTTTTCAGGATATTGGGGAAGAGTTTGGGTCTGGTTTTGCAGAGGGGGTGAGAGGAGCCCCAGGATGCCCCAAACCAATACAGTTTTAAAAGCAGATTTACAGAGCAAACTTAGTTGTTATCACTGCCTCTCCTGCCACAATGGCTCTTAAATCTGCTTGAGAACGTTTTAAAATAAAACATGCCATGTTAAGAAAATAATCTTAAATGTGAGTGGAGTCTGTCCCAGTTTAGCAGTCTGGACATATTCAGCTAACTGATTAACTTATACCAAATTCTCTCAAAGACAATGACATCTGTTCCTTGGTGTTTTAGCAAACTAGAATAATGCTGAATCTAAGCTAATTTTTTTTTCTTCTTCTTCTTCTTTTTCTTTTTCTCTATGGAGGGTTAGGCTGGATATTTGGAAAAGGTTCTTCCCCCAGAGTGTTGTTGAACACTGGAACAGGCTCTCCAGGAAAGTGGCAGCACCAAGCCTGACAGAGTTTAAGAAGCATTTGAATGACATTCTCAGGCACATTGTGGAATTGTTGGGGCTGGACTCCATCCTTGTGAGTCCCTTCCAACTTGGGATATTCTTGTTGGCTTGCCATGCCAGCTCTGACCTTGCTGTGGTCCCTCTTCTTTCTGTGACACTCGGTAAAACATGACAGTGAATTATGTCACAGGATGGTTACACGGTGCTGGTATTTTTGTCATATACTTCACATGTACTTCAGCAGCAGCAACGTCAGTGACAAGACTCGTAGGCATTTATTAACTCCAGAAAAGAGGTTTATAGAGTGTTGAACAGCAACAGTCTATTCTTACATGATTAAAAGGGCAAGGACCGTTTGGCCACTGCCACGCATCCTGTGGAGTTCAGGGACATTGTGAAGGGTATAGCAGATGATCTAGTTACTGTCTAGTCACAGTATGAACCTTAGTTTTCACAGATATTTATATGTCACTTCAAAAACTGATCCTTAGAGTGAGACTTTTAAGGATATCTACAATTTTTTGGGTGTAACTAAAAAGTTCAGGCCTTTTTGCACATTCTCATCAGACTTGCTAGAAAAGTGTCCCTGCTGTAGTTTGCGAGGTTTGATTCACTGATGTTTGTAGTGCTGCAGCACCTTCAGACTGGGGCCGGATGATGTGAACCATGAGAGCTGATGAAAACACTGTGCAGGATTGCCAAATAAATACTAATGGTGGGTAACCCAAAGTCTTCCACTGTAATGCTACAGGGCTGTATTAGTGCAGTGATATTCCTGACTTGGTTATAGGAAAGTGGTAAACCAATTGGAGACTAAATTACATAATGTTAACCAAGTTACACCTTGGAGGAGTCAGATATTCAATAAGCAAGGCCCAGATGTCACAAGCATCATTAACCTCTTACATTAAAAGCAAAGCAAAAAATCAGCAACTACCTGCACAACATCTCTGTAAGGGGAAAGTATATGATAGTTGGTGTAACTACTGTGTCATGCAGTAAAGCTTCTGATAAAGGGGTCAGAAAGTTAGAAAAGGGGAGCTGGGATTC
Source organism: Pachyramphus minor (assembly GCA_013397135.1). Lineage (NCBI taxonomy): Eukaryota > Metazoa > Chordata > Aves > Passeriformes > Tyrannidae > Pachyramphus > Pachyramphus minor. The sequence goes on along the minus strand of VYXB01007186.1, from coordinate 231,647 downwards.
CTCAACTGCAAGTGCTGCCACTCTACAGCTTAGTGAGATTAATCTTGTAAGGAATATATGAAAAGGATGGCTAAAGTTATTAAACTGGCTACTTTTGTAGGGTTATTATGACTCAGAAGAAGTAGTTATAAAGCAGCTGAAGAACTTACACCACTAGATATGTCATTCCTAGTACCAAAAACTGAGATTAAGGTGGACTGTGGTGATTTTTAAGAGAGATGTTCATTTAACAAGAGACCTATCCCAGATTTGTTACCAAAAAAAACAAACAAACAAACCACCTCTTTCAATCCTAATCTGGGCAGGTAGTTCAATCTATACCATTAAATAAACTCTGTTAACTCCAGTGAAAATTAAATGCCAAAAAAATGGAAACTAACATTTTTAACTTCAGTCAAAACAATTTTAAACCATATTACTAGTAATGAAATACCTTGTTTTAAGTGAAATAGTAAGACCTCAGTGTTAAACAAAAATTTTGTATAGATGGTACTTCTGGAAGAGCTTGAATATGTAATTTTCACATGTTAAACCCAAAACTTAAATACAGAGTAGTTACTATACCTTTACCAACCCATCAAGAGTCTTGTAAAGGCCTATACTGTTTTAAATCAATGTTTACAGATCATTAATTGAAGTTGAAGCTAGAAATCTTAAAGCATTTTATTCCAAAGTTTTTCTTGCTCTCAATCACGTCTGTAAACTTTTTGGTCTGAACACCTTACAGTATGCATTTTCTTGCAATAAAAGGAAACATTGTTTGCATTGTTTTGAATAATATGAAGCTTTAATGTTTTTAATGCTTTTTCAACAGTCAGATCCAGCATGATGTCTGAATTGTGAAATTACAATTTGAATTTAAATTGCATACTTACGCTTTACAAATAAATTTGTCATTGTTTTGGTTACAGTAACTGAATTATCACTTGATAATAGTGTACATGTGGAAGATGAATTTTCTATTTCTCAAACACTGGAATAAGGATGGAGTTTTTAAGCTCTACTTCACCATGAAGGCTTGTGGTTTCCTGGGAGAACTTAACTCAGGTGATTCACATACTGTGAGAGTGTGTTCTTTAGAAATGTCCTTGGACAATTCTTCTCCAGAAATTAACACTTGTGGCAGTGACCCCATTCAAGGGAGATGAAAACTGTTAAGTGCAGAATGGCCACTATGATTCTGAAAGGCACAGTATGTAGAGATTACCAGGCCCAGCCATCGAAAGTGGAGAGGGATTTCACTGCTTCATGAGTATGATGAAAAAATGGAAAGGTAAGAAAGAAGTAAACAAAAGAAGACAGTGTTGGCACAGTAACAAGTTGATAACAAAGAGATGAGTACACTTAGGCCAGCCCTATCAAATAGCAGCAATATGTGGAAGAAGGATGAAAATCTAACTGATTCTAGGAGAGCAGCAGTTTTATGATAAGATCACATATGATTGCCTGCAGTAGCAGGCATATTATTCTCTGTGTAGCAGTCCCCATAAAAAGGACTTTATTGTGAAGTACTCCTGCTGGCTGGGTAATGACAGTCCTACTCAGCCTCTCCTGTTTTATATACCTTTTCCTGAGCAGTCTCAGCTCTTCTGGCTAAGGAGATAAGAGGCAACAATAAAATAACAACAAATTTAGGCAAAGATTGACAGCAAGCTGTCTAAATCTTGGACTAGAAAATATCAGCACCTTATTGTAGAATGACTTGGGATACACCCCTTGAAGTCATCCCATGTTTGTCATGTCTCTGATCCAGTGGGCACACCCCTTTATTAAGGTTCAACAAGCAACTTTTAGCTGCACACAAATAGCTTCACTCCAACACTGGAAAAGCCTTCTCAGTTTAAAGTCTTTCTTTTCTTTACAATGACTCTATAGTTGTATAATGGTTTTACATGAGAACTGTATGCAACTACCAGTTCTTCATTCCATTAGACCCCTACATTTTGGCTATAACTTCAGTATTTACCTCAAGGACTTCCTCTGTGTATTAACTTCCTCAGCTCTTCTAACACTATAGTACTTCATCCTGCATTATTTACCTCCTCAGTGATTCTTACCTTCTAAAACAGTACTGTATAAGCTATTTGAGATTTTTTTAAGGCTAGGCTGCAGAGGCAACAAAACTTCCTCAAACTGAAGTAGTCTGTTACAGATGTTTTTCACAGCTTGAATCTTACAGAACATATTCTTAAACATCCATCTTCTCCTTTCAGATTTCCCTATTATCCATGAAATATATCAGTTTGCCTTGATATCACACTAAGCTTTATACTCTTTGCTCAAAGTAGACATTAACAAGTGACTCATCATACAGCTGATCTTGATACACAAGCTGTATCAAGATCTTTCAAAGGCACAGGCTTCATTTACACTTATACTCTAAGCCTGTAATCTGTGGGGATGCATAAAATTAATTAACAAAGTTCTTGTAGGTTTAGGCACACTTCTTGAATGATTTCATGTTTCCAAACACAACAGACAATGTTTTGTGTCTTGAAGGAGAGCCAAATGTTATATGACAGGTGAGACTTCGCCATAAGCGATCCAGACTTCTAGTTTGGAGCATTAGAGAAGGTCATCAGAAAAAACATTGATTTTCTGCACTTAACTCCTCCACACTCTCAATGCGCGTATATTTATTAACTTCTACGTCGGGTTCATCACCTTTAATATTGCACAGAGCTGGTGCCCATGGAAAAAGGTGCCCTGAAGCTGCATTATAATGAAGAGAAGACAGTAAAACATGAATCAATCTGAATAGGAAACAAAAGATCCTTCTTCAGCAAGAAACATGCACATCCATTAAACCAGCCTAGAACCTTGGCACCATCACAAAGAGGCTGAGGTAACCCAGGATATCTCTTCCAGACTGAAAAGGATTCACAAAATCAATTAGCATTTCATTCTTTAATTAAATGAATATTTACACCAACAACAGAACACTTTGGAGAAGCTTAGGCACATATTACCACAGAAGGGTTTCCTACAGTGAGTAAAGACAACAGCCTTCAGTTCTTCACTTTCCCAGTCTGTTTTTTGTGCAGCAAAAGCCAAGCCCAGAGTCCAATAAACCCCAACATGAATTATGTGAACTCCTTTTTTTTTTCTCTTTTCAAACAGGAGGAAATTAGTTCCTGCTAAAGATGTTCAGACGAGTCATTTTGCAAATGGTGCTACTCAGCTGATCAGAAGGGAATGTGCATAACTGCCCTATTTCAAAGCATTATCTGTAATAACAATCTGCAGCATGGCTGTGCTTCATTGAGAGGGAGGGAGTGCTACTCTAGCATGCACCTCAGTCCATGCACATTCCAGGGAGAAGCACCCTCCTTTTCTAATGCTGGAAGTCAGCCCATTAACCAGCCCATTGAGCCTTTTAGATTCTCATTTCGGGGCAGAGGGATAGCACTTGTTTCACTGGCTGCAGTTATTTGCTCTTTCCAGCTATGACCCTGGTGATTAAGCCCAGCTCTGAGCCCTCCAATCCTCATCTGAAATGGTCTGAAAGCTTTTGTTCAACAATCTATTGGGAAAGCACTTTTTGCTATCAGACCAAATGAATATTCGAGTGTTAGCTTTTCAAAAGCTATCTCATTAATTCAATAAACCTCTTCAGTTTTGTTTTGTTAAAACAGACGATGTGTTACACTGGACTGGAGAGCTGTAGGTAGAGAATACTGCCCTTCCTTACTCCTGGAATCCGTGCCACTGAGTATTCATTTGTTTGCAACGGCAGAAAGTTGGTCCCGAATCCTTCCTAGACCTTCTAACATAGTGTCCAGAGTTTCTTTACTCAGTTCCACAGTCAGTGCAGAAACAACAGGATTATTTCCACATAAGGCAGCATCTTCCTGAATCTTAAAATAGAAATGCAGACATTAGTTGTATTAAAAATTCATTCACATGTTTATCCAGTACCACTACAAAAGTCAGTGTTTAATAGACAGATAAAGAAAAATGCTTTAAATTTGGAATCCAGCTCCATCCTAGAGGACCACAGCACATTTTCTAAGCTGTGTGCCCCACTAGTGAAGTGCATTCCCACTGACAGAGTACAAGTGAGCATCTACTGCCATGAGTATTGGGAAATATTGAAGAGACTTGTGGCAGGAAGCCACATCTGTATCAAAAGCACCTTAGCAGATACCACGTAGGATACTTAACCCCATCCCACACACAGAAATTAAGATTTTTTTTCCTCATCCTCTGAAACCCACTCATTCCACTTTTACTGGATGGGGGAGCCAAAACTCTGCAGAACATAAGCAGTAAGTTTAGCTATACTCCCCAAATGATACATTTGGCCAGTGAAGGAGGTTATTAGTAACCTAAAGTCATTTCCCAGCCAATGAAGTCAGATAAAGATGCTGATGAGTGTTTAGAGTTAAAGGACGATGACTTCAAAATTTTATCTTCTCTTTTTCTGTAGAGAACAATGGTGATTAGGAACAAATATGCTGAATTCTTGCATCCTCAAGCACAGAAAATTCTCCCTTGAAAGAAAAAGCTTCCATCAGAGGCCGCATTCCCAGGCTCTGTGGCATTTCAATACTATCTCTGAGAAAGTCAAATTGCCCACCAGGCAAAAGGCAAGCACCAGATGCCTGTCTGAACTGCTTTGCACTACCACTGGCAAGTCAGGTGTCAGACTTGATAGTTTTGGTCATTTACAGCCACTGACATTACCTTTAACTGAAGCAGGCAAGTAGGGACTGCCATTCTTATGATGCTGTCTGAAGACGTCTTGATGTCCACCCTCCAGTCCATGTCAACCAGCCGAGGCAGGGAGACTGAGGGATTAAAAAAATGGGTCTGTAAGGCCTGGCAGCACGTGATTATACCAGACCCTGGAGCCTGTGATATGCTGCTCCCACTTCTGCCTCCAGAAGTGTACAACTTCAGTGCTACTGCCTTGTTTCACATGATTTTTAATCTGAAATAAGCCAGTCTCTGAAGGCCTCTCATGACATTGGAAGGACAAAAGAGGTTCTTCCATCATTACGTGCAATGATAGTACAGTGCAAGACAAGCACAGGTCAATTCACAAAGCAGCTGGGAGAAGGAGAGCAGTAAGATGTGCTCTCTACATCTTTATCCCCTGCCTTGCTGCCTACAACACTCAACAGGTGTTTCATCAGGAGTTGCTCTCAGACCTGCATGCTTACCGCTCTGCTCTGAAACTGGTAAGAAAGCACACAGTATAAAACATGCTATTTCAAGTTACCCAGCCTGGGAACCAAAGCATCCTGCAGTACAGCAAATGTACTGGTAAACTGCAATTTTCAAGTGTCCTGCCAATTCGTTACAAATATTTTAAATGTCATTCTAATTACATGCAGCCTAACAAAAACCATTTGACTGTCTGCTGTAATACTGACACCAATAGCTCAGGGCTGAAGACCTCATGAGCCTTCCCAAGAAAATGAGGACAGGTGTAACTTGGCTGCTAAGGAAAAGCTGTCTCAGTAGGCAATTGCAGCCTGTCTGGATTCTGCCTATCATAGGATGCCTAATTTCCTCCCCAGGGATTGATTGCTAGCCTTCCTACTGACTCCAGAGGCTCAGGTTGCTTCCTAACTGTGCTTCTTTGCCTAACAGATTTTTTTCTCCCTCCTCCCGCTGCTTCCTTGTGCAGACCTTCAGGGGGCAGTGCACAACTGGCTGCCATGCTCCTGCTTTTGGAACACATTCCAGTTCACAGTCGGTCAGGGCCAGCACTTGGCAGCATTTCCAACAACATAAAATGCATCTGTTTAGCCTTGTATGTTAATTTGCAAAGATTGATTGCTGGTGGCTTGGGAGGGGCAGGAAACCATTCACTTTTTTATGTTAACACAGATCAATCTGTTGGAATGCCTGCCTTGGATCACTGCCTTGGTCCCCTATGTAATGTATGTCATATATTTCACGAACACAATACTGAAATAATCCACCAATTCCTAGAAGACAATCTCATTTCAACAGTGTTAAATATTCATCAAATGAATACAAAGACATGAGCATCTGAGCAGAGCTCCTGGGTGGTGCTCCAAGAGCCACACAGCCAGCCTTGCTTCTAGGTTGTGAAGGCATAGCCAGTGTTATGCTGGTGTGTCATGGTTGCTCTCATCTCCTCCAAAACACAGTAGCATTAAGGATACAGGAGAAAGCATTATCTGTCTTGGTAACACTGTTTAGTGTAAGCAACTAGTGTATTAGCATTAGGCAATAGTTTATTACCTCTCCCTATTTATACTCCACTAGAACTTTAAGGGACAATGTATTTCCAGGTCTTCCAACACTGTTTAGCTGTTGGACATTACCTCCTCTGCAGGCAAAGGAAGGGGTAAAGAGGATCCATGCAAACCTTGGAGTACTTTGTTATATATCAGCTGTCAGTTAATAAGCCTCTAAGTGCTGCAGTTGTAAAGAAAACCTTTTAGGGAGAAAACCAAGTGTTGTAGCTGCACAGAACAACTAACTGGGAGGTAACTCATAGACCATGTTGCTATTGTTAAAGCTAGCATTCCTTAATTCATCACTGTTTAGCAAGGTGAAGAAAAAGTTGGTACAAATATATGCAGTGTACCTACTGATGCATGGAAATGAAAGAATGCACAGGATTGACTGGATATGCAAGGATAAGGTATTCCTCAATATATACATATCCTTTTACAGTGCAGTTATTGCATACAAACATCCCTTAATGACCTGAATGGGGAAGTCAAGAGTGCTTCAGTTTCAAAAGTTTTGCAAATAATTGCTATATACTGCACCTTGCTAGGCAGCCACAGACTGAGCTTTAAATGGAACTACTTGAGATTTAGAAACAATTTAGCACAGTTGCACAGCTCTGAATACAACCTTGTTGGCTTCTGCTAAACTCTGGGATGCCACAATCTTACAGCTCCGTCTAAGCCCAATGGTGATAACCCCGTGCTACATTATCATGCACTGCTCTACACTCTAAGCTCAAATGACCTCAGGAAACATCGAATCCACCAAGATGTGAACTACTACCTACTTTGACTTGCTTGTGCTTCATTCCTCCAAGCAGAGCTGTGAAAAAGGGGAGAAAAACAGTATCAACAGTGTTTTGAGAAAAAAAAAAAAAAAAGAAAAAAGGTAGGGCAAGCACTTGGTGTGGCTTCTCCCTGGCAGAAGGGTCACCAGCAGTAAGCAGGGGACAGAGACCGACAATCCTACTGAGTGCCAGGAAAAGGCTGTCACCGGTGGGTAATGGTAGGCAAACTGGTGACCAACTATTGGTTCTTCTGGAGGTGCAGCTCACTTATGGCATGTACCTTTTTCCTTGTTTTTATCAAAGCACTGGGCTCCCAAGCACTGAGTTGTACAAGGATGCAGATCTGCCCTATTCTGCCATCATCTCACACATGCTCTATAACCTACAGTGCCTCCACACCTGAGCCAAGGTGGCATGTGGATGGGCATCTGGATATTACTGGATTTTCTACTGCTGAAATCTAGCCCTCTAAGCTTTATTGTCATCTGTAGCATTTTCCCACCACACAGGTGAGTTGTTAGGATAAAAGAACCTTTGCATTACAGGAATGAGACCCACATCCATTTCAAAATTAATGGGAAAACCCTGTGTGCCCATGACTGTGTTTGCCATCCTACTCAGATAACATACTTTGTTCAACTCTGCTCATCCCAACCTGTGTGATTATGCCTAAGGGACACGCGAAATTCACAGAAACAAGTCTTTGCATAGCAAACCACATACAAAACACATACAAAGGCTTTAACTCTTCAGCTGAAAGGAAATGGCAGGTGGGTAGCACTTACATATTCTCCAAGATTATCTTAGTCAAAAGGTTTTTCAGATTTTGGTGGAAGTTTTCTGGGAAGAGAGAGAGGATATCTTCTGCCCTCGTCAAGCCGCAGTACACGACATGCCTGGTGAGGTTGTGCAAAGCAGATACCAGCTGTCAAAAAGGAAGAGGAGAAACGGCTCTGCTGGGTTGAAAAGCATCACGTACAGCACGGGAAGGGCCTTCAGCAGCCAGGAGAGACACAGCTTCTGCTGCGAGACCAACACCACCAGGGCCTCGCTCATCCAAGCACGGCCTGGCAGCCTTGACAGGAAAGGAGCCGAGGTCCCCGCTGCCCTCTGGTTCGCAGCCTCAGCCAGTTCCCTTCCTCCCCCCTGTGCGGCCCCTCGGGACCGTGCCCCGGGCCGAGGGTCGGTATTACCGAGCTCTTCCCGCTACAGCAGCGGCCGCGGTCCCGCG
>VYXB01007186.1:124521-223045 GCA_013397135.1 Pachyramphus minor | reverse complement strand
GGGCGGGCCGGGCCTCAGCGCGGCGGGACCCCCGGCCGGGTGGGGGGCGTCAGGGACCGGGGCGAGCCCTGAATATCCGGCCTTGACCCCTCCGGTCTACTCCTGTTTTTTATTGTCAGTGCAATCTTTACGTTGGATGTAGAATTTAGCTGTAAACGCGCTATTTTCAGCCAGCGGGAACTGAAGGCAAAGGATTTATCATGGCACTCCTACGGACCATTGTCTTAGCAAACTTCATCTTTCACTTTGTAAAGGATTAAAATAAATCCTCTTTCTGAGAAAGTCTTTGTCTTGTGTGGTTCCCAGCAGATCTGGTCCCAGGGCATTGGTAATTTATGATCTTTCCCCATCACTGCCCCTGTCACAGCATCCCCATCCTCGTTTCCATCTGCCTAAGTTTGTTACATGGTAAGAAACAAACATATTAATGCTTCTTGCATTGGGCTCCCCAAGCTTGGCAGGGAAAAGGGCTTACTCAGAGCAACTGATTCCCTGTTACACATTGGGATAGAGCTGTAGGTGAAGGGAAGAATAGTGAGATCCTAATTTTTTTGTTTTCAAAATGAAAGGTTTGCAGTCAGTGGGCTAAACAATAGCATCCCAAAGGAAAAAAAACCCATGGGATAGTGGTCAGAGGTTCAGGTTTATGAGCTAGGAAACTTGAATCATGTACTCTTGACCCTACTTCAGTTTTCAGATGAATCAAGGTAGGTCGCTTTTGTCATGAGTGACAGGAAGGTAATGGAACTCACTGTATAATATAACGTCCTGAATTAATAACTGTGGGCATTTATTAACCTCAACAGAAAGCTTAGAGGCTTTGAAAGGATAAACAGAATGAAGGCACTGTGAAAAAACAACACTGTTACAATATGAGCAAGCATGCCTAAAGGAAACATGGGGTTTGCTCACAGGATATCACTTACTATTGTAATTGTATTACTGACCTTTTATAATCCACCTGCTTGTCTTTTTCCCAAACCAATAAAACTGGCATTTTCTACAGTGAGAGGTAAGCAGAATTTTTCTAAACAGTAAAACTTCTGAAATGCTGTCTGAAATGCTAATCTAACTGAGGAAAAGGAACACTAATATTTTTCAGACTTTTTCTAAAGCAATGACTTTACAAGACTTTACTAAAATCAGATTGATCCATACCTAAAATATTGGGTTTGCATGGCAAGGTTCTGGTACTGGGGGGTTCTACAGGGGTGGCTTCTGTGAGAAATTGTTTAAAGCTTAACGCATCTCCAACAGAGCCAACACCAGCTAGCTCCAAGACAGACCCACCACTGGGCAAGGCCGAGTCCGTCAGTGAGGGCTGTAGTGCTTCTGGGATAACGTATTTAAGAAGGGAAAAAAAAAAAAGTTATTGCACAGATGTAGTTGCAGTCGGAGAAGAGAGGAGTGAGAATATGTGAGAGAAACAGCCCTGCAGGCACCAAGGTCCGTGGAGAAAGAGGGGTAGGAAGTGCTCCAGGCACTGCAGCAGAGGTTCCCCTGCAGCCCGTGGTGCAGACCATGGCAAGGCAGCCGTGCCTCTGCAGCCCATGGAAGTCAACGGGGATGCAGAGATCCACTTACAGCCATGGAGGAGACCAACGCCAGAGCAGGGGGATGCCTGAAGGAGGCTGTGACCCTGTGGGAAGCCCATGCTGGAGCAGGCTCCTGACAGGATCTGGGGACCCATGGAGAGAGAAGCCCATGCTGGAGCAGGTTTGCTGGCAGGACTTGTCACCCTGTGGGGGACCCACACTGAATGTTTCTTAAGGATTGCACTCTGTGAAGGGACACACGCTGGAGCAGTTCATGAAGAACTGCAGCCTGTGGGCAGGACTCACACTGGAGAAGTTTGTGGAGGATTGCCTCCCATGTGAGGGATCCCACACTGGAACAGGGGAAGGATTCCTTCCACTGAGGAGGAAGCAGTGGAAGAAACATGATGAAGAGACCATAACTCTCATTCCCATCCCCCTGCGCCACTGGTGGGGCAGAGGTAGAGAACTGGGAATAAAGTTAAGTCCAGGATGGAAGGAGGGCTGTGAGGAACGTGTTTGTAAGATTTGTTTTACTTCTCATCCTGCTCTGGTTTTGAGTACTATTTTTGATAATAAATTCAGTTGATTTCCCTAAGTGAAGTCTGTTTTGCCCGTGATGGTAATCAGTGAGAAATCTCAATTCGTGAGCCTTTTGGGGGGTGACAGAGCAGCTTTGGTGACTACCTGACATCCAACCAAGGTCAAACCGCCACACCTGGGTTAAGGACTTAATTGTACAGAGTAACTTTGTCAGACAAGTAGGTGGAGAGATGCAAAGGATGGGGGTGTAGGGTGGGGAAAGTAGAAAACTGTCATTGCTAACTATCACAGGAGTGTGTGGCAAGGGAGAGCATTTACCTATGAGTCATGCACTCAGAACAAAGATGCTGCCTACCAGTAAGAACAGCTGGCATCCTACTGAATTCATTCTCCAGTCCACCTCCTATTGTTGCAATTTCCTCACTCTGGGAGCCTTATAATCATGAAGAAATAATGACAGGTTTGATTTATATCAAAATTGAAACGCTGTTTGTAGCTCATGGTCAGAAGCCAACAGAAGTGCTTAGTAAAATGCTTTGTCTGAGGGTGGTTACATATCTTCTTTCTCTTCTTTCTCCTTTCTTCTCTTTCTTTTCTTTTTTCTGTTTCCTTCCTCCCTTCCTCCCTTTCTCCCTTCATCCCTCCTCTCCCTCCTTTCTTCCTTTCTTCCTTCCCTCCTCCCACTGTAATGATAGGACAATAACTAAGTAAATTTGGGTAGATATTAGAAAGAATTTTTTTACTGTGAAGGTGGCAAGACACTGGAACAGGTTGCCTGGCGGGGTTGTGGATGCCCCAACCCCTGGCAGTGTTCAAAGCCAGGTTAGATAAGGCCTTGAGAAACCTGGTTTAGTGGGAAATGTCCCTGCCCACAGTGGAGGCCTTGGACTAGATGATCTTTAAGGTCCATTCCAACATGTTAATATTCTATGATTCTATGATTCTATGCTATGGATTCTACTGCAGGGAGCTTGGTGAGCGAGCAATCTCCAGACTATGATACTCTTCAGTACCGTTGATAACTTTCTGAATTCAGGATCTCCTGGACATGGGGATGTGTGTGTATGGGAATCTATGTACAGGTGTATGCTGTCTGCTCTTCTTGTTTGTAAACTCTATTCCCAGGGAGGTAAAAAACCCTTGAGAATTGGTGTTTCATGGGGGGAGAGAGGATTAGGGATCCTGGCTGGGAATCATGAGTCGGAAGGGAGCCTATGGAAGAAGGGTTGACTTCCTGGGGTTGGTGGGGGTGGGTTCTGGTGGGAGTGGAGGAACTCCTGGGCCTTACAAAAGGAGAATAGTTCTTCCTTTGCCTTTTCACTTGAAATAACAAATTGTCCTAGTGTTCTGTAGGTACTGGTACTTGGCAAGTCATAGCCAAGGGGAATTCCCTTGTTGCCAGGTATATGCACAGCTCTCTGCTGCACTCTGAGGGATTTATGCATTCGCCTACCTGGAAAATATCAGGAGGTAAGTTGCCTGTGTGCCCTTGTCCTTTTCTGATGGAGATGGACTGACAATTATTTTTTTATTAAAAAACAGAAGAAAAAAAAAAGAGAGGGAGGTATATGAGGCATTGAAAGAACTGCCTGCATTTCACATACAAAGTATTTATTTTCAACTGAAGTCAGCTATCATGACAGAATAAATTACATGAGAGCGCAAGGCAAAAATCAAGAGTTGGAAAGTTGAGTGAAAGAATTTCACTAAGTCAGTGTACAATACACTCAGTGCTTTTATATACAGCCACATAACTCTAGTGACAGATAAATATTTAGCAAAAATGTTGCTTTAGTTACAGTCCAGCAACTGAAGTGAGAGCCCAAAATCAATCTACCTGTGTGTTGAGGAAAACTCAGTCTTGGTCTTCCTAATATATTCAAGGTAAAAAAGAAGCATAAAAAACCAAACAAGGGACTTGACAAAACCCATTTGAAACAGAACCCTTTTTTTCCTTTTCTTTTTTCATTTTTTCTTTTGTTTTCCCTTTTTTTTTTTTTCCGCCTTCCTTTTCCCCCCCTTGAGAAGTGGAAAAAGAAATAATAAATTTAGGTTCCCTAGAATTCTCCAGGGAATGAAGCACACAATTCTAGCTCACTTTGTCCATTCACAGGTCTCTGGGAGAGAAATCCTTGGGATATTAAGGATCTGATGGGAAGAGCTGTTAGTTTTTTCCCCAGAGTGTAGGAGGGGGAAAAAAGGGTATTGACTGGAGCATCTGTTGCAGAACAATGGTCTCTTCCTTAAGGGCTTTCAGCTGCAATCAGGGCTGTACCCTGTAACTGCTCCCTGCTGGGTGTATGGAATTTTAGTAATAAAGTTGCTTATTGTTTTCGAAATTAGAAGAAGCAGGACTTAACTGCTAAGTTAATGTAGTAGGGATATGACATCAAGTATGTATTCATCGAACTGGACGTAGACTCCATGATGATCAAGAGCCAAGCTCTGTGCCCAGTCAGTCTATGGATAAGCCCTGCAGAGTTTCGGGGTACAGGATTTCCAAATGGTCCCGTCTGCTTGCCAGTCCTTACTAACTCCACGGGAGAGTCAGCAGGAGAAAAGCCTGCTTGTGCATCATCCACTGTGGTGCAGACTGATGCAATAAATTCAAAACTTCTTGGTCTTCAGCCAGTTAGACAGGAGACATGACAATGGGGTGATAGAGCATAAGGCACCTCTTCCCTTCTGGCAGCCCTGCTGCAGAGATAGATGTATCCTATAGAGGGAGAGAGTATTGGAGTTAAAACTTGCCTGGACACTACAGCAATATTTGTCACACCTTGCAATTCTCCAGAGCAAGACTACTTATATCTACCTTTGTGAAGAAGTTAGAGATTTTCACACAAAAAGCATTAGGCAAACACTAACCATGTTTGTCTCTTTGAAATAACCAAGCAGTTAAAAATATTGAAAAACTATACAAATGAGACTACTTGACAGCAATCTCTGAATGTGCATTGATTTAGAAACCTTTGCAGACATGAAAGCAAGATTCTTGCATTCAGCATTTTGACACGTTTCCTTTTACGGCAATTCAGACAAACTGGTCTGCACTACTAGGGAAAGGTTCTGATCACTGGACCTGACATGTAATCCTTGCCTTAGGGACTTGTCTGTGTTAGACTCTTTTCATCTTATAATTTCCTACAGTTATTCTGTTGGTGAAACTCATTAACTTGGGTACACTGAGACTAGGTTAGGACCCTTCAGGATACATCATGGGCATGATTAGCAATTTTGGTCTGATTCAGTCTGTTGCTTTTTTGTAGTGGCTAAACAAAGTGCATGTAATGCAGAATCAAGACCTTTCCTCTTTGCACTCCTGTGGCATTTGGCCCCATCTCTACTCACTAAGGAGCTGTAATCCTGACAGGTTTTTGTTGTTAGGATTTTTTAAGAAATGGAGTAAAACCATGTGGTTAATACTCGGGTTTGTACTCCTCAGTGTCAGTTCTTAATCATCTTTCAGATGACAGTATTCCTTCCTCCCTGGCCTCTCAGCTGAAGCAGTTGTGCCTTTTCAGCTTGAATTGCTGACACTTGAGACTCTTCAAAGGGGACTGCAAATTAGCAGGTGAGACCACCACTGACAGATCTGATGTAAGGCTCTGTGCTAACAGATACTCGCCACGTGCTATATAAATCTGTTGACACTTGTCTGTATCAAAACTGGAAATTGAGCAGCCTAACACTGTTGTAAAGAAGCCATTGCACATTAACAGCTCATCTAAGGTAACTTTCTCTGGCTCCTGCTGCAAGACAGTCCCTATAAAATTTGATAGACAGGTCAGACTCTGCCAGTTCAGGAGATTATGAATGTGTTCAGACTACAAAGTGTCATTGGGACAAAAAGAAGCAGAGTATTTTCCAGCAGAAAGCATTTGGCCTAAGCATAACACCAATCTTTTACTACTGCCTGTCTTTAGGGTCTCATCCAGATGTGACAACCATTCACTGATGCCCACAAAACTCCTGGAAGAAAATTCAGTGTAACATATCTCAAATTAATGGAACTACATCTGCTTTTAAACACAAATTAAAGCATGCATCAAAATGTTTTCCTTGACATATTTATAACCCTCAAATCATAGCAGAGTTGGTTCTGACAGGACAGAACGAGCAAGCCAGCAGGGACAAAAGCAAGACATTTAATCTCTCTTATAAAAGCAAAAAAGTAAACAAGCCTTTCCTCCCCACTCTCCTTTTGAATGTCAGTGTCTCTCAGCATGACGTAGTCGTACTGAAGCTGAACAACGAAGCAGGAGCCAGCACCAGCATGGGCTCCCAGATTTCCCTTTCAGCTACTGAAGGCAGCTGCCACACTAAGCAAGCAATAATATGGAGGGAAAGGCAGCAAGCGAAATCTCAAATATGCCAAAGCTCTTTGGAAAGCTGTGGTTGACAACAGCTGCCAGAAAGATCTCCTTTGAGACATGATATGTAAAACAGCAAGCCTCAAGCTTGCATGTTTCAGTTTCATGGTTTCTTTCTTCCAACAGAGGATGTTACCTTCAGTAGTAAGAAGTTAGTAAGACCTACTACTGCGAACCATTACTGGCAGGGGAGAAGTTTCTGTGCATCAATAGGGCCTCAGGCCATCTTGGTGACTCCTGGCCAATTTAGAGTAAAACATAAAGGACCAGCTCTGAAATTGCAGTGATCCCAGTGTCAAGAAATCAGCTGTTGGAACATTTAATCAGTCTAATATTCTGTATTCATTACAAAGTCTTGCTACACTGCAGCCCATTATAGTCAACTGCAGGTACAATCCAATGTTGCTGTGACACAACCTTTAATCTCTGCCTAACCACTTTTAGTCTGCTAAATATTCTTGCTTCCCTTCCACTCTTTCAATCCCACTTGATCATTGTCCTCTGCACTGCCTGCCTTTAACCACTGGGTGCCAGGGGCCTCCCAGTAGGAAGCCACTTGTGCACTGGCCCATCCTCCTGCGAGAGGTCAGCGTTGAGGCACCCGCTGTGCATGTGCTCAGTTTACATTTGTGCTTAGGGCAGCTGTGTGAAATGTGTGGGGCTCTTGGTGCAGCCTTGCCAGTGGCAGATCAAGGTAGCCTCGAGCACTGAGGTACTTCAGGAAATTGCATCATGTCACTGGTCCAGGAGCAGGAGGTAAGGACAGCTGTAATTTTGGGACTGTGTCCCAGAACTGCAACAAGAACCCTGTCAGCTCAATTTGTATGAGAACAGGTAAGAACAGTCACCTTTAGTTTAAATTACCTCTCGGTATGGCAAAAGGATTCATATCACCTTATCAGGAAATGCTGGAGTCATCCAGGACCCTTTTGTTGCAGTTGCTGCCTTTTATTGCTTTGAAATGACAGTTTTAAAGGCCTTATTTCTGCTCTACAGCTATGATTCTTTTTGAATATGCTGTCTAGTTCAGAGAACTCCAGATTTAGGTGCTAAGAAGTAGGAATAAAATTATAAAGTCCCAGTTTATTTCAACAATGCCTCGATCTCACATATAATTGCAACAGGTCAATTCTCTCTGTTTTGGGTGGCTTAAAACTCTGAATAGAGGAGGTATAACCTACACACTCAGAAAAGTCTATAGTAATGTCTCAAAAGAGAAGAGCAAAATTGTAAAAACTAACAAACTGGACTATAAGTTATTTCTCTCTCTCTAGAGAGGTAGATCTAAAGTTCTGCTTCAGCACAACTGCATGCTTAAATTACCAAGTCATCTTAAGGGTAAATGTCAGGATAAATGCTTTAAAATTGTCCTTCCCTGTACTATTAAAATCACTATGAACTATTAAAATTAAAAGGCTCTTTAAATTGATTTTTTCATTATTTATCTGCTACTGTTCACTTCCACACATGCAAGTACTACATCCCCAGGGGATGTAGGGGTGTTTCATAACTATATNCACACATGCAAGTACTACATCCCCAGAGGGGTGTTTCATAACTATAGAAATGTATATTAAATGTTTTGCCTCTGGCCTTTTAGAAATAGCATAAATGCAGCTGTGTTTGTGCATTTATAATTTCAGGACATGAGCCAGCCTCTCAAGGAAGTCTGCAGTTGGCAGCTTATACTGGCTTCTGAAGAGTTTTATAAAATATCTGATATTAATGACCAGGGTGTATGAGGTGATGAATGCTGTGGGCTACTGCTCTGCTCTGTCATGAAAGTTCCTATCTCAAATTATATGGAGGCAAGAGGTGTCAGTCAGTGTCTTGAACCTGCCGTGGCTGGCCAGTTGTGTCTACAGCCTCTGTATTAGTCAATACTAAAAAGCCCTCAGATACATTTAGTCCCGAAGAAGGGAATAACACAGTTTCCTTACTTGATGTCTATCATAAACTAAGACCATATTGTTTGCTGTGAGACCTGCTAGATTTGTAGTTATACTTGCATTTCTATTCATATTAGAACAGCAGAAATTACCTAATTACATTAAGACTTCAAATCATGGTTATGTGAAACGTTATGCCACAAGTAAATTGATTCCAACTAGCCCTCTGCCGGCCTCTTACCAATAGGATAAGAATGAAATGGGAAATAGAACAAACAAATAAACTTTCTTTAAAGCAAAGCTGAACATGCTTTCATATAAAGGAAATCATAGCAGATTATGCAAAATACATCAAACCAGATTTCATCCCCAGTGCTTGTTATCTATTACATAGTAAATGCAGCATGTATAAGAGAAATTAATACTAACTTTCTCTAGAAAAAATACCTCAAACCATTTGTGTGCATTCATTGTAATTCATAGTTCCCATTCCCAAAGGAGTGGTTTGGATGGAAACATAATGAGCTTTATTTGAAAGTAGTGGAGCTCTAAAATTTGCATTTCTTTTGGTAACGTTGGGACAGTTTCAGTCAGAAACAGGCTGGGATTTACAGTGAACACTCTTGCAACATGGAGCACTGAACAGAATGATCCTTCAGTAGTGTTCATACATGTAACATACTTAGCAGGGTGAGTGTTCCTGGGGAACAGCTGGTCAGTGAACTCTGTCCAGGCAAGTGCAGCATGAGGAAGGAGCATGAACTGGCCTTTCCAGTGCAAGACAGTGATGTGGAATCACAGTTAGGGTGGCCAAGGCAGAAATACCACCCTTGACTTACCGTGGGCCATCCAGGACCCTGGTAACAGGAAGGTACCTTAAAGATCGTCTCATTCCAACACCCTGCTAGGGGCAGGGACACCTTCCATCAACCAGAGCCCCATCCAACCTGGCCTTCCTTGGGCAAAGTTTTCCAGTGTCTCACCACTCTCACAGTAAAGATCATCTAGTTCCAACCCCATGGCAGTGGGGTTGCTGAATGCAAAGGTTTTTAGAGTGCCTTCCAACCCAAACCATCCATTATGACTCTATGTTTTTCAGAGCTGCAGGGACCCTTACTCTTGTAATGTTGACAGGTACAGAGGGGTAAGCCTGAGAGAAGCGTGTTTGGAGTTCAAAACAAACAGAAGCATTTTTCAAGTGTCCTTTTGCGATTCCACAGGTTGCACTGTCCTGGGCTATGTGGTCACACTGTGCTGCGCCCAGGATCTCTGCATCTCCAAGGGTGCAGAACAGTGTCCATGACCCTGTGGCAAACCAAACTGTGGTGTGGCAGGAGGGAGCTGTCAGTGGTGTGACTGTGAGCTTTGGCAGGTCTGGTTCAGAGGAGCGCAGGGTAAAAAAACATTCTTGTGTTTATGTACTAAGTACCCCACTGGTTCTTACTAATTCAATGGTTTTTGTGTTTTTGTTTGTTTTTAGTTTCTTTGTGGGTTTTTTTTGGGGGGGGGGGGTTATTTGTTTTTTTGTGGATTTTTGTTTGGTTGGTTTTTTGTTTGTTTGTTTGTTTGTTTGTTTGTTTGTTTTGTTTAATTCAGAACATTTTATGGCTAAGGTGTTTTATGGTCTTTTTCTCTCTGTAAACTGCAAAATGGAGCTTACAAACCCCCCCTCTCACCAGCCTTAGGACATGCTCTATTTAATCCTGAAAACCCCAGATATGTAATTAGATGAATTAGCTGAGAAGAGCACCTAAGCATTGGTGTGCTGGTTGTTTTGTTTCCTGCTGACTACTACATCCAGCAAACAATTCAACTTCATTCCTTGTCTGCACAATGACAGCATTGTACAATGCCGCAGACCAGCATCGACCAATTTGTGATTCATGGTGCCTCACTGTACCAGAGACTGAATCAAAGGGCTGCTGAAGTGTCACAACCTTAAAAAAATGATGTAGCTGAACCTAGAATTTGTTTTGTTTTGATAGCTGTTGTTTAAACCAGGCTGCCAAGTATTTCTCTGTTAAAAACATCTTCTGACATAAAATTGTAAAAGGTTATAAAGGGTTACAACATTACCTTAGTTGAAGGGTAAATGAAATCATCAGCCCTAGGAAATCATTCCTTGGTTTATAGCTACTGACATTGCCCTATCACTGGGGTACTTTGTTGTTTTTACCCAGGCTGTGCATCCTCAGTCTGACAGATTTTATCAGCAGAAGGGTCACTGCCTCAGTCAGCACCAGAGCTCAGGGAAGACAACTGCAGACATGGTTTCATTAGCAGGGTGTTCCTGTGACAACGATATGTTTGCTGAGGATTTGTGTTAATTAAGGAAGAGGATTTGTGCATGAAACAGAAAGGCTGGACATTGGTGGCTCACTTCATATTTTCAGTTGTCCACACACCATACAAACCTGTGATTATAAAAGGCAGTGTAAACACAGTGGTGTAAACCACACCTTAAAGGATTTTCCACTTTCTCCTGTAACTCTTCATGCCAGTGCTACATGGGAGCATTGCTGCCTGAATCCTCATGTTGCGATATCTTGCCAATACACAGTGATGTGATGTAATGTTATGCAACTTCATTATGCAGTGACACAAATACCATGGAGCTGAAGCACTACTTTCAAGAAAAATTTCTTCCAGCAGTAAAAACAGTGCTTAAATGAGCAACACAAACACAGGTTTTTGGCAGTAAAGCAGCTCCAGGTCACCAACTGTTTTGAGTCAGCGTGTCCTGAAATGAAGCTGAATGAATTCTCATGCCTTCAGATACAAACTATCATAGTTTAGACAAGTATAGATACTTTACACCCCAGGAGATGTGCCTAAAAGTAGGACCTCATATACTCGTCTGGAAAAAGCAAAACCATGTGTCAGTCTGTTATGCCTCTTCTCTACATTGTGGCTGTAATGTGCAGTGAAGTGAGGTAAATGTGGGAGAGCACAGACATTGCAGCAGTCCTGACTGCAATGCTTGATGTCTCCACTAGTGTTTTAGTTCAGAGCAGAAGTGCATTTTTGCTGCAAATCTCCTAATCTCTCTATTGCCTGTGTTTCATTTTGTGTCAGGGGCTGATTTTGAGTGGAGGGGTTAGATTCTGTTGAGTGAAATTAAATTGGAAAATGTTCTCCAGCAGGTACCTACCATGCTCAGACCTCAGTAGGCATTCAGTCCAGGGGACCCAAATGAAGGTGATTTGAACTGAAAAAAACCTGGAACATGCATAGTGTGCATGTCAGATCCTCAGCATCAACTGTGTGTGTAGAGCATCTACTGTGCAGATTCTTGGTCTACTTGACCTTATCATGCAGATTTAACTTGACCTGATTTTTAAGAGGAGTTGAGAGGACCTGCTGAAAATTAAGCTCCTAAGTAAGTTTTGTCTGTCAATTTGCCCAGAAACAAAATTCACCAAGTGAAATTCAATTGATAAGTACATGTTAAACAGTGTTTGGAGAAAGCTGGATGTTAATTAGTTACAGTTGCATTTTCAACAGTTCAAACTAGAACTTTTTTTCTTAAGCAGAAGCAAACAGGAAGCATAACTCTTTCAGTATCACCACTGATTCAGATTTGATTCAACTAGGAAAGAAAAGCCTGTAGTAACAAAAATTTTAAACCCCTATTTCCTTCCTGGAACAGGAAATGTAAAAATAAGAATAGTCAACTTCCAAATCCTGCTGAAAGAGATGAAAATATCTCATTTATTTTCAAAAAAAAAAGTTTTACTTTTTTTTTGAACAGGCAAGTATAGTGACCTAACCAGCTTCAGATATGCATATGCAGCATATTAAAGGAGCTCTGACAGAAAACACAAAAGCACACAGAAATTGTAGCTACCTTGATTTTCAAGATCACTGTTACAAACAGTAATACACGAAACAGTGTGAATCAATTTAATCAATCTGTGAACTATGACCAGCTGTCAATCCATAAAATGTAATAGTACAGACAACTTGACAATTTCTGACTGTTGCAAGTCAGAGAGCAGTATCAGTACCCCAGTTAAAATCCCAGTTAAAATAGCTGTGATTATAACATATAATTTAATTTTTCTAAAATCACAACATTTATTAATTAGATGTCAGATACTTTGTTTGTTGAGCAAATTGGTAAACACTAGTAGTTATAAAATGTTCCAGAGCCTCCCACTTTGTTTTCCTTTTTTTTCTCCCTCAAGCACTATTTGGCCTGTTAATTACAAAAAGCTGAGAAACAGGTTTCTTATTGACCAGCTTTGGGCTTGGATATTGATTCTCAGCTAGAAACTTCCTGTCCCAATTCTCTTTTTCTTTTGGTCAGCTTAAAGGCACAATTTGAAAAATGGATGTTTTAGTTTTTCATGTCTTGAAGAGAAGCTTCATGTTTAGCAGACTTATTAATCCTAACAGGTAAACCTCAAATACTGCACAATTCAAGTCCCAGTTGTCTTGAAGAGGGAGCCTCAGAGCCTAAAAATTTCCTTCTGCTGGAGTTACGAGAATCACTGTGTTTGGATATTCTAATTTTTCAAGATAAGGAGGCAAGAGAGGAGTTTTTATTTTGTTTGGGTCTGATGGATAGTCAGCTACTCGACTAAAGAAACAGTTATGTTTGGGGGCACTTGAACAGATGAGCCTCTCTCAAACCGCTGAGGCCAACTCTCCTTCCATCTTAGAGCGGGGAGGTTTCTTCCAGAATACTTTCTTGGTAGCATCCAGCAGCCTGCACTCACCTCCTTCTGCAAATACAATTTACATGATTAGCTGGAACTGAGTCAACACCCCCAGACTAGGGCACAGGATACAGGAGAATTTTAGTATGAGTTGGGTTTCCTGGAGGGAAGTCCAGCTAAAGAGGAGTCTTGCATTCTCCCCAGTCTATTGTTCAGTCTCACTTGGACCCTGGCCTTTTCTGTTTATTTATTCACAGAGCCCATCTCCTTGCACACCAATCTGTATGTGTACAGTAAACACTGGAAGCTCATTGTAGTGGTAATAACGCATTGCAGCTACTAAATTCCATATCTCCCTGAGTCAGGTGCTAACCCTGGTTCTTTCTGCCCTCTTTTCCCTGCTGGCAGGGTCATGCAAGAAGGTAGGTGCAGGCAATCTATATCCTGTGCATATCCTGAGCACTGCTGCATACAGCAATTTTCATCAGATGAAAAAAATATGTTTATGTCAGCAACATACCTTTTTTCAAAGCTAATAGAGGTGACAGAAATGTAATAATTTTATTAAATTTATTTAATTTATTATTTAATTATTATTATTATTTTTAATTTAAAATTATTTAAATTTTTTAAAAGCCTTTACATATCTATAACAGAGAAAACTTTTATTTGGTTAATTTTATGACCACTATGTGTAGAGAAGGGAGCAATATGGAATCAGATTATAGCTAATTAGATACATACTTTGCAGTTCAGGCTGTGGCTATGTATTTGACAGCAACATAGCTCAGCTCATGTTAACATTGTTCTTTCTCTTTGCCTCCTATCAGGAACATACACCCTGGAGTTTTCTCCAGCAAGAAGACATCTGCTCCTCACAAACTTTGGAAAACATTGATGTGAAAGTATATTCAAAGGTATCTTCAATTATTGGGGAAGAGTGAACTGCAGGAAGAACCTCTTGCTACCTTAACTTAGCTAACACAGGTAAAAGTAGTAGTGGAGATCACTGGGAGAAGTCCCCTTTCCATATATCTTTTCTGTTCCTATGGACCACCTAAGGCATCTATGTCTGGCTACTATCTGAGAGAGGAAAATTGAGCTAAAGGAATCCATTCTGGCCCTTAATATGTTACATTGGTTAGTAATCCAATGCAAGCTGTCTGGGGTCCCGGCTAGCCTACCTGATCCAGATTTGTGCAATCAGAGAGGTTTCCTATTTCCAGTTGCTTGTAACAATTGTATAATTAGGCAGCAAGAGACTAAGCAAGCCTCTCTTAGTGGTAGGATGTGTTGGGTCTGGCTGAACTGGAGTTCATTTCCCCACAGTAGCCCTCACAGTGCTGTGCTTTGCATTGGTAGCCAGAAGAGTGTTGATAACACATTGGTGCTTTGGCAACTGCTGAGCATCAGCACTGTAGCATTCCTTCCTCAGTCAAGGGCAAGATCCTGGGAGAGGGAACAAGTAGTGCCACTGACCCAAACTGACCAAAGGGATATTCGGTTCCATATGACATCAGCTCAGATATAAAAGCTAAGGCAAAGAGCAGGAGGGCAGGCATTCATTGTCTCCAGTGGATGCCTGCTGAGAAACCTTTACACGTGCTGAAGCCCTGCTGCTCAGAGGTGGCCGACCATTGCTGCTGATGGGAAATAGAGAATAAACTGTGTTATCTTTCGCTTTACTTTTGTGCACACAAGCTTCCACTTTGCTTTTTGCTTTAAATAAACTGCCTTATCCGAACACACGAGTTGTTTTTCCACCTTACTCTCTCCCCCATGTGGCTGGGAAGGGGAGCTATAGAGCAGCTGGGTGGGCACCTAGTGTCCAGCCAAGGTCAACCCACCACATAGGACTACTAATTTTTAAACAGGTTGATAATTCATGGTGAGAATGGATCTTGCTTTTGCATCGCACTTCCAAAATCCCCAGCCTAGTCCTGAACATCACCCCTCCCTCACTGAACAACCCTGAGTGCTGGGCTGTGTGCAGCCTAATAGAGAGTCCCTTCATGAAGCAGGTTCCCCAGCTGCAGAGGAACACCACAGTTTGTTGCTTTTTGCTTATGTTCCTTGTCCCAGACCTCCTGGCCTGGGAAGTAATGCAGTGCCAGCCAGGCATTGCTTTGCTGAGGTGTCACTAGAGCTATTTTTCTTCACGGTTCAGGACTGCACCTTTCCTCAGCCATGACCTGGCAGATGCACTTTCTCTTGCAGAGCAAAGATGGAAGAAAGGGTGCCTGCCCAGGGCATGGTGTGCATGGATTCAGTAAATAATCCAGGGTTTAACTGTTTAACTTGGAATGTTTTTGCCGTTTTGATTTCATGTTTCAGCAGGGTGTGAAAATAGTGGAGAAAGGAGGGAGGGGGAACATGAAGGAAAAGAGGCAAGCTGGTTTACTTGCTTAATTTCATTGGTTGCAAAGCCCAAGTGTTGTCCCTGTGTGTGTTCCTAGTGAGTTGGCACCATACACACACACACACAAAACCTCATATTTCCTTTATGAATGGCTGAAATTCCAGTCTGGCCTGGCAGAAGGGTAAGTTCCACATAAAGAGCAGTCTCCATGGAGAGCTTTTGAAAATAAATCAAAAACCTGAGAGACTGAGAAAAATTCTGAGAACTGGAGACGTGTCAAAGCAATTTGCCCAGCTTCATATTGGCACAGTTGGGATATGACTGTCCTCCACACAAACACAGAGCCATAGAGACAGATTCCACAGCTGGTATTCAGAAACCCATGCTGGCTTACTGGAGGAGAGCGTGTCTGTACACACAGCCATGTGGCCACCATAACATATTGCTAATAAGCCATATGAACATGTGCATATGTGATTTTCTAGTTAAATACATTTATTCTGACAATCACAAGCTGAATTCCACAAGTGCACAAAGGCTCCTCCCATGCAGAGGGTTGATAAACAGTCTGCATCCTCATTTATGCAGCACTTTTAGCATCTTGTATCCTTCCTCCTGCTTTATGGTATGTTTGTGGTACAAAGGCTCTATGTGATAAGAATTGATAATTTGGGATCAGAGCCATCTGATAACATGAAGGAATACTCCATGAAGCTGTCCTTCACTTTAGCACCCACATACCTCTCACAAGCCATGCATATTCTAGTATTTGCACCTTACTCTGTACATTGAAATGCAGTCCACATTTCAAATGCCCACACTTATCCAGCAAACCTTCTCAGACTGTCAAGTTTAATCCTACAGTACCGTCTCACTATATCCATCACTTCTATGACAGAAGTCACTGATGCTCCTATGCAAGACAAGAGCATCTATTCAAAGAGTTTGACTGCTCCAGAAAGAAGCATACAATCGTTGAGTTAAAACTCACTAATTCCACCACTCCCATTCTCTGTGCAGATAAACTCTGAATAGTCAAGGGTTTTCTTTTACCCCCTGTGACCAGTCAACCTTGTGTGCCACAGCACAACCACATTCCTGGAGAGACAAAATAAGATCTTTTAGCTAAAAAAGACACCTTCCAGTGCATTTGGTCAGCACTGTTACATCTGGAAGAAACAACAGGATATTTACAGTGGCTGTCAAGGGCAGACAAGTAAATAAGTACCCATCTCTAAACCTGTAAATTCAGACTATGGCACCTGGTTGCATTCTATCATTCCTTCATATCAAGGAAGGCAGGGTCATCCCTGGGAGGTGAGGCTAAGTTGTGAGCAACTGTGCCAAATCAGCAACATAAGCCACACAACAATAAATGAAAATCCTGCTCCTAGAGGAAAAGTCATGTCTGCCCATCATCCCACCAACTGCCGGATGGCTGGGAGGGTTCAAGTCTCTCCTACATTCTTTCTGGATATAAATATAGGGAGAGCTACTGTGATCACTTCTGGTACACCACATGATTTCTTCTTGGCCCCTGACTAAACTGACTCTTGTGCCAGTCAGCTCAGGAGGTGAATGTGTCCTTCTGCTGCGTCCACACCGACTTGTTTTCAGCTGGCTCTGAGAGCTACATCAAAGTGATTGCGCCAAATGCATTTAGGTGTTTTAAGGAGGAAAGCCTGTTGTTTTCTTGGTATGAGAACTCTACCTCTGATAGTGGCTTTCACTGCATTGGAGTGCTTCTGTCTTGCAGAGAATAGCATGGCCTGCTAGAGAGGTGTAGAAAGTGAAAAAAACACAGACTGAAAACCAAGAGATGAATCACACCAGGTCATGAATGAGTAAAGGAAGGCATCTTGGAAACCTCCTGTAGTTAGAATAGCATGATTTGGCTTTCATTCACCAGTAAGTGTCATCTAACACCTAGTGAATCACTTGTTTTACCTTAAGAAATAGTTCTTATACCACGTGCATGTTCCTTTGGGTGTGCAGCTTTGAAAGACAATATAACACAAAGCTGGTGCCAGCAAACAGTTGATATATGAAATGTCAGACTTCTCCACAGCTGGTAACTGAGCTGTTGGTCACCTCGCCCAAATTACCTACTGCAGTGACCTCTTCACTGGCACAGGCTGCAGATCCTAAGTGACCTGAGAGTGAGCCCTGTGTGGCTCACAGCAAGGCAGTGCACATGGCAGAGACGCTTGCAGTGCTGCTCTTCAGGGCTTTCCTTACACTAAGAGCACACAGTGAGGTTCTCCTGGACTCTCAGGATGGTATCACTGTGCAATTAACACAACACTGGGTCCAATTGTCTTTTTCCGATGCCCCCAACAGCACAGTCAGGTGGAGCTCCATGTGGGCAGTGAGGGCAGTGCCATTTTTGTAACCCAGTTCATGTTCCTGGTCCAGTTCGCTATGCAGTCACATATATTGGGTGGCACAAGGGAGGGGCAGTGCTGGGCAGAGCTAAGAGTCAAAGCCAGCAGGAGTGAGATGGTTTTTTTTCAGAAGCAACCACAGCTAATATCAGTGAGACTATGATATGAGAAACGGCAAACATGAAAACAGGATGGAAACTATGGCAATAAGTAGAGAAGGACAGGCCACGAGAGGGATAAAAAGCAAAAGGTATTGCTTTCAACATGAAAGGTGAGCGGCATTTGTAGCACTGTTCTGCATAAATACGAGTAAAGATTATATTTTTGAAAGTTGGAGGAAAAGATATCACAGTAATTTTGATATGAGGTGACTAAAGTCAGGCTGAGAAACGAAGTCCTTACTCTGTGAGTAAGTAAGGACATTATTTGAAAGAAGACACACAGAAAATACCGGGAAAATTTAAACATTGCCTGAACATGAGTACCTATAGAATGAATGGTATCATTTAAAAACAAAACCCAAATAAATGTGTGCAGTAAACTTGGAAAGGAAGAGATAGGACTAGAACAGAAACTACACCCATGCACTGGTAATTTAACTGGTTTTGTGTATGTGAAATTACCTGGAGGCAAAATGAAGGGGAAGAAATGTTACCAAGAGAAAAACTCCTCCTGTAGGAAGCCAAAGGATGATACGGTGATGAAGCAAGGAAGGAGGCAAAAGCAATCATAATATGAGGGAAAATGAAGGGCAAAAGGACAGTCATGTGTTTCAAAAATGGCTGACATGTCAGAGAAAGGTGGGAACTGCTCTGGGGTTTCACTGAAATGTGGTGGTTAGAAAATGTGACTGATGCCTAAGGTATAAAAAACAGTTTGATGAGAATTTAGGATAGATGTACAGGATTCCATGTACTGAATTTAAAGATTCAGTTTACTGACCCTGGGGCTGAAAAGCAAGAGGGAGATGGAGCAGACAGAGATGCTGGACAAATGAAGTCACGAGTGGGATGGGAAGACTTAAAGCAAGAAGATGGAAAGAACAGTCTGTTAAGCTTGTTTGTGACCTTTGGACATATATATTATGGTTTCTAGCAGAGGTCAGTGTAAGGAATACTGGTTGCCACTGCCTTTGCCTGGCTATGATTTGTGGTGTGACTGTAAAGTATCACACACAAACATACTTTAGCTATTTTCTTTGTTTAGATCTCTCCCTGTGGGCTATTTTGCTTGTCTTCTCCCCAAGTTTTGCCACTGACGTGACAAACAGTGCTCTACAGAGGAGGAAACTTTAGAAACACAGAAATTAGAGATGGAAAATTCCTCTGTAAAAGATCAACTAGCCCAATGTGCTTGGTAGGCCAAGGGATAAACATTGTATTGTGCTTATTTAAAATACCGCAAGAAGAAGTCTCCCAGAGCAACGTCTCCACCAGGCAGTGGATCTTACAGCCAAGCCATTGTAAGAGTACTCATCCTAATTTTTTTGGCCTTGTTTTATTGTAGTTTCTCCTTCCTTGCAATACTAATGCTCTCACTTCTGTAAACCAAAATAGTTGATCTCCCACAGTGTCTATTTTTTCTAGCTCTGTGTCCTACACACCGTGCACATCTGTATTTAGCTCTTTCAACTCATATGACAGTGACTCTGAATCAATCCTCATTACTTCTATGTTTTAAATAATAATTATTTTATGTTTGCTGATGCCTTTTTGATGAGAAGATATTCAGCTTTGAATGCAGTATTCCAGGGAGCTTACACTACAGTACCAGTAACAGAGGCCTTTGCTACAGTTTCTGTTTATGAACTCTACTATCCTATTGTTTTCTTGTTTCTACCTTTTTTTTCCCCTCT
This sequence comes from Pachyramphus minor, assembly GCA_013397135.1. Lineage (NCBI taxonomy): Eukaryota > Metazoa > Chordata > Aves > Passeriformes > Tyrannidae > Pachyramphus > Pachyramphus minor. The sequence continues at coordinate 203,446 of VYXB01007186.1, read as the reverse complement.
CCTCATATCAAATTACGGGCCTGTCTAATTTACTGCCTGCTCTCCTGCTATTTTAGGTCTCTTTCAGGATTACAGCTTCTGAGAATTTGTCTTCCCTATGAATAGATGGGATTTGAATTATTTTTTGACGGATGTAGTATAGCTGCATTTTTCCCTGTAGAAATACATTTTGTTTCTTGAATATAATTTGTGCCAGAGCTTTGACTTGTAAAATTGATAGAATAATGTATCCTCAACCCCATAGCTTGGAGTTTTCTTCCCTTCCCCTCCCCAAGCTTGAAACCATAAAAATGAACATAAAATGACAACTAAAGGAAAATTTAAATTTTTTATTCTCTTTGAAAGAGTTGTTTAAGCTTCACAGCATCACTGATACATGGAATTTTCTCACTACAGTCCCAAGAGAAAGATGAATTGCGTTGTTAAATAATTTGCACTATGTCGTTGAGGACTGTCCTCACTGCCTGAATTGGGACAGGTGGTTGCTGCTCCCAGCTTATCCTCAGTTGTCTGCCCCACTCTCCTTGCTAGAATATGCAAGGCAACTTCAAGTGTAGCTACTGCCTTTGCTGTCAAAAACACTCCAGTTGGAGTCAACTTTTTCTTGCTTGCCCCTCCTTCCCCCGTCACTGGACAGATGGAGTAAATCTGCTATCCTAGCAGATGGAAGAGCAAGAGATCTTTGTGGATAGGATAAGAATAAAACATAGGAGGGTAACTTCTTAGCCTGGTTCAGTTGCAATCCTCAGCACTTTGAAAATTAGTGCCAGAATTAGGAATGCTCTTCAGAAACAATGACTCTCCTCATTGCCCTCCTCATAGACCACACTGTGGGTCTTTTCCCAGAACTCATTTCTGGGAAGCACATGATGCTGAAGACCTGTTGGATCACACAGCCAAAGCAAAGGTGATACATTATGGATTCGTCCCATGATGAAGGGCATTATAAGCAAACCAATGAAAGGTCACATCTGTTAGTCACAACTCTTGTGGTTAGGTTTGTATTGAACAGCAGGACGTGTGTGTGCTCAGTCTTGCTATAGAGTGTGCTACAGAGAGGATGTGTGGTGTTAAGGCAGAGTGTCAAAAACAAAATTAAGGCTGTAGCTATTTTTCACATATCTGTTCATTATATAAATATAGCAACATCGCTGGTGTTGTCAGTTGCCTGCTGTCCTTCTGAGATGACGCTGTAGAACAAGGACACAGAAGAGGCCATTCCTCTCACACAAAGCACACGGTAGTGCATTTGCACCATGTATTGTCTTTGGGGCAGAGAGCAGACATCTGGAAATTGTCACTTGCCCATGTAAGGCAAGGAGCTTTCTCTGAAAACCATATTCTTCTCTTTTTGCTCAAATCAAAGCTAAAAAAGAAAAAGGAAAAATTAAAGGTAATTTTTTTCACCTGTCAACCTAAACATAACTCTTTTCTCTTCAGATCCCTTTCACTGCAACCTTGTTCCACCTGGGCAAGATTTAGGGTAGGACTTACATTATCTAACTTTGAAAGCTTGGGGTGTTTTGTATAAACTCAGAGAGCTAAAGTTAGGTAAAATGAATCCCACGTAAGTATTTTATCTTTTTTCTACTGGGCTAGTGTTTCTAGTTGTCTTTCTTGTCTGCTCTTTCCATATATTAAAGTCTTCCCAGAACCTATTCTCCTGCATAAGATAACTGGGAACCCTCAGTCCCAGTGACAAAGACTTTTGCCTTTTCACAGAAGCCTCACTCCTTCCTAATGAGGAAAACAAAGAGGACCTCCCCCTTCCTCCTGGTGTGGTGGTGGGAATCTTTTCAGTTTTTTCCTTCCTCTTCTCCCACAAGTGGGAGTCCAGCCATACATCAGGATGGTCACAGTAAGTCTGTGTTGTGGCAATGACGTCCCTCAGTGGTAGTCCTGAAGCTAGAACCAAATGGCAAACAGCTTCTCCCTCATAACCCCAGAGTTCCACAAGTTTCCATGTGCAGGAATTTGTCCCACACCTGAAACATATTGTCAAATTTTGATTCATAATCCTGCGAGTTAAAATCTGGGGAAAGATTCCAGATTGTGTTATGGTGGTTTGGTTTTTTTTAGAAAACCTGGGAATTTCTCCCAGATGGAACATGCCACCCAAACAGTTATGTCAGGTCACCATTCTCTTCACCTGCAAATTCCTTAGGGTTTTTGCTGGCCCGTGGAGAACAGTTCAAGTATGATAAATCACATCATTGCTTTGCAGTCAATCTAGCCACAGTGACAGTCACTTCCCAGTTGTATCATGAGCCACAGATTGAGATCACCACTCAAACTCCACTTCAGCAATGCTGTCTCTGAGAAATAAGTAACTGTTGGCTTGAAAAACAGGCGCAGAATGAATGACAATATACACTTTTAATTGTTAGTAAATTAACAGATATTATATGCTGCACAAGTATCAACTTGATCAAGTCATCAACTGCTACATGAGTCTGGGACAAGAACCATGTTTTTGTGTGTGTTCTTACAGCTTGCAGTGTTTTGTCGTTAAGCTCCAAACGTTGATTTCGTGTTCATAATAGTAAATCTTATTTGCATAACTAGTAGTAAAAATGGGCAGCAGGTAAGGTTCACAGTACCTGAGTATTTGTTTTGCACATCTAGAGACAGAAAAGGAGGAAGAGAGACATTAGAATACATCTCCTACAAACACATCCAGCAACTGTTCTTTTCTAAGCTTGATTTGGATATCTACAGAACAACTTAAAAGTGTTAAAGGATACCAGCATGAGCTAATGGATTAACACACTGGTTCCAGAGCAGCATCAGCTTTTCTCATTTTAAGACCAGGTGCAACTCAATTGTAAAGTTATGATTTGAATTCTCTTAGCAAGCAGTGCATTGGGTTATCAAGCATCAACAGTATTGTGCATAAACTAATTCACAGAAGGCTCTTAAACAGAGAAAAATACACTAATTTCCAAATTTGGGTTGTCTCCTTTAAACAAGTAAAAAATTTAGTATTTTAAATTGATGAGTAGCTCTCCAAAAGTCGGTTTAACTATTTGCCTTACATGTTCCATGTGATTGCTCCCTGACTGCAGCTAATTGTGGCTTTTAATCTCTTTAAGGACCCCGAATAACAAGTGATTTTTTTCCAGCAGTTTCCTGTCCGATACCTGCTTGTAGATTGTGACAGCAGAACAGAGCAAACTGCAAAGGGCTGCGGCTACCAGAGGAACCTTGAACCATGAGACGAAAATAAAAGAAGCCCTATCTTTAAAAGGCACAACCCATTCCCCCGTGCTGCACGACCCCTTTCTTTATCTGCAGCTGGGTGCGAAGGCAAATTCCACGCCCTGAGCCGGGCCTGCGAGGAGCCGGCGGCAGGTCCAGCATCTCTCGGCCGAGTCAGCGAGACGCGGGGCCGGGGAGGCGCGGCGGGGGATACGGAACACCCCGCGGGACCCGGGCCGGCCGCCCTTCCCCGGGAAGGGCCTCCGGAGCTCCTCCATCCTTACCCTTCCCTTTCTTTGGCTAAAGGTCAGAGGAATTTACACTTCCTGACTCTGACGGGACAGGACGGTCGCTGCGGGCTACCCCCATCGGGAGCGGGGTGGGAGCCGGGGGAGGCAGCGCCGCTGCCCCCTCTCCGCCCGGCCCGGCCGGCTCTTGTCTCGGCGGGGAGGAGCCAGCCCGGGGCAGGCTGTAGAAGCCAGGGCTGGCCAGCCGCCAGGAAGTGTAAAATCCTGGCCGGTGGGTGGCAAATTTTGCCAGATCGCGGCGAGGAAGGCAGCGCGTCCGTCCGTCCGTCCGTCCCTCGGCTGGCGGCGGCGCGGGGAGCGGAGATCGGGAATCGGGGCGCTGCCGCCGCCCGCTCCGCAGCCCGGCCCCGGGTGAGTGAGAGCCGCGACCTCGGGCTCTGGCCCCTCTCGGACTGGGGGCTCGGGGCAGCCCGGCCCGGGGGGCAGCGGGGCGGGCGGCGATGCTGCCGGCGGCGCGAAGGGGATGTTTGCCGGGGGCGGCTTGCGGAAGGGAGCGGGTTGGGCCGGCTCCCCTTGCTCGGCGGTGCCTCTGGAGCACAGCGCTGGCATAAGACCTGGGTAAGTTCTCCATTTAAAAATATTAAAAATAGACCCTCCGGCTCCATAGCGCTGCAGAGTGAGTCATTTCCAAACCAAATGTCTCCGTCTAACCCTTCCCCCCAGGAGACGCAATAATTCTGAAACCAGGGGTAGAGGGCAAGAGATTTTTCTCCCGTCTTTCTCTGAATAAATTGAACTAGCACGTAGTACTGCAAGAGGAGACAAAAGCCATAAGAGTAGATGGTCACCTGTTTAAAGAGGTGAAGTGTATCTCTGCTCTTTTCTCTCTTCTCTTGGGCCTCTCTCCCATGATGATGCCACCCATCTTTCCCCAACACTGGGAGCCTCTCTGCCTTGGGAATATTTACAGTGCTTTCCATTTTCGTGGGCATGATCTGCTTTTCAGTTCTTGCAACTGCCAAACACATGCCGTGCCACTGCCTTCTCCGTGGGACATCAGCCACAGCCACACGTCATTCCAGCAGTGACTCCGGTCAACACAGCTCTTGACTGTCTATGCTAAAAAGAATAGTCCAAAGCACAGCTATTTTTTTCCACCTTTTCCAGTCATATGATGGTTTGTTCATGTAAGTGGGTTGTCTTGACCAGAGGGATTTTTTGTTTGTCGGAAACAAGTACTGAGCGTTAGTTATAGGAGATGCTGCAGTTCTGTGGTGTGAAAGGTTTTGGTTATGCAGAACACATTGGTACCTGGATCAGCATGCAAGACCTGTTTACATATAGTGCTGCATGTGCATGCATATTTAATGTATATACCCGTAGATCATATTTGGTGTTGAGGCAGTGTGCACAAGACACAGAAGCTGATATGCAGACCACATGGGTTTTTTTTTCTAAAACAGATGTGACAGTCCAACTCCGCAGTAGCCCCTAATAGAATAGGTCTAAATCAGAGGAGACAAGACATTGTGGTCTACTAAGGAACTGACTGTATTGAAGACCACCTAGCTGGGGGTAAAATTCTGTCCTCTGACCACTGTGAAGGACTTTGTTACCATTTTAACAATAAAAAGTGGTCTACAGTTGAAAATCTGTGTAGTAAATTATGCCAGCTATTTTACAGCCATGACAAGGATATTTAGGTTTGAGAACATGTTCTGTAGTAGCAACCCAAAACTTAATGAGATGTCTGTGTAGGTGAGTGGAGAATCATGATGTAAAAGCATTTGCATTCAATTTTTTTTCTTTTTTCTGCTTAGATTCAATATCTCCTATTGAAGCTTCTTATATTTTTTGCAGCCAGGAGAGACCACTGTGATTGATTGACCTGTCACATAAGATACAGAGTGCTGAGAAATTCCCACAGAAGGCATGCAACTTTTCTTTTAGCTGTAACATGGGAGACACTCATGAACTCAGGGCTGTTACTAAAGTACTGAACCAAAAAAAAAAAGAGAATGTCGTCTTGTGTTCCAAAACACAAGAAAAAGCAGACTTCAGATCCCAAGGAAATGCAAATTTCACAGTAATCTAGGACAATGTATGCTCTTGATACACAGGTCATAGACAATGAATGGCATTCTCCCTAAGGAAGGAAAGTTCTTAGATTGGGGTCAAAAAAGATTTACTTTTTGGTGAAGCTAGGGAGAAAGTTTTTCAGAGGTGGGTTATTCTGTGGTTGTCTATGATGGAGGTGTCTGAAATCTCTTACTGAAATAACTGTCAAGTCAGGTAAGGTGTGTTGCACATGGATGGTACCTGCAAGTTGGAAGGACCAAGGGTGAACAGGGAAGTACAAGTGCACTCAGGCGCTTATGGGAGTCTTTTTTGCTCTGTCAGTTTAATAGCAATATTTCCTTTTGGCAATTTTTCAGCAAAGTTAAGGTGACAGTTTCACATTTGTCTTCAGCCTTCAAGATAAAATTCTTTGTAATTACTTTTATTCAGTGTGTTTATGGGCTGTCTGATATCACCTGAAACTCTGATAAGAATTTCAACGTTCACTTTCAAAGTTCAGCTGGAACACAGGTAGTATTTACTGACTCCTCAGTCTCTTTTGGAAGAATTTCAATTCTTTGAATTTCCAGCAACCAAAGACACAGAATAGGTGAGATATTTAACCTTTTTTATTTGGTGTAGTTTCCACTCTTATGGAAAGAGTGGAGGAATGGGACTTGAATGCATCATCAAGGATTTAACAGTAGAAGACATATAAGTACTAGAATTTATCCTTTTTGAACTCATATTAAATGAGTTCAGTTTTCATGTGACTTTTTTAAGTGCCAATGTTATTTGTGGCTATCTTCTCCCGTAATGTATGGCCTTTTGTACTCATTGTTTCTGCTAATGTGAGTTCAAGAATAAATATACACTAAGTAGTGCTGGGTTCCAGGGCTTATTCAGTAGGGCATAACAACCTGTTCTTACTACACAAGATGGGTTTTAAGTGCAGCTCAGAGGATGGAAGATTGTGCTGAGGATTTAGCAAAACCCCAGTTACACTAGAGCTGGCTGAGGATGGGCTGTGATGTGTAAGCAGCTAATTGACTGCCATGTTTTGTAGCCCCGGGGTTAAAAATGTGGGGCATACTTGTGTGTGTAATAACAACAACAAGAATGTGAAAACAAAAACCAAACAAAAAGAAGTAAGAATGAAGTGCAAGAAAGCACAAAGATAACAGATTGTCATTCTAGTCGCAGCAGAGATAATTCAGAAAATAATTGCAGTTGCTGACTTATTGTTTGATTTTGATAAACTGTATCCTGAATGCTTTCTGATTAATATCCCTATAAAATTAAACATGTAATTACATTTAGAGTGACACGAGCTNCTAATGTTTAATCTAAACCTACCTTCTTCCAGCTTAAAGTCATTCCCCCTTTGCCTATCACTACATGCCCTTGTAAACAGTTCATCTCCAGCTCTCTTCTAGCCACCTTTAGGTACTGGAAGGTTGCTCTAAGGTCTCCCCAGAGTCTTCTCTTCTCCAGGATGAACAACCCCAACTCTCTCAGCCTGTCTGTGTAGGAGAGGTGGTCCAGTCCTCTGATCATCTTTGTGGTTCTCTGGACTCACTCCAGTAGGTCCTTGTCCCCTGTGTTGGGGGCCCCAGAACTGGATGCAGTACTCCAAATGGAGTCTTATAAGAGCAGAGTAGAGGGGAAGAATCACCTCCTTTAACTTCCAACTGTGCTCCTTTTCATGCAGCCCAGGATATGGTTATTTTTCTGGGGCGCAATTGCACATTGCTGGCTCATGTCAAGATTCTCATTAACCAACACCCCAAGTCCTTCTGCTCAGAGCTGGTCTCAATCCATTCTCTGCCCAATCTGTATTTGTGCTTGGGATTGTCCTGACCCAGGTGCAGCACCTTGCACTTGGCCTTGTTGAACTTCAAGAGGGTTACACGGGCCCATCTTTCAAGCCTGTAAAGTCCCTCTGGATGGCATCCCCTCTCTGTGGGGTGTCAACTGCATCACGCAGCTTGTTGCCATCAGCAAAGTTGTCTGAGGGTGCACTCAGTCCCACTGTCTATTTCACTGACAAAGATGTTAATCAGTGACAGTTCCAGGACTGATCCCTGAGGAACAACATTCCACTCTGCTGGACAATGCTCAACACTGCTTTCCACTTGGACAAGGAGCCATTGATTGCAATTTTGAGTGTGACTACCTTCAAAAAAGCATGCCTGTGGCTTGTCTGTTCCCCTCTTGTAGTTTTATGATTTTTTTTCATGAATTTCACTGCATTTGACCAGGGAAGCAGTGGTCTAAAAGGATAAAGTTTCTTTAAGCTTTGTGGAAATATATTTAGAGCCCATGCTGCAAGAATGGCTGTTTTGTGGGGGTTATCACTTCCTGCATGGGGGAAATTCAGAAGGCAGTGTGATTCTAAGGTACTTTCAGGGTTTGAAAACGTATTTGCTAATTCAATCCAAAGGTCTTTTCTACAGAAAGAGTTTGATAGATTACTCATACTTGTGTCACTCAGGTGATACATTCCTGGCCTCTTTTTCTCCAGTAGAGATGCACTAGGTAGTGCTATTAGACACTATTCCTGCCTGTGAAGGAAATAATGATTTATGTGTGTATCACCTTTTTTTTCATGTTTTCATGTTTGTTCACATTTAGCTCTACTGATTAAAAATCATCTGGTAATCAAGCAAGTTTAAGACTAGTAGGTCTGGGAATAACATAGACCACTGCACTGGGGGCCTGAGATCTTGGGACTACTGCTTTGCTATTGAATCAATTGAGGGTTTTGGAGTGTAAGAGCTTGAGTAAAGCCTTGATATAGAATTGGAGACAAAGCAATGGTGATTTTAAATCTGCTGTGTCTTGGTGGGTGAGACTCAAAAGAGGGGTGCAGATAAGTTTGCTGCTTAAAAAGAATCTTTTCTAGCTGCTGTGGATTAGGATAGCACTGCAGTGTTCCATTTTGAAAGGATTATTACTGCAGCTGTCATGGATACAACTTTATGGAATGCCTAAAATACCTGAATGCTTTCAGTTAATCAAGAAATGGTGGTAGATCTCCTCTAGATTTTCCTCTTTCTTATCCATCCCTCCTCTCTATTAGATTGGGTTCTCATTTTACCAAAGAGATTAAGTCTATTTTTTCTTTCTCAAATTAAGACGTCAGTTTTATGATTCTGAACCTTTGCTCCATTTTTTCTTCTTGCTTTTCATAACTTCATTTTTGGTGTGGTAGTTGCTTATGCAGGCAATACAATTTATTTCAACCAGATTAAACCAGCTGTTAATGCAACTAATTCAGATTTGTGTCTACCTTCATACTAGTCAGCTAAGTCATTCTAGTGAGGTGTTTTCTTTTTCTCCACCCAAGCATATCAGAGTGTTTTGCAAACATGTGTTACCTGTTAATAGCTATAACAATTTTCTTTATTTTTGAATCATGTGAGTCCTAAGAATTAAAAAATATTTTTGAATTAACGCAGAAAGTCTATTATAGAAAATANTAACAATTTTCTTTATTTTTGAACACAGAAAGTCTATGGTAGAAAACAAAGTAACTTTGTTGTCTTAGATGCTACTCTTATATTACAAGTTATTTGTTTTTCTATGTGTTCTTTTCTATGACCGGATCTCTTTACTTCACATTGAACTGGCTCGCTCTGTGCTGTTACTGATTTCTTACATCTCGTGATGAGTAATTGTACTATCATGTGTATAGATGTGAGGTAGCACTCCTACTTTGATCTGGCCATAAGCTCCAAAGGGGTTGGAAAGGTCTTTCAATTACAGAGATGATTTTCAGATCATGGTGGGATGTACACAAAGGTTTTTCCCCCTCATCATATATTCCCTCTCGCTCAAAGCAGAGTTTCACTTTGAGTTTCAGGTTTGCCTTAACATCAGAAACTCAGACCATAACTGAGTGGATACCACTGAATTTCTTTACAAAAGTTACATGGCTTTGTTATCAAAGCCAATTTAGATCTGTTTGTAGATTTGTTTGAAATGTATTGTGAATAAAGGCCTGGTGTGGGTCAAATCTGAAGAGGGACTATGCAAAAGATGGGGGAGGAAGACAGGAATGCTGGGGTCTCTATTGTGGAGACAAGTGTGTACTTGGAAGATAAGGAAGATGAGATCTTGTTTTGGGTAGCCAAAGTGTAGCAGTAAAATTGTTGGATGTATGGTTGCATAACAGAGTGTGAACACTTTGTATCAAGAGGACTGTTTTCCTGTCTATTGATATCACTTCTTTTACTTATGTAAGCTCTATAGTTAGAATCTATGAAGTTTAATTAAAGATAGGAGAGGCCAGTAGAACACCCTTGGACTATTTATGGGGCACCAAGTTGCTTCCTTTATAGTGGTGTAGCCCAGCAAAAGAATAATAATAATAATAATAATAAATTTACATCTTTTGGTATTGAGCCAGTTTAGGAAAGGAGAGATTCAGATCAGATCAGATTAATCTTTTTTTCTCTCCAACTCCATGGAGTAATTTGAAAGCTTCATTAAAGGACCTTGGAAAGATATTTTTGTTTGATTAATAGGATGCTGGCTTGCAATGTGGAAGACCAGGCTAAGTCACTTCACTGGCTTAGCATCTTTGTTTCCTCAGCTAGAAAATTGAGGTAATTATTTTTACTTTTATTAGTATACCTTCAAGAGCTCTTGATGAAAGAAGTATTTTGCAGGACTCAGTGGCCCATCTGCCTGTGGCTCAGCCTGCCTGGGATCCCTCAGGGCCTTCCCATGGTGCAGGGCAGAGAGGGCAGGCTGGAGATGTGGGGCAGGCAGTCAGGCAACCCTGGCAGCACTTGGCACTGCACAAGCTGGGGCCACCCAGGGGCTGGCAGGAGGTGTGTGATGGGGTTGCAGGTAATGTGCTTTGGCTGGCTGAAGTCCTGCATTTTCCATCTTGCATGTAAGCAGCACAGAGAGCTTGAGGAATCACCTTGGATTCCCCCAGGCGACAGCATCTGAGGCACAGACAAAAGAAGTGTAGGTGGAGCACTGACCTTCTTCCCATCTGGATCTTGCCCTTGTGCTGAGGAGTAGGGGCATGACCTCTTAGCCTATCTATGATTCCTGATAACAGCTTCACTAGAGTTTCCCCTTGCAAAATTTTTGAGCTGATTTTTGGGATTTCAGAAGCAAGTGGCACTAATTTATGGGTGGAAGAAGCTGTTTTTAAAGTTTGCAACTAGAATCAATCCTATTGACAAGATTAACAGACCTGAAGGCTGGTTTTGCACTCTTCCATTTACCTTCCTGAATTGGGAATGTCTCTTAGTATGGGCTGTGCTCCTGGTGCTAGCATGAGCATACCTGAAGATATATTCTTCCTTGTGTGAGGGGCTGCTCACAAGACAAAGTGTCACCACTTTTCATGGTGTTTCAGGACTTGATTCAAACCATATTAAGACCAATATTTAGATTCCTATTTTTTTTTTTGATAGGCTGCGGATTAAGCACTTTAATTTTCATCAGTCAGGTAGCCAAAGGTGTGAAGGCATGAAAGGATGAGGTCTTGCCTTGAGACTGGGCTCTAGACTGCCTCCAAAATTTTTTACACTCCTGCGTTCAAAAACTTCTGAGATATATCTAAGACACAGCCTCTGATCAATGTTAAAGAGAAGGAACCTTTGTTGGTTAACAAAAAAATCTCAATTTGATCACATTTTCTCCTTCCAAGAAATAGACATTATTTAATTTTAAGAAACTGAGCAATTCAGAACTGTAAGAGGGACTGAATACGTTGTTAATTTAACAGTGGCAAATGGTGTCTGCATTAGAATATAAATTAAGTTCATTCATGTGCATGTGTAATTGTGATGACCTAGAAGACTTCAAGTTATTGGTTGTGGGCTGTTTTTCCACTTTTCAGTATGGTTGCACAACAAATAAATGATGGATTTTGGTAAAAAATAGTGTTTTCAGATCTTGTCAGTTGAACTCAAGAATTTTGCCAAGCACACACTTTGTTAAGGACTTACTGGGCTGGAAGGAGAATCAGCTAACAAGCATCTAGTTAGTTCTCTGCATACTTTTTATGTCTGAGGCAGGATGAAACCACTCGTTATGGATCTGTAGGATCCATATGCTCAGTGGAGCATTCTTCTAAAGATTATGCTTTTTCCAACTCAAAATCATTATAAAAAATTCAGATGCATGTTTCAGCATCCAATTTGTGTATTTTGTCGTCATAGGTCATTTATGTAACAGTTGCACAGAGCATATAAAAGAGATAAATACAAGCAAGTGGGTATTTTTCTTCATGAAGAGGCTGATTTTAAGACTGAAAAAAATTAAATGGCAAAATATAAGTTATATCTGGATAACCTGTCATTCTCTATTGCTTTATTTCGTTCTCCACTATTCCTTTCCTTCCCTTGCCAACTGTTTTAAAGTTACTTTTTGACTTGCAGCTTTTTGGTGTGAATTTTTTCTGAAGTAGTGTTGGTGAAAGTTTTCTTCTAAGAAGCAAAACCAGTTGTAGTTATTGCTGCCCTGTCACTTCCATTAGCAGCTGTTGCTTTGAGTCTTGCAGAGAAGATATCAGAGAATTTTTAAAGGTCCGTTCTTTTGTTAAATCTCAGTTACCATAGGCCTTTTGCTTGTTTGGCCCAAGATTATAATGAAGATTCATAATTTGGAGGAATTGCTGCCTAATTTTTCTTTTCATTAATTTTTCTTTAGCATAGAGAGATCACCTGATCTCACTTTTCCTGCAGACAGTCAGTTATGGTCTGTTGGGAGGGAAAGGTCTATTCATGAAATCATTTTATAATGATTTCTGTGGCTTAGAGAAAACAAATGATAAAAATTTCCTAGCTTCATGATTGTAATGTTTTTATAAAAGTCTGTATCTATATGTGTTGGAAAAGGATTTGTCTTCGAGCTTGATTCTTCTCTTTAAAGATTCAGATTAATCCTAGAAGTGTTTACTCAGGTGTGATGAATTACAAGTGGATGAAATTACGTTGTTGTGAGATTGACTTAATTGTCCTACTGTGCTTCCTCAGTTGGGAACACTGACTTCCATCTTTGAAGAGTTTGCTCCCTTGAAGACCTGAGTTTTACACAGGTGACATATCTGCCTTGTTAGAGATCTAGAGGGTTTTTGTAGCTGGATTGAAATGATAATCAAGGATAGGAGAAAAAAAAAAGACTGGGGGTAAGACAGCTGGAAGGGAAGGAAGAGTAATACCTACCTCTTTGATTCACTCATGACAAGTGTCTTGCCAAAAAAGATATGCAGGGTCATTAAGTGAGATGAGGAGAGCGAGATATGATTTAGAATATATCAGCTGGCAAACAGTTTGAAATCCCCTGATACCATTTAAAGAATTATCCCAGCAGCTGGAGCATATGGCAGTGAAAGATTATCTTGATGTGGCCGTATGTTTTATGAAGTCGCTGCACTTCAGTCTCCAAGTCTTTATGTCTTTTATAATCGATGTGAGAGTGTTGTTTGGTGGCTAGAACATGCTGCATCCTAGTGTCTCCCATCATTCTGGGTAAAAGGGGAAAAATAATTGCTTCTCTGGAAAGTTTTTTCTAGTTCTGTGGTTGAAAATATGACTGTGATTATTAGAAGTAGGTTTTATTTAGTAGTCTTCTAAACCACTTTAATCTTAGCAAGAGTAGATTACGGATGTGAAGGAGTTCGGATTGAAAGCTTCTAGGAGAACAGTGGTGCTGAGGATTTCTGCATAATTCTATGAGAGTTTTCACAGCAAAATGAAAAGGAAAATTGTTCCTTGCTGTACTCAACATTTTGCTAAATACTGTTCATTCCCAATAGCTAAAATAGCCTGAATACCATGAGGGCTTCTTACTAACCTATAACTATGTTAATGCCTTTCTCGCCACAGGGGTAGTTTCTCCCAGTAAAAAGCCAAAAAATTGCACACTGCAGAATGCACACCACAGATATTGCCAACAAACTGCTACTGCAACCTCCCCATGAAAATGAAACATTATTTAAAAGGCTGCCTTGCTTTGGGGAAAATTTCCAGTGAAATCTAGTTGCTGTGAAAGGACAATCCGATATGATGGAAGCATTTGGTTGGGTGCTTTGTCGTACTTTTGGGTGCTCAGTATCTGCAAAGTACATGTGCCAAAAGTCTGTTTTTTTAATAAATGCTCTGTTACTTCTAGCTTTATGGAACTCTGAAAATAGTTCAAATAGGCTGTGGGCATGGGGAGAGGATGATCTTTCTCACAGACTTTGGCATTTCCACTTCTGATAACACAAGGGCCAGTAATGTTTGAATACCATTTGGTGGTTAGCCTGCCTTCAAAGTAAAAATTTGGTGGGCCTGCCATTTAGTAGTTAGATAAGATTTAGATTTGATTTTAGATAAGATAGGAGAGATTTTTATCTTTGAGTCCTGAAGAAATGAAAATAAAACTTTGAACAAGGTCCTAAAGCTAAAGGTCATCTGAAATTCCTAATGAGGTCCTAAAGCAAGGTTAACTGGACTGTAATATGGCATTGCAGGCTGGCTGAGGGAGGAAGGGGGAAGAAGGGTGTCTCATCTGCTCTTCTCAGATAAAAGTTAGTTATTATCTGTCCTGGTGACTTTAACAGATATTAGGGAAAATGACATGTATGTTTCCATGAGCTGCTTAAGCAGATTCCCTGGGTAAGAAGTGTTCAGGAAATTAACCGTGGGGTTGATGTAATGCCATGGTTCTGCTATGTGGAATTCATCTTGCTCAGGAGAAACCTTCCTGGTTGTGGTGTTTTACCGTTTGCACAGAATGGGCCAAAGAATTTTCTACACAAATTTGACTTTATAGTAAGGCACCAAGGTTGCTCTACTTATTTACATTTCTGAATTTAAGCTTTCCCCCTGCAACCTAATATAACTCAAATATAAATGTATCTTTATAAAATCATTTCACTACTGGGGAGGAAGATGCTTGTATGCACTTATGGTACCTGGAACAGTGATAGGACAAGGCTTGTGGGCTAGCACATCCTAACCATTGCTTTCTAGACCTGTTATATGCCTACAAATTATCTAAAATAACATTTATACTGCATTTTATTGCTCTGAAAGTGGAAGGTGTCCCTGCCCATGGCAGGGGGATTGGAACTGGAGGACATTTAAGGTCACTTCCAACCCAAACCATTCCATGTTTCTATGTGTAAAGGTTGTTAAGGGACAAATTTGACAGTGCTGCCAGGAGAAATGAGCTGTCACGCATTCAGGTCCTAGTGCTGCCAGCTTTGGGACTTGTAGATGACAAACACTGGCACAATCTCTTGTTTTGCAACAACCATTATACTTGCACTTTACCTTGTGAACACCTTTTGGTCTGTTGTCAAAAGAGCCTGCACTCAGCTCTCCAAGGTGCTGTAGCTTTTTTTCCTCTAATGATTTCTGATGTGGTTACTGTTGTCAATAGAGAAATTGCTGACAGATTGAAAATGTGTGGAAAATGTCAAATGAATTTTTGCTTAAAAATGCACACAGAAGATCCTGATGATTTCATTGTGCTAGTTTATATTTATTCTTAATTTCTAAAAGTTTTGACTTTTTTTTTGTTTGAGGGGTGGTTTTTTTGTTGGTTTGGTTTTTTGTTTGGTTAGGGTTTTTTTTGTTTGTTTGTTTGGTTTGGTTTGGGGTTTTTTTTTTTGTAATTGGAACAGAGCAGCCATAGAATCAACCAGTTGCTGCCCTTTCAAGCAACAACAAGTAGGACTAAGCTTGCTTCATGAAAGACTGTCTGGGCTTTGTCATCTCTGAAGACAGCCAGGAGTTGTTTAAAGACAGAAAAATGTTGCACTTGTAGTCATGTTCCAGTTTCACAGATATCTCTGAAAGCTGTATTTAGCTAGTAAGGGAATAATAACCATATTTATTTCTTGAATAGCACCAAGAATGATAGTACCACATGTTCCAGTGCCTAAAAATGAAACAGTTTCTTGGTGCTTTCTCCTTTAACTTCCTTGTTGGCTTGGCATGTGTTCTCCATGGCACAGCAAGGACCTTGAGATGGGTTCGTGGTGGTTGACCAGAATCTGACAAAGCCATGCAGAAGTGGGGTAGCAAAGTAATCTCAGTGTGAAGTGGGGCTGGCTGGGTGGGAAGAAAATTGTTCTCATACATGTAAGAGTTAATTGTAGTTTGGGCAGTGGAAAGAGTTTCCTGGGGCTGAACTCTAGTCAAATGACAAACACTGTGCAGATACACAACATTTATTTGCCTGATCATCTCTCTTTTTGCCTCATGCTGAAGGTGTAGTAGAAATGGGAAGATTTTCCCTTACATCTTTCATGTGCAGTTCAGTTACTCAAATTTTTTGTTTGTTTTTTTTTCTTTCCTGTCTCCCACAACTCATTCTCCAAACTGCCAGCTACAACCAGGGCTTGTAATAATCTGAAGTGGGAAGATTTCAAAGTACAGAAGCTTTGCCAAAGTTTTTTTGTGGTTTTTATCCAAGATCATTTCTTCTATTTCTGTGGTTTACTTGGGGCTACATATTCATCAGCATGAAGATGATCAGAGTGGAAAATACAGGCATTTCATAATTGGCCTAGCAATTACTTCTCATACTGTGGAAAAAACACAGTTATAAAAGTCATGCTTACTCTCAGAGTATCTGGTTGTCAGAACCCATTTGCAAAAGCTCTCCATTGTATCATTCTTGGAGTGAACTGATAACTAGTGAGTTTATTCCTTTGCAAAACACTTCTCAAAATAAAGCATTGTGTTTGTTCATCTTTTCTTCCATTGCTTATCTTTTGTTCTTTCCTAGTGGAATAGTTTTCTCTTTCTTCAATTACTACTATTTTATATACAGGTGGAATGGCTAACTCTATTTAAAGGTCTTTGTAAAGTGCCTCTGTCAGAAGAGTTTAGGCATCTCTGTTGTTGTATCTCTGCAAACAGAAATCAAAAGGGAGACCATGCTTATGTTTCTGACTGGTTGTGTTGGGTCATTATTTAAGGAAAGATGGGAAATGGGGCTGCTAAAGAACTCTGGAAGATTTGCCCAAACTTGCTGTTAATGGCACAGGATATTTTTATCCCTCTCTTCTCTGCCTTACTATTTTCCTTTTTTTTTGCATTGCAGGACTTCTTCAGTTGCTTTATCATAATGCAATGCATGCCCATGTTACAACCTGACATTGTGGGGAACTGCTGGTCCAAAGCTGACTCTTTGCTTTTGCTGTTGACTGAGTCCTTGGATTTGAAGTTTCATTGACATTGCTGAGATTGATGCTTGGACCTTCAAGAGAAGAGACTTTCTGATGGTTCTACTCCACTCTACCTGACCCTATGAAAGGAGGGTTCACCATAGCTCCATCCTTTGCTCTCCAGTTCCACAAGATGGGTTCATTCAGAAGGCCCCGGCCTCGCTTCATGAGCTCCCCTGTCCTCAGTGATTTGCCTCGGTTCCAGGCAGCCCGGCAGGCTATGCAGCTCAGCTCCAACTCTGCCTGGAACAGGTGAGCAGGATCTACCTGGGCTGAGCTCTCGCCCTGCAGCAGCTCAACAATAAGGGCCATGTGTGTCAGGTGGTGCCTCACACCATTTATAGTTAATCTCGTCTGTTTATAAGCATGCAGGAATTTTTGGCATGCCCAGATTTTGCTGGTATTGAAAGCATTCATGGAGTTGAAAAACTTAGAGCTAGTAGTGTTCAGCTGGTTTTGGCCAATGCTGTTCAGTGGTATTGTCTTGAAGTAAAGAATTGTTTTTTGTTAATAGTTGCATTTTTAAGAACCATTTAGGAAAACACATTCCTAGTATTGTAATAAATGTCAGTTTCTTAATTGACAGAGATATTTATTTGCCTATTATGAAGGTTTCATCACAGAAAAGTTCCTCTGGAAACTACTAAGCTTGTGGCTTCTACCAGCATTTCCTACTGACAAGCAAATCCTGTCTGTAGCATGTGTCATGCGGGAATGGCAACTGAGAAAACAATGAGAAGGGTGAAGAGTGAGGTGTCCTGTATCCTGATCTGATCTAACGATCTGCTGATACCATAAGTGGGCATTCCCACCTTCTGCCACTTGGCACCTGCTCTGTGCTCTGCAGACCCCTCTCCCGTGCTGACCCAGCTCAGTTGACCAATGTTGCACCAGAGTAGCCTGGCAAGACCAGGCAGTTTTGTGCCATGATAGTGAGCTGAGGTCCATGAAGCGTGCAGGTGCCATAAGTGGCCCACAGAAGCAAATGTCCATTAAGGGAATGACACCTGCTCTTATTAGCCATGGCAAGCCCTTAGACCCGCTAAACCATCTTGTATGCTGTCACTGTATGACTTCCTCTGTGCTAATGAGAGAGGTATGAATTACAAGATACTCAAACAGCTTCTTACAGGCATTAACAGGGCTTAAGCTGGGGTGTGACTGAGGTAATGCTCACTGCAGAAGGTCTTCCAGCACAGCCAGGGTCAGATGCTGCAGATTGGGTGGTTCCTGCTAGCATCACTACATAATGCAGTGTGATGTGTTTGGCAGATATTACCAAAAATTTTTGTCTCCTCATAGCAATTAACCTGCAGCATGAACAGTGTCCCTCTAATGACTCCCTTGTTTACACTAGACAGAAGTGTAGGTTGGTTCTGCTCTGCCTCCCAGGACAGATGTAGGTAAATAAGAGTAATTATTTCAAGCTGAGAAAGAGTGGAAGTATTTAAGGGCAATTAGCTTCTCCACCTGGTTATAACCACTTTGCTTTTGGTGTCTAGTTCACATTGTGCTCTGTGTTAAATGATACTGTTGGCTGTTATTTATGGATGTTGTACTGTTTCATTTCTTTTTTGACAGTGTTCAAACAGCAGTGATAAATGTGTTCAAAGGAGGAGGCTTGCAAAACAATGAACTTTACACCCTCAATGAAAATATCAGGTAGGTTGCTGAAATGCATGAAAAGGGATTTTTGTTGCTGCTTGTTAGGTGTTTGCTTGGGTTTGTTCCCTTACAGAACCACATATTGGTTAATATCTGCCAATTGGATATTGATGGGAGGAGCAGGTGGGTCAAAGCAAACTTAAGGCTAACTTGCTTCTTTCTTGCTGTTGGGTGAAGTGAATGTCACTGTGTACTTGCATAATGTTTCTCTGAGTTGCATGGATATTTCGCTTTAACAAGGACAGCTTGTTTATTGACTTGAGTTGTAAGAATTTTGTCCCTTCCTGGGGACTACGCCTCTTCTGGCTATTTTTACACATTTTTATCATGGAAACTGTGAAGATAGTAACATCTCTTTTTTAAAACCAAGCTTCTCAGAACTGAGAAGTATTTAAAGCAAACGACAGCATTTCATTTAAAAGCTTAATCTTCACATGATAATTGCACAGCAAGACCTGAAAATATGAACCCTAAAGATAGAAAAACTAAACCCTTACCAAACATTTTCTGACACTGATGATAGTGATGGTTAAAAGTATCATTTTCTTTTAAAAGTAGGTTTCATGATTATCTGTGGTTTCATTCTGATTAGTTGGAAAGTTTGATTAGCAATAGATAGGACTGTAGAGTAGATAAAGAACAATTTATTCTTGCTTTGGTTTCAAGTGCTGCTAAGTGGAGCATAGTCAGGGCTCCTGAATATAGGTTCCTCCTCCTCTCTTTACCGCTATGTCCATAGTCATTCATCAAGAGTGCTGTCTCTGCTTCTCCTTTTGTATGCCCTCTCACCACCCTCATTGCATTTTTATGGACTCCAAGATCAAATGGCAGTCTGAGCTAAGCATGTACTGAACAGCACTCTAAACTACCCCTTTCCCTACTTTCAAAATAAATGCAGCTATCAGTGCAGGAGACTCTGTCCGACTTGGTCTGGTCCCAAACCAGAAAAGTTTAATATAGTTTCTTTTGAGAGTTGAGCAAGGGCAGCATTTCATACTGTAATGGTACTTTGGTGCGTTTGGGTCAGAAGTCCTTAAGTTAGGTTTAAGTACTTGCAGCAGTCTTAATTCTCCATGGGATGACTATTTCTGCATGTGAAAATAAAAACAAATGTAGTAAGGCTTGGGAAATAGCTTAACCCACAGCCTGTTAGCAGACCTGGGGACTGGCTTTGGGCTTTGTGACTTGTCTGCCCAGCTGTTGCCCGTGGCAGTGGCTGCATCCGGCTGTACCCCCACAGTGCACGCAGGTGCTCCTTCCCAGCCTTGCAGGTTGAATTACGAAGGGCAGAAGTGCTGTGTGGTCTGGGCTTGGCCTCAGTGGCTGAACCATGCTTCATGTTGGTTACTGAAGTGACTCCAGACAGTTGAGAGTCAGGCAAAGAACAGGAAATTCTTTGTGAGCTGTGTATCCTTTGAAAGCAGTGGTGATGGTGGAAGGGGACATCTCCTCCTCCACAGGCACGTACTCCTAAGCGGTACTTGGAAGCACTCACCTTCACATGAGTAATGTTCCTGCAGGTGCCCTGAGCATTGGTTACATCTCCAAATGTCATTCTTTAAATAGGCCATTTAACATTCAAGTAGCTCACTAATGTCCATCTAAGGAGCGAAGGACGTGCATCTGCATTTATGTTTGTATGAACACCTGCAGCCTTGCACCTGTGGTTTTTGGTGTAGCTCCCAACACAGTGTTAGCTCTGTATGTGTGAGGTGAATCTCCAGCTTGACACTGGGCAAAAAGCCAGACCTGTCAGACAGCCAGCTTTTGTGTGCCATTAGGTCAAGCTAGTGCATTTTACTTTTTCGTAGTTCTCCATTCAGCTCCTTGGTTGTAGTTAACAAATGCAGTAAGAGACTCTCAGATTCTGCCCAATGCTTAGTCGTTTGACAGTGGGAAACACAGAAGAGTTTTAAAGGAGGACAGTAATGACAGGACCAGGAGATGAGCAGGTGGTAACATTTTGCTCTGGATTCCTGACACCATGTTTTTACCCTGTTGTGATTTGATACTGTGTCACTGGCATTTTTTTTTTTTTAACTGCTCTGAAAGTCATTTGTGACAGCAAAAGGCAATGTAAGAAATGCCACTGCAAGATGGAATTTCAGGAAGCAGGAGGCCATGGTTAAGAGGAGACTTCTCCCCTGGGTTTTCTCTAAGCCACAAGCCTCTGGTTGCTGGTTTACCTGCATGAGGCAAAGTCCTGCTGGGCTTGTCAAGCAGCTGATGGAGAGCCTGCTGGGTTTGGCTGAAGCCAATGAAAAAGGTTCTGGCAAATGGACCCCCAAGGACTTATTTGATTTATTGATCTCATAGAAACAGAAATGTATTTTGATTTGGATGGGTGAATACAACCACTCTGGGAGAGAAAGAGTAAGGGCGTGTTGGCCTGCGAATAAATGTAGAAGAATTTAGACAATGGTTATGGAGGAAGGTTGCTGTCAAATTTTATTTTGAGCAAAGATTAGGAAAAAGTGGTGTAGTTTGTTGGTAAGAACTCATCCTGAGAACTGGATGGTCACTGATTCAAATGCTATTTTCAAGCACTCTTGATTATACTTTGTGTTGGTAAAAAGCAAAACTCTTAGAACAGAAAAAACTTTCCCCAACTTTCTGTTCATTCAAGGGGGTAAATATTTTTGGGTTATTTTTTGCTTGTTCTAGATGCGTGCAGGCTTCAGAGAAACCCTTTCATTCCTTTATAATTTGACAATAGTCCTCGTGGGCACTTGCAAAATATATATCTAACTGTAAAAGAACTCTAACTGTGGCCAAAATGACACATTCACATATACTCACATGTCTTTGGTATTACTGGTAGTAAAGTGCAGATATACCTGTAAGAAATGACCAGTAATGGCTGCTACTTCATGGTTGCATTCCTTCTGTCTACAGACGGCTGCTGAAGAGTGAACTTGGATCCTTCATCACAGATTACTTTCAGGTACTGAATGATTGCTTTGCTTTATTTTGAGGTTTGCTCTCTTCAGCTTTTTAGCCTATAAAAAATTAGGACACTTCTTTACATGCATGTAGCGTAAGAGTTTCATTTTTGTTTTGCTACACAAGCTGATAGAGGTAAGAGACTTTTTAAATGCGGGCCATATAGCCTTGGGAGTAACCATATTTATGGATGTATGTGCAAAATTAATTCCTTTGTGCTTAAGAAAGGCTGCTAGTAGCCTGCCAAGATCAAGAAGGAATTCACTTGAATTTTTTAAAGAAGATGGGATACGTTTTCTCTAGAATAGAAAATTCAGAATTATGTTTTCTGCAACAGGGGTCAGTAAAGGGGAACAGAAATGATAACAGCTGCTTGGAGGCAGGAGGGGGCACAGAGAAAGAAGTTTCTATCAGCAGGAAATCAATTTGGGTACTTTTTGCTTTTTAGTCCCACAAATATAAATGCAACTTCTGAAAAAGCAAAATATGAAGGATGAAGAAGATTTGAACAATCACCCAAGTGTTACTGCCTTTTACTGATATTGTCCAGATAGACAGACATGTAACCACATGAAAGCCTATTGGATGATTTTAAGAAAGCACTGATGGCTTTCAGTGTTTCAATTTGTTCAGTGTAGCATTGATTAAAACAAATTACACTGCTGGAAACAAGAGGGGTTTTTCCCTTTGAGTTTTTCCCTTGAGAGGCAGAAAATTTCAGTACTTTCTGAAGCAGCTGATGCTGCTTTGTACCATGCTAACAGCTCAAAGGAGGAAAAAGAAGACTAGTGTTGTTTCCTATCAGATTACATGATTTATTAGATTACAAGACTTAAAAAAAAATCCCCCTGCTGTGCCAGCAAGTGAGAAGCAAACTCCTACCCCAGAGGTAGTTATGTTCCACTTCCTCAGACCCTCTCTGCACAAGTTGTTTACTGCAAAGAGGCGGCTGCTGGTGTCGCGTGGCAGGACGTTTCCTAGAGCCTGAGAGGAGTCTAGTAGCAGCCACTGGCACTCAAATTTAATTTCTGGGTTATTTTTGCTCAATGTTTCAAGGAGTAACTTGGCATCCATCAGACTTAGCCTGAAGTAAAACTCTTAGTGCAGGCAAGTCGTGAGACAAACTGTGAAATAAAGGCTATTGTTGGAAATGAGATTTTTTCCCTCTGTGAGATAAGATGCAGACTTATTTCTGATTCTAGACTAACAGCACATGGCAGTGATAAAAGCTATCACTCTCTCCTGAATTTCTTTCCTCAAAAATTCTAGGGCTATAGAGTGGATAAAGAAAGTTCATGCGCCAAAAAAAGGGCTGAAAACATTATTTCATTTGTCTGTGGGTTCTGTTTCACTGCTGATACCAGCAGATTTACAGCAATTCTGCGCCACCAAAATGAGCAGAGTTGAATCAAGCTGTTGATTTGGCTGAAAAGTAACCTTGAAAGAAAAAAATAAACTTTTCAACTACTTCCTTTAATGTGTTGTGGTCATCACCTCTGACATGGGGGAGGTGCTGGGAGGGGGTCACCAGTATGGGGAGTGGAGTCTTTTGGCAGTGACTTCCTCCTGCACCTGTTAAAGTCCACTGAAAGCTATCCCAAGAACCAAGTTTTCTGTCCTCTTAGGTTGAAATGGACCCTGAAGGTTATGCTACCTCTTTAGCCCAACCAAACCATCATCATACCACAGTTAGTGAGCCTGTTGTCTTTGAAAGAGAAATATAATTCCTGTAAGAGTTTCAGTGCAAACTCAGATGTTTCATTCTGAAGGAGAGTTGTGTTTATAGATCTGCTGCTTTAGTAATCCTACCATATGTACAATCCATCTCCTTGGATAGGAGTCTGAGTGTAAATGCTAGATAGTTGGGATTTGTAGTATTTGCTGCAGATCTGCCTTAAAGCAGGATTTTGTGCTCCAGGTTTTTCAGTACTGACTTTGCCCATTAACTGATTCAACAGTTTCCTGCTGCTGAAAAGGGGCATTTTACACCCACCTCTCTGTTCAATAATCCAGTAGGTCACCATTTGTTCTCACTTCTGGGTTATTTTGTTGGTGGTCAGCTGAACAACAACATGGAGAAAGCCTATGACCATGGAAGATAAGAGACTGGAATTTGAAGGAACAGGGTGTATTGGTGCTTGGGATTTTTCTGGTGCAGCTGGACAATTTTTCAGATAAGCTCCTTTCGTTTTCCTGCTCTCTGACCCATATGTTTATGGAGAAAATTTTTTAAATATAAAACTAGTGAGCGTTGATAAATTGATGCATTATCAGCCTGATTCTGCAAACAGCTTGAAACAAAACCTTTGGAAAAGATGAACTGTTTCTTTTCACTCTCTGGGGACTTGTTAATCTTGAAACTCACAGAGAGGGGAAAAAAGCAAATACATTTATGCATATTAACTCCAGACTGTCTCCTCCCAAGGTGGAGAGACCTGATCCCTTCCCAGGCACTGTAACCTCTCCCAGAACACACAGGCTGCAAATGCAGAAAGTTAAATGCCCAGAGCTGATTCTTCTTCAGTCTACGTCCACTTCCTGCCGTGGCAGAGATGGTAGGTGAGGAATGGCCAGTGGACTGTATTTTGTTATTTCATCCAATGAGAGTTCTGCTGTCTTAAAATCAGAAGCAAGCTGTTATATAATTTCCAGCCTGCTGCAATGGAGAGCCACTGGAGGCAGCAAGTCCTGACTCAGAATTAGACCTGGTTTTCTCTTTGTATGCAAAGCCACAGAAACTGCAACATGCGAGCACACACAGGTTGTGGGGTATCATGCAAAGTCAAAATAACAAGATGGTAATGGATAGCTGAAAAGTAAGCAGTGTTAGTGATGAGGCAAGCCTGGATCCAAGCCAAAACTGATTTTATCTTCTCCCTTTGTGGCAGTTAGAAGTGAAACTGGTGAACCATCCTGTGCGTCAGAGCCCCTCTCACTGTAGGTTTGCCGGCTGTGCAAGGCGGCCACAGTGGGAGGGGGGAAACATGCACTCCTCCCTCTACTGTGGCACCATAAAGCTTTTGCTTAAGTCCCTGCTGCATGTTATTCTGGGACTCCAGCTTGGAGAGATGACTCCAGCATCTCTCGTGATGCTTGCTCTCTCCTTTGAAAGGCTGCTTTGTAAAGGCTAGCTAACAGCTGGAGATACCATGTGTCTGCTTAGTCAAAGGGAAAAATCTAGTGTGTGTGATGTTATCTTTTCCTGATTCTAGGTTTTTCTATGTCTACCTGTCTCACAGCAAGGAAGGAAATAGTTGTATAGGTTATTGGAGTGATGGTTATTTCTGAACACAGGCAACACTAGCTCTTCTCTGACCAAGG
This sequence comes from Pachyramphus minor, assembly GCA_013397135.1. Lineage (NCBI taxonomy): Eukaryota > Metazoa > Chordata > Aves > Passeriformes > Tyrannidae > Pachyramphus > Pachyramphus minor. The sequence goes on along the minus strand of VYXB01007186.1, from coordinate 178,819 downwards.
GCTATCTCATGCCTGCTGCCAGAGGCTGCAGTAGCTGAGCTGCTGCACAAGAAAAGGAATTCACACTTGTGTGATTTGCAGAGCTCAGCCGTATGTCTGCAATACTCTTGGGTCAAGCTGGTCTTTATTATTGTATTTCTCTCCTAACTGGCTGGGAACCTCTGTTCACGCAGGTCTGCTAATTATTTCTGCTTCATCTGGCACTTTCTAGGACTGAGCTTTCATGGAGCAGCTCCAGGCACTCCATAGCAACTGCCCAGCTTCGTTATCGTGCACGGGGTCACCCGGGAGCTCCTCACTGTTATCAAGCAGAGGACCTAGTCCCGGGTGGCAGTGGCAGCAGGGACAGGTGCTTTCAGGCCCTGCTCACATTAACTCTGTAGACATGTGTGAATCACTCGAAGTGTGGCATGGGACAGTGAGGCACGTCCTGGCTAAGCAGGACTCCCACCTGGAGAGGTGACTCACAGTGCAGAGTCAGGCTGTGGGATATTCCTGTAGCTGTCTCCTGGCTGGCACCTTGTGCTCTGGATTGTAGCACTGTTACCTATTGGTCTGCCTGGTCTACTCTCCTTCTTACTCTCCCTGCTTCACTTTCTCTTTTTAACTAGGCTTTTTTTTTTTTAATCAATTGTGAACAAAGCCAACACTAAGAAGAATAATTTTGGGATGTTATTTTATATTTGTCTTGCAATCCCTTTTCCACATAGGATTGAAGTGATCTCTCTGCATTTGTAACTATTTTCTCTCTTTGTAGAGAAAAAAGAAAGGATGGGGAGTGGGGAGGGCTGTAGGTATGAGATACTGCAGCTCACAAATTTGCATTTTGTGAAACAGTGCCAAAAAACAGGTAGATGTATGTGTGCAACTGACAATAACTTTGCAGAAAATACTTTCCAAGTAAGTTTGGGTGATGCCTTTTTTCTCAAATTAACATCATATTATCCACAAAACAGGGACCATGTGTTTGTAGAGGCTGTAAAAGTGTGGTTTAGCACTGGAACACAAAGCTTCAGCTTTCAGCTAGAAAAGGGGACTGCATTTAAGAAATGTTGTGAAGTGCAGAAGAAAAACTGATCTTTTTTACCCAGTAAAATGAGGTCAATTATTTTGAATATGTTCTGGAGTTTTCTTCTGCTCCAAACTTATGTTGTTTGATGAACTAGTATTAGTGTGTTAATTTAAAGGTGGCTTTTAAAAGGCATAGTGGCCATGTTTTCTTGAAGACATGACCAGAAAGCAAAATTTGCCCATAATTAAATGAGTGTTTGTGTAAAATTTTTTTCCCCAGAGATAATGGCTTATTTTTTATTAGCAGAAGTATTCATTTGTACCTTGCTACGTTACAAGCATGGCTTTCAGACAAGATATGAAGTTGCCTATGATGGCTTGAGCTTCCTTGATGGTTTCTGTGGAATTGCTGCCAAGACTGCTTAGCTGTTTTTTGGCACCCTTCTGTTTGAATATACCACCCACAGCAGAGTAAGCTGTGCTAATGGCAGGGCTATCACCCCGAAATCCTTCCTGTTGGTTCTGTCCAGAGCCTGTCACCACAACCAGGCTGCTGAGAGAGCGCTTCTGACAGTCACCTCAGGCAAAGTGTACTGTGTACAGGGTACTGTTTTGCCCAGACTGTGGTGGGAGTGTACACAGGACAGGCCTCCAGGGCCCCCTTTGGGGATGACCAGCTCCTGACAAGGCAGAGGGAGGGAGAACCAGAACACTGCTTTTGAGAGAGGAACCCCACTTGTTGTGCCTGGGACAACTTCCACCTTCTACAATGCTGGGGTAACTGGAATTGCTCCATAGGGTATGAATGGAGAAACTTACCTCAATTTCTCTAACAGGGCAGGGAAAGAGGAAAATGTCTGTGCCAAGAAAAAGGAAGGAATTACCAAGTGTATGTGTCTTACAATGTGGTGTGTGACTGCTTTCAAAATTTTTTTTGATTCCCAGTGATTTCAGCACAGCTTACTTTAAAGAGTAGCAAGCACACACATCTTGTGGGAGGGTCTTTGCTGAGGAACAAATGAAAAGCTTTGAAACCTGTCTTTCAAAACTTAGAGCATTTCAAAACTTACTGAAGGCTTTCTCTTAGCTGCTCTTCTTAGTGGTATACCTGAAACAGCTATTGTGGTTTTCTGCACTGAGAAAAGTACGAGGGTTTCAACCTGCAAGATTTCATAAGCTCACTTCTATCTGCTGCAAAACAACTCTCTCCAAATTTCTCAACTGCACTTACATGTGGGGCTTTAACTTGAGACTTTGTTTCTCTGCACATCATTCTTTACCATAGCAGGAGTAAGGGCAGGTTTGCACCCCCCACAATGAGCATGTAACATCCCGTGGTGTAGCAACAGCAGGGTGAGGACTTCACCCTGGGGAACCAGGAAAAGCTGATTTGGGGGCGGAAAGGAGTAACTGCTTCCCTAAGCTCACAGTTCAGCTGTAACTGGAAAGAGATGAAAGGTGGCAGCTAAAATTTTTCAAATAAATGCATCCTTGAAGCTTACCTGGTGTGAGTCTTTATCGTTCCTTGCTTGCAAATAGATTTATTTATCCTCTTAGCTCTGTTCCTCTGGGTTGCCTCCGGCGAGAAGGGATGCAGCGGCAAAATAAGATTTGTAATCTAGACAAGGTCTGATACAGACCTCTGCTGTGGCTGCATTTATTAGGTTGTATTGATTTGTCAGCAGACCCCACAGGGTTTTTTAATGACAGTTTGCCTGTCTGGCTTGATCTGAAGGATTAATGTTCGGATTTAATCAGTTTCTAAGTCTGTGACTTTAGCAGAAAAGATGGATAAGTAAAATTTCCAGATATTTTTAAGATGGGAAAAAGGGAAATGAAGTCTGGTGGTTTTTTTGTTTGGTTTTGTTTGGTTTTGTTTTGTTTTTAAAAGTCTCTTCCACAGGAAAAGGGAAAGTCTGAGAAGATAAGTGAAACATCTGTAGTAACTATAGAGACCTAAACCTTTTTTTTGAAGAAACCTCAAAAGTGAGATAATGCAATCTACTTAGCACATGGAAGTACTGATAATACATTCATAGGAACACTATAAATTCTTTACTAATAATATATATATTTAACAGCTTATAACTGTTCTGTTCATTTTTGTGTACAACTGTGTATTTTAGTTGCTGACATAGCTGTAAAAGAAAAAAAGCTGTCATCTCTGGAAGTAGAAAATATCAGTAATACTAACTTTTAAGCAAAGTAGCTGGAAGATTGTAGCCACAGTGCTCAGGAAACATATGTCAATTGAAACCTAATCTTCTAGTGCAGTTAGAAAGGGAATTAATATTTCTTGAGAGAAACACAAGAAAATAAGAGTGATACCCTCATATATGTATACATATGTGTGTGTATACTTTTTATTATAAAGTAGTTTAAAATGATACAGTATCAAAGACCAGCTGTAAATTTTCCCTGCAGAATATGACAGGTAATTATCTTGATCTACAGATTGAATAATGAAGTATTTAATTTCTTTATTTATAAACTGAAAGCATTTGGAAGGATTAAAGTGCAATATCACTCCAACACTATCTTATTGTTCAGACAGAAAAATATTTACAATGTAAGTGGGTTTCACTTTTTTTTGCATTATGATATGTTTCATTCCAGATTTCTTCCTGGCTTCTTTTTCGCATTGTCTTTTTTCCCCTGGAAAGTATTTTTTGTTGTTGTTATCCAGAGCATGACGTGTGTAGTCCATTATTTCTGTTGAACAAATCTAAAATCTGAATAGAGATCCCAACAACTTAATATTTTCCTCCAAAGCCCATAGTTCAGCCAGAGAATCTTTGCAAAACAGTCACCTTCCATTTGTTGCTAGCAATGTTTTGGAATTTTGTACTTTTTTTTCTATGTGTGAACATATTTGTCCAACTTGCTGATTCCTGTTGTCATTCTCCAATTGAAAAGTGTCTCCCAGGCTGAGAATGTCACAGAACAATGTTTCCTTCTATTTATACTCTACAACAGTACTCCAGTTTTGTATTGCTTCTTGTTGAAGGGAAGATGCAGAGGTGTGCTGCTGTCTTTGCTGGTGGCCGACCTGGTTGCCTGGTTCTGTGTGTGTCATGGGTGAGCCAGCCTGGTATATGGGTGCAGGAGACAGGTTTATTACCCAGAGCAGTAGTGCCAGGGCAGGTATGTAATATTGCAGCTCATCAGGAGGCTGTGGTGGTGTCCAGGCAGTGGTGTGACAGCAGGGTCCACCAGGACTGAAGAAAGATGTTCCTTGTTCCTCAGCTGATAGAAGGTTCAAAAGTGCAACTTTGACCTGGTTACCCATTAAAAGCAAAAGTTGTATGAACAAGGGGGAAGGCTTGAGTCTCTGAGCTTTGTGTACTATCCTGATATTGAATTCTTCCAGAGGGACAGAAGCTTTATTCTCTATCAATATGATCTCTGTAGGAGGACTGTACCTTTTAAGATGCAGTAATAGTGTTATAGTGTAATAGTGTAGTTATGTGGTGATTGCAGCACCTTCCTCTGGGATTCTCAAACCTTAATAACTGATTCACCTAGTGCTGTTGGGAGAACAAAAAGATAGGTGTTGGTTTTCCACTGTTCTTATGTTTGGGTAAGTGAGAACAAAAAGCTAATCAGATATTTAAACGTTGTGAGCTGTGAACAGGCATATTGATATCTTGACCTGTCTGGTCCATGATAGTTATCTAGAATGACTAGCTCCCACCAGTTCTTCTGCAGCTTGGGACTGCATACTGAGATAAACCAACTGCTCAATATAGCAAAAGAAATAACCTCATGGAAAGAGAATAAGTAGGAATAGAGAAGTAAATGTTAGAGAACTGAACTGGCTTACTATGCAGTTAAGCAAACAATGAGCGAGTACAAAGGAAGAAGAGAGTGGGACATTTTCATAGCATTTGGCCCTTTGATCACCTCCATCATATGACTGAGAGATAGCTTACCTGGCTGCACTATTGGTGCACTAAATGGTAAGAACCATTTCATTTTCTTGATTCCCTCCCTGTGACCCTTCCTAATTCTTACAGTGTTTCAACTGCTGTGTCTGTTGCGTTCTCATGTGCAGCTGAACAAGAGGGTGTTAGTGAATGTATAGCACTCACACTGAGACCAGTGCTGAAAGAAGGCACTACAATATGCCTAACCTTTAGATAACTGCATGCAGAGTGGATGACATCTGAAAAAAAATCATTCTTATATGTTTATTATAGATCTCAGAAAAGGCAAATGCACGTTTCTCTTCTCTCTTGGCAGAACCAGCTCCTTGCGAAAGGCTTGCTATTTATGGAGGAGAAGGTCAAGATGTGTGAAGGCAAGTATAGTAGTAAATCTGTTTCAGAAGGGAGTTGTGCTTTGATGTTTGGTCAGACAAGATGTTTTGCATGTCTGGAAACTGTACAGCTCCTTCTGGTACCGTAGTAGGGTGTCACACAACCCCTCAGGAGCCAGGTTGCACTGCAGCCCTTGTGAAACTGAAGGGATGGAGGGCTGTTTTAATAGCCACAGAGCCACAATGCTCCCACCAACCACAACTTCATCATGAGAACAGGAATGTGGGTTTTGTGTGGCTGTTGAACCTGGGCTCAAAGCCGTTCTGGTCTGGACGTGGGTCCTGTTGCAAAACTGCTTGGAACTGCTTTCTGCATTTTATTTCTCAATGTGATTTGCAGCTTGATGTAAGCACAATTTTAGTTACTCTGTCATGCTTTTGAGAGCTGAACTATCAAGCTTTGGGTGCATTTAAAGAAAAAAAAAGGTCCCTTTGATGGTGAGAATGAAATCCTTCAGGAAAGAAGTTGATCTGACACGAAGTTCTGTTCAAATCACTGGGGTGCAGACACTTGCCACTGCAAGCCTTGGTCTGTAGACCAAGGCTAGTGTGGTGCAGCAACTCTGTTGGATGTGTGGGGAGTTGGTCACATTTAGTAACTGTTTGCTCAAGCAAAGCAAGCAAGTCTTTATTCAAAACTAAGCTGCTGTTTGGTTTGACCCAGTTTTGTGGCCTGTAGGAAGTTCTCTTACTAATCACCAGTCTGTTTTATGTGGGTCATTAAATGCCAATAGACGCTTATAATCTCACATCATTGCTGGTCTGGAATTCCTCTGGACTATTCTTCACCAAATGACTTCACCCAGCTGGCAGACTGTAAGATTTGGTCCCTGGAGGAGTTAAACAGTTTCCAGCCTCCTGTTTGGTGCGTGCTCCTTTGGCACTGGCCCTGTAAGGGAGCTAAAAAGGCAGACTCCTGCTTTTTCTCCAGTGTGGGTACCTGACCTGCCGCAGAGAGCTCTTCAGAATGAGTGCTGCATAGCTTATCATAGACTTGGTTTCTGTATTTATGTAAAACTATCCCATTGTCTGCTTTAGCATTAGGAAAATTGAGTTTGAGTCTGTTATAAGCTGAGAGCTACCCAAGAGTATTTTGCAGATGCTCAGGTAGTTTGGGTAAGATGAGGTTTCCTAGGGAGATAGCAAAACCCACTTCAAATGCTTAATTTTTCTGTCCCTAGTCTAAAGTGATACTGGAGATACTTTGCCTGTGTGCGGGCTGGTATCTCTGCAGATGACTCATGGACACCTTTCTTTCATAACATGTAGGCTTGTTGCAGGTCTTGTGGTCACAGCAAGAATTTCTTGTACACGCTTCTCAGTTAGCTCTGTCTTCCTGGAAAATTTCTACTACCCCAGCGCTCAAACGCAGAATAATGCTCCTGTTGCAGGGCATGGCAATGTTTTACTGTGTCTGTTTTTCAATCACAGCCTCTTATTTTAACATGATTTTTCTTTATACAGTCTGTCAGAATCTCTTTCAACACCTGTAGGATTTATGATTTCCTGAAGAAACAAACCATTCCTGCTTCCCCTTCAGAAGGAGAAGTGATCTATGACATTTCGTTCTGTCTCCACACAGCAAAGCATTGCAGTCCTGGGGAGGAGGCAGAGGAGGAAAAAAATTAAAAGTTCAATTAGTCTGTTTCCTGTTGTCTTTTTCACTTACACTTGGCTGTTGACGATAATGAGTAGCTGTTATGGGGGTGTTGGGTGGGTTCTTGTCTGCCTGCAGTTCCAGTTTTGAAGCCAGAGTCATATCTGACACAGTGAAGCCTCCCTTTGAACCTTTCTGTGGGTTTTGATGGGCTCTCTGCTCCAAGTGAAATGTCTGCAGGATCTGGTCCTGTTGGTTCTCTGCTCTCTGGCTGTGTCCTAAGCAGCACAGCCCACGGACAAGCATGTTGAAAGTCCATGTGGAAGTCCCCAGATGAGGAAAGCACTTCAGTACAGAGTCATAAGGCTCCTTTGAGTTGCAATTTTATGTGTATTCCAGTTCCTCCTGAAGGGCCTTTAGTCACCTTGAGGCTGAGCCTTCAAATCTGTCATTACTGCTCCTTGAGTCTTGACTGCATGTAAGCTCCAGTTAAGGCTCTATGGTAGGTATCCTGGAAAATCTTTTTGTCAGAAACTTGTACTTTTAAACCTGTGTCTGTATTTCTACCTGAAATTTCTAGGGACGTACCTAAAATCTGAAAAAACATTGCTAACCTTTGGACTTTGGGATGGGAAAAATCTCCTAAGAACTTAGAGGCTTTGAGCCTAAATGCTGAGGAGCACACAGCTTTATAAGACAAGCCTATGAGCATAATTTGATCACAGTTGTATTCTTGTCATGGGAATCACAAGATGCATAACTTAGTCTGCCTTCATTTTGAGTACCCACTTACTTTTGAGGATGTTTGTTTGAGTTGGAGTCATATAAGGGGTGGCCACAAGAGAATTCCATTCAGGAGCCTTCCGGAGTGCCACATTTGAGAGAAGCACAGTGGCTTTGTGCCTTGTCAGGTTCCTGACTGCTGCTTGGTCGTTGGTGGATGTCAGAGGGGGCTCAGCTCTTGTAAATGGTGTCCCTGACTCAGTTGCTGACTCAGTTGGATGATGTTGGATGATCAGTTGATGCTGGCTGTGACCTGCTGGTTTTCAGATTCAGCTGCTAATGTGTGGCTGCTCACCCACTAGTGTGGTGTGCTGTCAGCTGTGAGACTGCACAATCCTTTGCTGTGGATTTAAAGCCTCTGGTTGAAGAGGGACTTCACTCTTTTGTTGGAATTGGTCTCATATTTTGCACAGAGCTGTTTTCTTTGCAGTAAATGACAGAACAATTTACAGTCTCTGCCAGCTAAGGTGAAGCTTAGCAGGGCAATATCCAGTTTTGGGTAGAAACTGTGAAAGGTGGGTTTGTAGCTCTTATTTGGGGAATTACAGAGTATTTGGAAAATCAAATTTGATTTTAGTGTCCCTGTCACTAAAGTCTTTGCTTCCAATCTCTGTTTTTGTAGGTGAGGATCGCATTGATGTCCTGTCTGAAATCTGGGATCACTATTTTACAGAGACTCTACCTACACTTCAGGCAATATTCTACCCAGTCCAGGTAATCTTAATTATAGTTCAGTCAGGTAAAGCAATGTAACTGCAATGCCTGCTGATGGCAAATGGAAACTTCTCTGCCAGCAGCACTGTTTGGCCAGTGGCTAAATAGGTGTCAAAACCTTTAAACTAAATCTGGTAGGAAGCAGACTTTGTCCAAGTCAACATTAACTGTGCAAGAAGGACTTCTAAAATATCCTGGACAAGCACAGTGGTTTGGGCTAAATTTATTCCCATTTGTCTACCCTCTGTCTGTGCTCAGCTAAGCTTGGATACTGAAACTGTTGGACTATACCTGAAGCTCTGTGCATTTATAGTTCTTCCATTTTTAAGCAGCTGGCACTCTTGGTGCAGATGACAGCACCGAGAACTTGTCTTCAGAGAGACAAATCTGAAGACTAGATCAGGAGAAAACGTGTTTAGCTCACCCCTAATTGCTTTGGAGGGCTTATATCCCATTTGTGCTTTTGGATAATCCTCAGCTGGGTTTTTTGAGGCTTTAATAAGGGGTCACATAAATCTATGGGTAAAAGATGAATGAACAATTTTATGAAAGACCTTTTTACACTGTCTATTCAGAAAGTGGAGTATCCCGTCAGAAGTATTGAGCTGTATAATTTTTTAATATAGATTTAGTCAGGGTTTCTATATGAGCAACCTAAATATATTCCATGAGTATGTAAAAGAGAAATGTACCTCATGCAGAGAATGACGTTCTTGGAAATGCTAGTCTCCTCCTCTTGACTTTTGCCTCTTCTACAAGACATTATTTCCAGAGCCCTTTAAAATTATTGCTTGAAAAGGCAGCAGGTAAAGCTCAAAGCTTGCCCTTTTCCTCTAATCCTAAAAGAGAAAGGACTTCTGCAAAGACAGACACTAACCTTTCTACTGTGTTTATTTTTGTTCTTTCCTTGCTGCAGATGCTTAAAGGTAGGTGTTTGACAGGTAAAACTGTGCTATTATTATACCATCCCTTTCTCTCCTTTTGCAACTAATTCACAGTGGGGGAGTGACCTAATCTATTTAGGCAGGGGTTTGTCTACACTGCAGCTACCTGTGTACTGTGGAAACAGTTGAGCTGTGTGTCATACCCACTGGTGCTAAGAGTTCTACCACTCACCAGAAAAATCTACTCCCCTGCTGTTTAAACATCTCTGATCAGAAACTGAACAAAAATTACAGTGCTGTGGGTACAGCTTTTGGAAGTAACTTGGTTATAGTGGTGAAAGTGTGACTATGGGACATTGAGATTCTTCGAAAGCACAATTTTTTTGCTGTATTTCTCTTGTAACAACATCTAAGTCACTCAAAATACATCACAGAAGCTGCAAAGTTAGGCAAGTATTGCCATTTTATGCATGAGGAACTGAAAGATGACAGACAGCATATTTAAAGTTTTGTAGGCACCTTAAATTCTACACAAATGTATGGATTAAGCTGCCTCAATACATCCAAGAATTTGACTCAGAATAAGCTGCCCTAGACTACCACAGAGATAGTTGCAATTGCAACAAGGCATAAGAAATTGCTTTTATCTGAGGCCAGTGTCCTAATAATGAGATTGGACTTTTTCTAGAAATGGGGAACTGTACGTAACCATTTATGTGGCGTGTCACAACATGTGAAGAGAGCTCATCTAGCAAGTCTTTCATCAAGCTGCAGTTCTTCGCATGCTACTCTGGTAGATGGGAAAGTCAATGTGGTTTTGGTTCCCCGACCTTTCCTGCAAATGTCAGCATGATTATTTAGTTGTGCTCTTTTGTGATCCCAGCAACTGTCCATTCAGAATGAAACTAAGTCAGCCAAATGTGTGAGCGTATGTTACCGAAGGTTGTAACTAGAAGTAACTTCCTATCTCAGCTAAGTTTAAACCCGAGGCTCATAGCTGTTGCAGAAATATGACCTTTAAGCAGCCAGGTTGGTTAAATTGCTGTACAGAGGGAAACTATGTAAACAGGTCACTGGCTTTTATATAGTTGCAGCTGTTGATGTGACTATTGATGTGGAAAAAAGAATAACAAATCTTGTTTTGTTTGGCACAGAAACATGTTTGCATTTTGAAATGGGGTATGAAGTTAGTGGAACTAAACTGCATGATATAAACAAAAAGTTTGCAGCTGCTGAAATATAGTTCTGAGATACATACTGGTCTTAACTACACCTCCATGTTTCTAAACACACTGTGGTGGTTTAAAACCACAAAGTGCTTTTATTATGACCAAGCTACCCTCCAGACTATTTGCTTTAATTCATATTTACATATTGATGATACTGTTAATTATGACATTAAACCTATTATGAATTAATGTTTAACTGCTGGTAATTCCTTCCAGCTAAATATTTGCCATATTGAGTGTGTTATGGAGATCATAAAATGATTCCCAAACAGACCATGGGGCAGAGATTAACACGTTGAGAAGTACAAGGCAAACTTTTCAGACTGGAGAGTGCTGGCCAGGGCTGGGAGGAAAATTTCTGCTGTTACGCTGCAGTGGGGAAAGAGAAAGTCATTTAGACATTAAGAATAGCAGTGGGAAAGGTGGTAACACCAGAATGCCAAATGGTGTTCAACTGTGTTTAAATATGCTGAGAAATCTTACATCATCTGTTAAACCCGCTCACTTGTGGTGTTGATTTAGAAAAGTAACCATGAGGACACGGAATGTCTTTCAGTGGATGTCAAAAATGTTGTTTTTTAAAATTATGTTTGGTTCAAGCATTCTGGCTAGCCTAAATCCTAAAATCTATAATGGACTAAATTGTGGATTTTTGTCACATCAGCAAGGTCTGAAGTGCAAACACAGAGCAAAAAGAGAATCCAATATTCTACCACCCACAGGTAGGCTTACTTAAGGAATTATCTGTACCAACTTCTTTCCCTACCAAACCTTCTCTGGTTTCTCAGCTCTGAGTGGCAAAAGCACAAGCTATATCAGCCTGGGCTTTGAATGTTTGTGACCAAATTGGATGACAAGTGGGTTTCATGAATACGTGATCTTTTAGTGAAATACAGGCCCATTTTTGGCTTCACTCCAAACCTAGTGGTACCTCAGAGGATGTGATGTTTATTTCAGAATTTGTGTGAAACAGAGCCTGAGAGGAAAGCCACCAAAGGATATTATGAATCCTCAGCCTGAGTGACTGGGGGGTGTTTTGCCAGAGCAGCAGTGGGCAGGACAGACCTTTCCTGTCTGTGTGCTTACATGTGTTAGTGAAATGCTCACACATCCCCTTATCAACTCTTGGATTTTTTCTTCTGTGTTTTTTTAGGGTCAGGAGTTGACTATCCGTCAGATTGCTCTTCTTGGCTTCAGAGACTTGGTCTTGCTAAAAGTAAAGTTGGAAGAAATTCTTCCTCTGGTCCAGACAAAGCTTCCAGCTTCCATTGTCCAGATGCTGTTAATTCTGCAGGTAGGGAGCCTCTGCTCTTCATTTGACTCCACTTGTCTATCATGACCTCACTGAACTAATATGAACACTGGAAAGGAGAATGGGGACTGTGGAGGGTGTGATGTAGGGGAAGTCATGTGTGCTTATTTGGGAGTGATAACTGTAGAAATTAGAGCTGATTTTGGATGTCCTGAGACACAGAAACAGGTAAGGATGTTGCCTTGAAAGAGGTGGGTGTTTGTATTTTCTTAGTACCTCTCCTCCCTACCTAGGAACAGTCACATGACTCTTTTTTCGCATAAATTTTCATTTCCCAGCTTCTCTGAATACATCTTTGTGCCCTAGTTGTCCTGATTTCTCAGCTTTGCAATGACATTGTGGGTCTCCATCACAGCAGATAGTGGAATTTGAATGAGCTGTGGCTTCTGGCTGTCCAATGCCAGCTCCTTGGCTGACAGGCCTGCTAATCAGTGCCCCTGGGAGGAGAAATACCTTTTGTCAGTAGGCTGTACATGCTATACATCTTTCAAGGGCCACTCCCAAGAGACCCAGATCTTCTGTGAGAACTATCCTCTTTATCCTGACCTCAACAGAGTAGTTCCAAGCATGCTAAATACAGCCAAGTATACCAGCTGTTTAACCTTTTTCTATATTGCCCAGCCTGACAGTTCTGTAAAGTGCCATATTACCTGTTTGGGTTCATAGCATCGTTCTTAGAATGGTTTGGGTTGGAAGGGACCTTAAAGATCATCTAGACCCAACCATCCTGACATGGGCAGGGACAGCTTCCACCAGATCAGGATGCTCAGAGCCCCATCCAACCTGGCCTTGAACTCTTCCAGAGATGGGGCATCATAGCTTCTCTGGACAACCTGTTTGAGTGACTCACCACCCTCACAGTAAATAATTTCTTCCTAATGTCTAATCTAAACCTGCTCTACTTCAGTTTAAAGCCATTCCCATTGTCCTGTCACTACATGCCCTTGTAAAAAGTCCCTTTTCAGCTTTCAAGTAGGCCCTTTCAAATACTGAAAGGACACAATGAGGTCTCCCTGAAGCCTTCTCTTCTCCAGGCTGAACAACCCCAGTTCAACCTTTCCTCATAGGAGAGGTGCTCCAGCCTTCTGATCATCTTCGTGTCCCTCCTCTGGATTTGCTCCAGCAGATCCATGTTCTTCTTGTGCTGGGGCACTGAACTCCAGGTGGGGTCTCACCAGAGCAGAGTAGAGGGGGAGAATCATCTTCCTCAACCTGCTGGCCACACTTCTTTTGATGCAGCCCAGGACACAGTTGGCTTTCTGGACTGCAAGTCCAGAAAAGAATCGAGCTTCTCATTCACCAACACACCCAAGTCCTTCTCCTCCTCAGGGCTCCTTTCAATCCGTTCTCCACCCAGCCTAATATTTGTGCTTGGGATTGCCCCAACCCATGTGCAGAATCTTACATTTACCCCTGTTGAATATCATGAGGTTTGCACAGGGAACTCTCAGGCCTGTCAAGGTCCCTCTGGGTGCCATCCCTTCCTTACATTGACACCACTACACAGCTTGGTGGCTTTTATTTCTTCTCCAGTATAATGAGTGTCTAGGAATGAAACTTTCTGAAACACAATTATAACTGCAAAGGGGCTAAGCTTCTAGTTCTGTATAATTTCTCACTGCTCTGATGTTCCAGTGACCCAGACTACAGCAGCGGGAGATACCTCAATTTCCCTGAAATATTATTTTAATAAAAGAATCTTGAGAGCAGAGAGGGTCTCAAGGCAACACATTTGAGGAAAAAAAAGCTTATTGAGGCTTTGCAGGAAGTTAAGTCTGAATGGTTTCTGAAATTACTATTAAATTGGTTAGTGTTATCTGCCATCTTCATAGCTGTAAGCTGAACCACGGAGGGTGCTTTGCCTGCAGTCCTGCCTAGGAAAATAGCAGTACTTTGCCCAAGGTGTGTTAAGGCTTTTCTACAAAGAGATGTTTCCTGGTAGAACTGCCCTGGTGTAATTATATCGCTGCAGTACACTGTGCACATCCTTAGTGTGAGCATACCTTGAACCTTCCTGACCCTGCTCAGAAAAAAGAGCTGGCTGCTCGATGTCTGTGAGGTTATGACTGTGACTTGAACAAGGAGGTTGACCTGAATGGCACACAAACCTCCATTTGGTCTTACCAGCTCCACATGGTCTACCAGAATGATTGGGATATTCCAGTGCAGAGATATTTGACAGACCTTAGGCTTTATTCAAAAACTTTCTAAGGGTAATGTTGACTTTATATGTTTGATTTTCAGAGTGTCCATGAGCCTACTGGCCCCAGTGAGGGCTACCTACAGCTGGAAGAACTGGTCAAGCAGGTGGTATCACCATACTTAGGTTTGTGTGAGGATCACAGCTCCTCTGGTAGCACCTGCTTACTCGGTAAGACATGCACATCCTACAGAAGCTATTATTTGGGTACACAGGTTGGTTAATGTGAGGTAGTGCACATTTGTGCTGGAAAAAGGGACAGTGCATGACTCTGTGAGAGACAGAAAACAAAATCTAAAACACCTTTGAGAACGTCCTGGTTAATATTCTGAATGTAGATTTTTGTGACGGGCTTTTTATTTTCCATGACTGACTGAACTATTAGTGTCCCACCACTGTGCATACACACACCCCTGAAAACTCTCTCCTCTCTCTGGAGATGGACTGGATTTAAAACTCTCTGGTCTATGCCTGGGGTACTGCCTTCACGCCAGTGAGAGACCATACCTGGTCCTTTGCTGCCCATTCTCTGTCCCTGCTCGCTGCCCTGCTTCAGCTGCCTGAATTCCCCTGCTCACTGCTGCATCAACCAGCCTTTGCAAACTGCAGAACTGTTGCATGTTAATTCTGAGGGATTACAGGGATTCTTGCATGGAGTCTTTCTTCCATCTGAGAATTCTGTTAGAAAAAAAAAAAAGTAGTTACAAATCTGTGTTTAAACTATGGATAAATGGGTCTGAGTGAGAGAACAGGCACTTCAGGAAGAGCATGCTTCTTTATACATGATACAGGAGCTCTCCTTGCACATGTGGCCAGCCAGAAGAGATTGGATTGCTAATGGGCATAGTGATATTTATTTGATAGTCAAGAAGATTTAAACAGAAGAAGTGAAAAAAGCTCCAATCTCCCTCTCTTTTTATAAGCTTTAGCCTTTGCTTTGATGCAAATTGTAGCAAGCTGGAGACACACAACCTGTCTTGTACTATGCCTTGGAAGCAAAGGGCAAAAGATGGTCTTGTGGTAGAAGGACTTATCAGGACTCAGACAACCTGTACCTGTAACAAACTCATGGCATTGATTTAGGCAAACTATGGCCCAAGGGTTTTGTTCTTGTGATTGCTGGGCAATCACATATCCAGGTATGAGGCCCTGGACCTAGAGAGTCAGGCAGAAGACAGTCAAGAAGAGGATCTGTCTGGAGGGTCTCCTGGGTGCACACTGTCTACCAGATGGACTACAACCACAGCTATAAAGAAAAAATCAAGGGTGGTTGTAGTTGGTGACTCCCTTCTAAGGGGAACTGAAGGCCCTATATGCTGACTGGATCTAGCCCACAGGGAGGTCTGCTGCCTTCCTGGGGTACAGGTGGGGGATATTAGTAGGAAACTCCCTGAGCTAATCCAGCCCTCTGATTATTATCCACTGCTGGTGGTCCAGGCTGGCAGTGATGACATCAATGAAGAAGTACCAGGGTAATTAAAAAGGATTTCAAGGTGCTGGGTCGATTAGTTAATGGGACAGGAGCACAGGTGGCGTTCACCTCAGTTCCTGGAGTAGCAGGGATGAATGAGGAGAGGAGTAGGAAAACCCATCTTATCAATTGGTGGCTAAAGGATTGGTGCCACTGGCAGAATTTTGGGTTTTTTGACCATGGGGCAAATTTCATGGTACCTAATCTTCTCAAATCAGAGGATCTTCATCTATCTAGAAAGAGCAAAAGGACTCTAGCCTTTAAGTTGTAAGGGCTGATCAAGAGGGCTTTAAACCAGGTTTGAAGGGGGAAGGGGTTGAAACCAGGTTCTCCAGAGATGAGCCTAAGGGTAGAAATCCTGATTTAGGAGTGATAGCAGCAGCCCAGCTGAAGTGCATGTACACCAATGCACACAGTATGGGTTACAAACAAGAGGCCTGTCTGACCAACCTGATCTCCTTTTATGATCAGGTGACCCACATGGTTGTATGAGGGGAAGGCTGTGGATGTGGTCAAAGGCAAAGCCTTTGACACCATCTCTGACAGCATTCTCCTGGAAAAGCTGGCAGCCCACGGCTTGGACAGGGGCACTCTGTGCTGGGTTAGGAACTGGCTGAAGGGCTGGGCCCAGAGAGTGCTGGTGAATGGGGTTGCATCCACATGGCAGCCAGTCACTAGTGGTGTCCCCCAGGGATCAATGCTGAGCCCAGTTCTGTTTAATGTCTTTATTGATGATCTGCATGAGGGGATTGAGTGTACCATCAGCAAATTTGCAGATGACAGCAAGCTGGGGGGGAGTATTGATCTGCTGGAATGCAGGAGGGCTCTGCAGAGGGACCTGGACAAGCCGGAGAGATGGTCTGATTCCAATGGGATGAGGTTCAACAAGGCCAAGTGCCGGGTCCTGCACTTTGGCCACAACAACCCCCTGCAGCGCTACAGGCTGGGCACAGAGCGGCTGGAGAACAGCCAGGTAGGAAGGGACTTGGGAGTTTGGATTGACAGGAGGCTAACCATGAACCAGCAAAGTGCCCAGGTGGCCAAGAAGGCCAGTGGCATCCTGGCCTGGATCAAGAATAGTGTGGCCAGCAGGAGCAGGGAAAAGATTCTGCCTCTGTACTCAGCACTGGTGAGGCCACACCTGGAGTACTGTGTCCAGTTCTGGGCCCCTCAGTTCAGGACGGACATTGAGGTGCTGGAGCAGGTCCAGAGAAGAGCAATGAGGTTGGTGAAGGGACTTGAGCACAAGTCCTATGGGGAGTGGCTGAGGGGGCTGGGGCTGTTTAGCCTGGAGAAGAGGAGGCTCAGGGGAGACCTCATCACTCTCTACAACTACCTGAAAGGAGGTTGTAGCCAGGTGGGGGTTGGTCTCTTCTCCCATATATTCATTATGTGAATACGCATAAGACTTCTGCCTGCAAGGCTGCTGTATCTTAAGCTTGCTTTAAAGTGAAAGAGGAGCACAGCAGGGATAGGTGTGAAAGGGGACAGCACCACTTACAGAGGGGAATTGTAGAGGACAGTATTCTCACCTGCTCTTCTGTTAGCACTCTTCTTGCTTTGCCTGTGTAAATTAGCCATAACTGGCCTTGTAAGGATGAAGTATGCTGAAGGGATCCAGTTTTCTAAGAAACAATGTTTATATTGGGGATAAGAGAGAAGATAAAATCAAAACATCCACCCTATTTCCTCATGTATTAAGCCTAACATCGCTGCTGATCTGAGTCTGCTTCCAAATTTATATTCCTTGTCATAAGGCACCAAAATAGAAATAAGATGTCTAGTTAAACTATGCATGACAACTCTTGTAAGAGACTGTCTTTTGTGGCCAAGGAAGTAGAGGGGGTAAAGTAAAACAATAAATGAATGTTCAGAGTTCAGCTTAATTGCACCTGATTCTCATTGTAAAAGATTTTAATTTTCTTGAACAAAAATAATCTGTGGATGTTTTTTCCTTGAAAGAGTTAGATTCCAATGCCCTCCAACACTACAGCTTGCTGGGGCTTGAGCTGCAGATGAAACCTAAGGAGTATATGCATTGTAACCAGCCTCAAAAATTATTTGTGCATACTGTTAAGCAAAAATATGACCCAGTTTGAATGAATGTACTGCTGGCAGTAGCAGGGTGAAGTGTTGACATAGCTTGGCTGCTGCCAGTGGTAGAGTTTTGGCTGCTCATCCGTGCCTCCCTGCAACAATATAGAGTTTGTTTTCTGCTTTTGTTCCTGATGCAAGCTTCCAAAACTCTTTTATAACCTTCAGTGATAAGTGCTTTGCTTTGCATTTTGTTACTCTCTCTCTTATGCTCAGCAGTCTTGGTATAAGCCTTTTATATGGTTTCAAGGCTTCTGACTTTATGAAATGAGACCCTGCACTTCAGTGAAGTTGGTGAGAAACGAGACAGGTACGGAATAGCTTTATCAGCTGCTGTGGAGATAGAACACAGACCATAATATCCCATGGCATTGCTGCACAGCAGTGGAAGCCAGCAGAAGCTGGCTGATTGATATTGTCTGATTCAACCTGCTAGGGGAGAGAATTACAGTGAGCCAAGGCACAAACTCTGACCCCTGCCTTTCTAAAAACTGTCAGGATCAGAATTGAAATAGCACTTCATGATACAGGGCTGGGGGCTGTGCCTTGGGCTTGAGTTTTAAACCAGGCATTGTTTCCCAATGGTTTGTTGAGGAGATTGTACACCACACACCCATCAATTAATTCTGTGTCACTGCCTTATCCCTGCTACCCAAGTGCTGTCCTTCTCATGTGTCCTTCCCTCAGGCTGTTGTGGACTGCTCCTGTGCACTGTTAGGTGTTTTCTGTGTCTAGCACCCCAATCAGACATGTTGTAAGGTGGATGAAATTTTCTTTTTCTTGCATGATCTTTGAAAAATACAGTGGCATAATGCCAGCAGAACAGCCTTTTCCTAGGCAATGTAAGCAGGACTTTCACATTGACAGCAGATAATGGCACCTCCCAAGAGAAATTTTTTAGAGGAAGGGATGCCAACTCAAATCCTCTCCAAATGTTTTTTTTGGAGACCTGTGCTGCTTTAGTGTCAGTCATTTTAGTGAACCTGCACGTGAAAGCTCCTACGCAGTCCTCATCCCTGGATAAGGAAGGAGATCACCAGGATGCTCAAGGAAGTCCCTTGACTGCACTTGTGACTTTTGAACTCACTTTTCCACAGGCACCAGCACCATTGCCTTATAGCAGGATAGGAGGTCTCTCCGTACTGGGGGAGAGGCAGATCTCCTTTCCAAACCCCCAGCAGTATGAAGTAGTGAGCACCTGACTGTTTTCCAGTGGTAAGGAGGTGGGACAATAGAGCTGCACACTGAATTCTCTCTGTTCCCTGAGGCCAGCCTAGCAGTTTGAGCAATGCTGTATCTGTGCGCTATTGACCATTCCGGCTTCCTTTTTCTCTTCCAGAGAGGCGGTACTCCAAATCCCGTCCTAAGACTGATTATCCATCTCATGCCACGACCCGGCAGCCCAGTGAGATGGCCCTGACCCCACTGACAGAGCAGGAGGGTGAGGCTTACCTGGAGAAATGTGGTAGCATCCGTCGCCACACTGTTGCAAACGCGCACTCGGATATCCAGCTCCTGGCAATGGCCTCCATGATGCACACAGGAATGGTCATTGAGGAATCAGACAGTACTGACAAGTGCCTCCTCCTGCAGCCCACTTGTTTCAGTCACAGGCAGTGCTCCAGTGAGCCCAGTATCGCTGATGGGCCAGAGGGAGTTGTGGCAGCAGCAAGTAGGCAGGACCCTGCAGAGCTGAACTGCACCTCGGTCAGCTAGAAGAAGTCTTGCTGAGGAGTGGAGAACCGTATGCACTAAGCTGGACAAAGTGCTGTGTCATCCCTGCCGGGAAAAAAAAGAAAAATTTGAACTTTGCTCATGTTGTTGAAATGGCCTCGAGGGTTTTTATGTCTGAGAATGCTCTCTAGGTTTGATTTTTTCTAGTCTGGGATCATGGTTGATGATCACAAATGACCACTGAGGGCTGCAAAGGTTTTACTGTTGAACAGCACAGTCTATCTTCTGTAAGCTTTCTTCCTCTACTAGTATAAAGCTTTTGTCATCTGATTTCCTTCTGTTTCTTTGGTGTGATAAAATTGACCTCTTTCTGCTTTTCTCCATCTTTCCCAGTGCTGCTTATTTTTTCTTAGTTCCTGCAGTTCCTCTGTGCTAAATGTTCTCTTTGGTTCTGGTGCTAGTGTGGTGAACACTGAGGACTGCATTTCTCTCTTTTAAAGTTGAACTCAGGGATGAAATCATTTGAATCCTCCAGAAAGAACTGCTGAGGCAGCTTACGAGAGAAGGAGATTCTTCACTTTGCCTCCCATGGGCATGGATGAGAAGTCCAATCTGGAACAAATCAGACTTATTTTTTTCCCAGACCTGAAGAGAACTGAGTGTACACAGAGTCCGAGCTGAGTACTTCATTTGTACTTTGTTTGGTTCCAGTCATATCTTGGGGGTTGTAGTATAAGCTGCACAAAGGAGGGCTGGGTGTGTAAATTGGGTGTAAAATGTAATCCTGAGCATCCTGGCATTT
Source organism: Pachyramphus minor (assembly GCA_013397135.1). Classification (NCBI taxonomy): domain Eukaryota; kingdom Metazoa; phylum Chordata; class Aves; order Passeriformes; family Tyrannidae; genus Pachyramphus; species Pachyramphus minor. Next base: position 158,730 of record VYXB01007186.1, on the reverse strand, counting down.
CACATCAATTTGCTCTCAAAATTTCTGTAGTGATAGGGCTACAATGAAAGAAAAACAACTAAATAGATTCCTGTGGGAAGAAGGTGCTGGGCAGAGTCTGCATTTGTGCAAGAGACATAAAGGTGCTTCTCACACTGGGCTGTCATGTTGCTAGACCAGGAGGTGATGAACAGGATTTCATCCATGGGGCTACTGTGGTACTTTTAGCACTTGCAGATTTCATGAGACCAAAGATAACCAAAGGGGTGTAGAAAGGACTCCTGTCTCAGTGGTGTATTCATGAAGTGCTCCTGACCTCCAGTGGTATCTGACAGTGCAGTGTTGCTTTTAAGATAAAGTGAGGGCTCTTTGCAGTCTTTGGTTTTGTTTTTATGTTGAAGATTAGGAATGCTCCAGTATGCAAGTGTCTGTGTCAGGCATTGCAGTCCGCAGTGTCTGCTTTGTAGCATCACTTGGTACTCAAATGCTGCTTCTATGGGAACAGAACAAATCTGTTCAAGATGTCCCTTGGGATACTCTGCTGATGTCTTGCTAAGCAGATTTGCAAGTGTAATTACAGGCTTGAAGGTGAACTGAAATGCTGCCTTAAATGTCAGATGCCATTAAAAATGTGGACATAACAACACTACTACTTGAATCTAGTCTTTGTAGTATTGACTGTAAATAAATTGGTCTTGACGAGAAACCAGAAGGTAAGGATGAGCCTTCAGGATGTTTTTTTGCTGTGACATTAACTGCAGAGCTTGCCCTGCTTCTGTTGGGCACTAAACATTTCTGCTCCACTGGCTGCACTGAAAGTACAGTGCCAACCTGTCAGGATTTGGCCTTAGTGGCATGTGCAGCAAAAAGAAAGCAGATTAGCATTATTATCTGGCAACAAAGCATCTGAAATACCAGCTATGAGCACAAGGCACACTATCTTTATAGATGAGAGTGTTGGTTTGCCTACTGTAGTTTGCAAATATTGAAAAAAATATTGAAAGGGCCTACTTTTCCTTGCTGTCACCTATAGCACCCTAATTGGCCTTTGTGGGGAAACACCAAATGTTTTGATCACCAGCTATGCTTATATGTTGAAGAACAGAGCTTCAGTTGTGCTGGCTGCCTCCTCCTCAGAGCGTGCACAGTCGCATGGAATGCCAGAAAGACGTGACTTTAAGCAAACTTTCCTTTAGATGGATTATAGGATAAATTGCTCTCCTATTCATAAATTAGACTGCCTGACCAGGCCACCTTATTTGTTGTCTTCTGCCTCAGGGTGGCCATGGATTGTGGTGGACCTTCAGAATCTCTGTGCTGACAGCCAAACCTAGTAGACCATTCTGGTCTTACCATGGCACAGTCCCTCCAACGTGGGCAAATGAAGGCATCCTGCTCAAAAGTAATTTCTTTTGCCCCTTGCAGCGACTTAAAGCCTTCTCTTAGTTGCATTGAGGCATGTGGAGATGTGATCACCCTGCAGCATTTCAGTTCACTGTTATGAATGCTTTTCTTATTTATGTTTCTCCTCTCTGCATTTGACTTCTGTAAATACCCAAACCATTTGGATCTGTGAGCAGTGTCCTCTTTCATGCTGAAAATTGGAATGATTTATTTATTTCCTGACATATTATTGGATCATCTCAAAGGCTAATAGGAGTTAGTCCTGATTTTAACTTGAATTTCTTTAATTTTACATATATGTATCATTTGAATTATTTTGTTTTTTTCTCTGTTACTTTGCAAAAATTTGCACCAGTCCCTCTGGATCATGCACTTTCCCAGCTGTTTTGTTTTTTAGGGAGAACTAAAGCTGGTGGCTTTACCTTGTAAGCTGAAGTAAACAAAACCTGTTCTGTAAACCGCACCAAGTATATGGTCCATAAGTACCACTTCTACAGCCATGTGAGATTGCACAAGCCTCTGCAAATGCAGACCCCTTACAGGTAAACTGGGTGAATTTGGAAGTGGTTTGAAAACTGTGCCCTGCTGCTGCTGTGATGGTAGCATGAGGCTGAAACTGAAGCACTGGGTGGCTGCTGTCCACTGAGGAAGCTCTCAGTCCCTCGGAAGCAAAAAGCTAAGACAGTCCTTGGGTCAGAGCTGTGGCATGAGTAACACTTGCATTTTGGATACAGGGGTCTGGTTTGGGGGTGTACTTTTCTCAGAATGTCATACAGCCAGGGCCACAGGGCAGGTCTTTTCTACCCTCACGGTAACCAACTTGAGAAAACTCTCTGGAAATTCTGTTAGAATGGGAAGAAGGGATTTCTCTCATCACCTTCCAAAGTCTGTTACCTTTTACCTTGATAATTACCTAGACTAAGTCTGTCTTCTCATTTTACTCAGTCCCCTTAAGGCAAGTGATTAATTCTCTCTGTCCATACAATACTGTCATGAAATTACTGAGGGAACCTCAGCAGAAAGCTATTCTTAGTACAACTAGACTTCTTCCTGACATTCCCCATAGGCAAGCAGCATATTTTTATTGCCAGCAAGCAGGGCTTCTTCAGTCCCTGGTGAGGTCAGCAGTAACTTGGTTTATTTTTTTGTTTGTTTGTTTCAATCGGAAGAAATGCAGTAGATCTTCATGTTGGTTTAGATGGCAGTAGGGGAAACACTGCAGGGTTTGAACTGATGCTGAGGTAGGGTATTGCCCTTTCTTTTTTACGTCCAAATGGCTGTGGGTTCACCTGGAAGGAATGGCCTTTTGATAACAGACTGAACATGTTCAGCTCTTACAGGCAACCTGTGTGTTCCATAGAGGAGAAACTGAGGGTCTAGTGGGAGACAAATTGTGGTATTTATAGTGTGCTTACCTATATGAACTTCTTAATCCTGCTGTAGCCTTGGAGGAGCAAGCTTCTCTTACTGGATTCCCTGTTCCTTCCCAACCTGGACTCTTCCCCATGCCAGTAGCAGGACTCCTGGGCCTGGCACACACACACTGTATTGTGTGTGTGTGTCATTCCAGTGACAGTAAGGGGAGCAGTGTAGAAACTCAGCCAGAGTTGATGACACTGACTTGCACCACCTTGCCAGAACCAGAATTGAATGCTCTGTGCTGAGAGAACAAAATGCTGCCTGTGCAGAGGGTTGCAGGCAGGGCCTTCATGACACTCAAAGTCCCACTCTTGATGGGTCTTTCTCATATTTAGAAAAGGCTAAAGAAGGGTGGTTTTTATGTGTAGAGGCAATACAAGTGAAAGTGAGCTTCTCTCCTCATTCTCAACTGAATTTAGAGGCAGATAAATATCTATTCAGCTGTGAAAATTGCAGCCAGCAGAAGCGAGTGATGGTGTTTTATCCAGTTATTTCAATGTAGCAGACACCTACCTGTCCATGGGGCTGGAGCCTCTCATCACAGAGCCCTTTCCATAGCTCTGCCAATCTCCTATGCAGTTTGGTCAGTGACGTCTTCAAGGGGCTGTGGAGGAGGCTGGGAAAACCCATCCTCTTTGTCCTTTGTGGTAAACCACCCACTCCTGTAAGAAATGTAAGCATTATACGAAGCCACAAAATAGGTGTCTAAAAGAGGCCAGTCTGGCTGTATTCCCTGGCTGCTCCCTTCCCCACCTGGAACCTCTGCAGAGCCAGCTCTGCTTCCCACTCAGGAAAGCAGGTGAGAAGGCAAGACCTACCCTAATGTAGATGCCTGAGCTGGAAATTCAGCCTGCAGTCAACATGCTCCATAGGAAAGTTGCTGCAAAATTTCCTCTTGGTTAAAAGTGGGAAGAGTGGGGTATTTGGTATTTCCCTGAGCAAAGGGGAATATTAGTCATTAATTAGTCATCCTACTCATGTTTCAAGTGTGGAAAGCAGATCTGGTAGCACAGCAACAGGTTAAATGGGATATTCTTACTTGTCCACACATTTAGAGAGTGCTTTCTCTTCACCTTGCTATCCAAACAGCTCCAGGTAAGGGCACCAACCACTCAACTACATAACCAAAAGCTTTAAAACAGAAATACCAGCTATTAAAGCAACTTACAGCAAAGATTTATGTGTAGGAGACTCACCTGTATGGAAGAATGTATGGGAGAGAGCAATGAAGAAGTGATATATGGAGTTAAAAGAAATAGCTGACTAGTTTAATCATTACCCAAATATTTGGTGTAACAGAAGGTAGGGTAGAGGCTTAATTATAGTTTGAGCATCAAATTTTTCAGTGAGCAGAAGGAAAGCAGATTCCTTAAAAAAATCCCCAAAAACTAACAACTAAACCAAAAGACAAGGGTCTCACCTACCCTAAACTCCTACAATGGTACAGAGCAGATTTGCAGCAGCTATAAATTGCAGCAATATTTAGGAAGTTGCTGTTTCAAGTGTCTGTCATTAGGCTTCAAAGCTAACTCCCACTTATGCCAAGAGCTAGTTTGTAATTCTTATGGCATAATTATTACAGACTGTGCAGTAACCTCTGTTACATTTGAAAATATATAGGAGTGACAGAGCCATTTTTTCTGACCACAAAATTTATGAAGTCAGCTGCACTGGCTCACATACAGGAGTTTTTTGCAGTTGCTAAAATAATTGAAATCTGTTTGTTTGTAGTTTTTTTTGTTTTAAACCTGAAAGAATGAGTTCTCTGAGAATTGCTTGGGCTTTTCAAAGAGCTGACAGACCACTTACAAGATGCTCAAATTCAAATCAGTATTGCAACAGGACTACCTAGAAAGTGACAGAATTTAGATATGCTAAATATCAGTGAGAAGCCGCAGACTCTGTGCCATAAATTACCTACCCTGTAGGCCTTCTAGACTGATTTACACCCGTTATTGGTAAGCCAGCCCTCTTCTCCACTGTGGGTTTTTAATCCACTTCACACTAAATGCTTATTGACTAAGATATCAGTGGTTCTTGGAGTAGAAACAAGTTCAGCCTTGTCTCCTACATAACTATCTCTAAGGGACAGCTTCATTATGACAACGCTAAATCTGCTGTCTTTGTCCATGCACATCCCAGGCCAATGGATTATGTATTTACTGTGTGGTTGGATATAAGATATGAGAGAGGCTGTTCTGAAGGAGGGAAGTGATGGTACGTGTGAAAAGTCCCCCTTAAGCAGTATATGCACTATATTTAGAAGAAACACCCTGTTCTAATAATTTCTCTTTCCCCTCCCCACCCCGTGGTGGGAATAGGAGGGGAGTTCTGATGTGCATGTTGGGACTTCGAACCTCGAGGATTCAGAACCCTTGTCCATTATATGTTTGAGTGAATACTGGGGAGAGGAGAGGGGAGGAAATTTCTTGTGGTTTTCCCCCATCCTGGGAGAGGGGAGGGAATTTCTTGTGGTTTTCCCCCATCCTGTTTTTTTTCCAGAAGATAGTGGTGGCTGAACAGCACTGTGTTTGGCAGTGCAGATGGAGCTGCTCTGAGCTCCTCCATTCAGCCTGTCACTGGATATCATCAGTCTTTCTTCTGCATCTGAAATGTTAGACAACTTTCTTCCCCGAAAGCCCTGTGGCAGATTGGAGACATGGTGCCCACTGCACCCACAGTTCTGGTTAAATGCAGTAAGTTCATCCTCAACAGCACTGTGTTAAGAAAACTCCTGTCCAACCATCCAGGAGTCACTCTGGGAGTCACACTCTCACCACCTGAGCTGGGACCAAAGATCCTTCACAAAAGCCTGAGCTGGGTCCCTCCTCAGAGGCACCCAGCTCAAGCTATTTTGTTATTGCACAATAATTAAATTATTTTAAAGAATGAGATGTCTGAGACCCAGAGTTGAGTAAGGAAACCTGGTCTGACTGTGGTGTGTGTGCGTGGAGGCAAGTGGGGCACCCTTTGGGTCACTGGAGCTGCCTGATGGAGCTTTGGTCCCAGCTCAGGTGGTGGGAGTGTGAGTGCCAGAGTGGCTCCTGGACAGCTGGACAGGAAAGTTTCTTTAACAACTGCAGCAAAATGTGGCTGCCATCATCTAATCATTCCCATCAAAGAGTGTCCCTTAGTCTCAGGTGGTGGGAGTGACTGAAAATAAAGCAAGTGCTGAAGTAAATGAGACCTGAGAGCATTTGCCATAAGCTTCCTCCTAGCTTATTAAAATGTAGAAGCTGCTGTGAACAAGACACTCACCTTTATCAGGCAAACGAACAAAAGCACCCATTTTCAAAAGCTTCTTTGAGTCTAAGAGGAAAATAAATTTGTCCTTTGTCACTTCCCTGTCTTATCCCATTTGCAAGCCAGCCCTCCCTTCCCCTTGGCTGTGCCTGGGACAGTGGGTACCCCCCACCTCCTGTGCCCACTGTGTGCACATTGGTGTGATGTGGTGCATCCAGCTCAGGAGCTGTGCCCAGCCTGGGCCATTCATAGAGGTGCAAAGTGGCTCTGGAGGCAGGTAAGCTAATTTTCTTAGTGCTAGAGAGGTTGTACAGGGTATTACTGAAGAAAATGTGGTTTTGGGAGGAGTAGAGCAGAACCCATGGGCCAAGCCTGAAAGGGCTCCAGGTGCTTAGGATGACAAGCAGCCTCTGCCACAGCTTGTGGGGAAAGCAAGGTGTGTGCACAGGAGATGAAGCTTTCAAGTCAGAAACAGCCATTCCCATAGTCAGTATATCCCTTCAACCTGTCTCCTATCAGGCAAGGCAACCTGTAGTGAAGGGTGGAAGAGAGACTAATGTGGTCTTGCCATTAAGGCTGGAATCTTCTTTTTCTTCATACACAGATAACAGATACCAAAAATGGCAGCTCTGTTAGAAAGCAGCCCATAAGACACATACTGCTAAAGCCTTCAATGGAGGAAGACAATTATTTTGGTCACTGGACATCAGGGAACTCTGTTATGTTGCAAAATTACCCATTGACCTTCCAAAGATTCAGCCTGCACCTGGATACAAGTTTACCTCATGAACTTGAAGGCAGACAAAGTAAACAGGATGGCTAAATGAACTGGAATGAAGCTTGAGTTTGTGCCTTTTTTTTTTTTCCCCAGACCAAAACAACATTAATTGTTGGAAAAGGTGGGGAGAAAATGCATGTTTTTTTCTGTGCAAATTGGGTTCCAGCTTGCAGGAGAGGCAGGAAAACAGCATGTGATGAAAGCCTGCTACATGGTATTGCACCCACAGCAGATGTGGAGTAACACAGTGAGTTAGGGCAGACTGGTATGGAAGGTCTTAGCTGAAAATAAAGATTTGTTATGATTGGCCCCAAAGACCAAAAGACTAGTACCAAAATCAAAATTCCACATATAGATTCAAAGAATCACTTAGGTCAGAAAAGACCTCTAAGATCATAAAGTCCAGCCCTTAACACAACCTTTAACCACATTCCCAAGTGCCTCATCTACACATTTTTGAACACTGCTAGGGATGGTGATCCCACCACTTCCCTCAGCAGCCTGCTCCAATGCCTGATCACTCTTTCAGTGAAGAAATTTTTCCTAATATCCAATCTAAACCTCTCCTGGTGCAACTTGAGGCCATTTCCTCTCATCCTGTCACTTGTTACCTGGGAGAAGAAACTGACCCCCACCTGGCTACAGACTCCTTTCAGGTAGTTGTAGAGAGCGGTAAGTTCCCCCCCGAGCCTCTGTTTCTCCAGGCTGAACAACCCCAGCTCCCTCAGCTGCTCCTTACAAGAGAAGACCCTTCACCAGCATCGTTGGCCGTCTCTGGACACANTACCTGGGAGAAGAAACTGACCCCCCACCTGGCTACAGACTCCTTTCAGGTAGTTGTAGAGAGCGGTAAGTTCCCCCCCGAGCCTCTGTTTCTCCAGGCTGAACAACCCCAGCTCCCTCAGCTGCTCCTTACAAGAGAAGACCCTTCACCAGCATCGTTGGCCGTCTCTGGACACATCCAGCACCCCAATGTCTTTCTTTAGTGAAGGGCCCAAAACTGAGCACAGTATTCGAGATGCAGCTCGCAGGAACCATGAGGAACTACAGTTCTATAATAAAATGGCTTGCCCTTGCTTTTACCCCTTTTCTGATTTTGGTAAGGACATGTGAAGGTGTTGGATACACAGTTCCGGCTCAAAAACCTAGGGACAGTCGGACTGGACTGGGGCTATCTTTATTAAACCTTACAGATATACAGTGTATTATATATGATCCATTTATAATATAATTACATTTGTATATACTTAATACAGCAAATAAATATTATTATATTATATTTGATAATTAAAAAACCTTTTTATATACATGATATAACTTTTAAATTGAGTTTATCATTATGTTTATCTGAGCCTATTACAGCTGGACTGAGAATATATAGGAGTCAGAAACAGGCAGAGGTTAAAATATGGCTCTTTTGCATTCACACCCTGGTTTCCATTGTGAAAGCAGTGGACAAGGAAACAAGAACTCTACAGTGGGCATTCATCACTGTCCTGCTATTTAATTGTTTGGTCATGGTGTTGGGTGGTCTGACCTTCCTTCTCCCAACAGTACTGACTTACCTTTCAGGATCATTATGTTTTCTACCCTTATAAAGTCTAACCCCTTCCATTCCCAGAGGATCCAAACCCACACTCTGTACAGATCACTGAATTGAATTTAAAAGATTGATTCTTTCCCTGCCTTTTAGCCCGAAGGATAAGTACAGGCACATGCCTTATAAAGGACTTTGGCATGAAGAAACTCAAGCTGAAGGACTTGTTTCTAGGAGGTGAATCACACTGGACGCAGCTGCTTAGGCAAGTCTAAACTCCACACTGTGTGAAGTTTATCACACCTGGGTGTGATACTGAAACTGGGAAAACTTGTATGTGTCACTTTCCTTGGCAGTACCACGGCTCCTTAACACCCTGTTAGCAAAGCCTAAGTTCATACCTGGATAAAATCACCACTTTATGAAAGGTAGAAATAGAAACAAAGTTAAATCTTGGAGAGAAACAAGTCCACACACGCATACATGAATACTGAAACGGAAATAGAAATGCTAACTCAAGCATACTGTAGCAGAACTTAAAAAGTCAGACTCACGGACTTCACATGACACTTTCACCTGACATCCTGCTGCTGAGTGAGCAGTCAGAGAGAGGAGTATCTGCAGCTGAAGACAGAAGGGAAAACCCAATGTTACCAATACAGGCCTGTAGCAGAGGAGTAAGGACTCTGCAGGTCAGGTGAGAGAAGGAAAGATTTGTGCTGTTGCCTTGTCTTTTTTTTCTTTTTTTTCTCCAGTGTGTCCATTATCAGCTGACTTTCACAGAAATCAGGTTCTGTCTGTGAGGGCTAAGAAACTGAAAACTCACATTTTTTGACAGTTTATCACAGCTTTTAGCCAGCTATCACCTCTGCCTCTAATCAGCTGAGAGAATGCAGGAGGGGCTTTTTTCCAAAATTGTCAATACCCAACTGCTAAAACACTGCTCTGTTTATGCCTTGTCCCCTTCGCTATTTAGTGGGGTAAGTCTTCTGGACAAAAGGCACCAGAAAACAGAGGTATTGGTCTATGAATCCATTTTGTCCTAGGCTAGCAGCTGTCAGGTCTGCCTGAGTCAAGCCAAACCTTCTGGTACCTCAGAGAGAAACTATCAGCTAGGATCTTCAGGACCATGAAAAGACCAGGGTTTTTCTCCTCCTTTATCACGGGGTGACTGGTTGAGAGGGGCAATGCACCACCTGGAATAAACATCTGCAGTCAGTGGGAGAGAGCTAGCTCCAGGAGGCAACAAAGAGCTGACTGGGACAAATAACAGGATGAAATCACTAAACTCAGGAATACTCATGGGCTGTTTGGCCACAGAGACCAGTCAGAGACAAACCAAAGGAAAAGGAGGCTCACTAGTTGAGGTTGGGACTGCAACAACTAACAAGGAAATTATTTTCCTGTTGCACAATCTCCTCCTCTCACACAGTTTCAGGAATTTTCCTATTCCATCCAAGAGGAAACCCGCAATAAAAATGAGCCTTTCAGAGCTGCGTAACCCAAATGGTTGTTTCTGCAGAACAAGGGGGTTCAAAGAACATGATAACCAAAAGACTAGACAGTGAAGCAGGGTCCCAGGATTTGAGCAGAAAGACTATCTTCATGATGCTGCAGCTCAGTCTTTATCTGCTACTCCTTCGGCACACAATAGCAAGGTAAATTAATTTCTACAACTTTTTTTTTTTTTTAAAAACAGAAAAATGCAATCTTTTAGAAGGGATGAGAAGTGGTGGCAACAGTTCTACTTGGGATAAAATATGAGTAAGGAGGGACTCAAGATATGACTATTACTACAGAACCTTTCTGCTTCCTTGCAGGCAAGAGGAAATGAAAAAAAAGAAACTATGGGAAAACAAGGACAATTCTATCTGTGGGTTAGCTTTTTTTATTGCAGTTCGCAAACTGGAAAAGAACTAACACCAACTTTTCACATATCCTGAGCCCTGACAAGCTTTAAACAACTTAAAATAACTTCAGCTTTTTTTTTTCTATGCTCAGAGACGTGTATTTATCAAGGAGGTCAGGTTTAATTATAAAAAACTTAAAATCAGTCAAGGAAAAAGACCTGAAGGCCACAGATCACAGCATTTGGTATTTCGGGTCACTAAGACTGTCAGATCCTGTAAGGGTGGTGGCAGCACCAGGATCCACTCAGTCCAGTATGGTCAGGTTGCTCCTTCCAGATGGACAGACAAAGATTCAGTGGTGGGCAAATGATGAGGGTGAGACAGTGGTGACACTGAAGTGTTTCCTTTGATAATTTTTTTTGCCAGCATAACAATTTCCTATTGAGTGGCATGAGTGCGGGTTTGGGTTTCTTTGCCTTTTTTTTTTTTTTTAAATCAAAGATGAGTAACAGGCAGAATTCATCAGCCATCTTACTCATTTCATCCAGACAGGCCTAGATTCCTTACTCACCTTTTTGGTCCATTAACCTCACATTCTATTGCCTTGTAATTACTGTATATGCAAAGAGCACACTCAATCCTTTTCAGGGCTAAGTCAGTAAGTTTTGTGGACTTGTGTAAATGCTGTTTTGGAACAGGCTAAGTGAGAAACACAGCACATAACAGCTGAAGTCTAGCACTGTGTGTACTCATGCACTCACCCAGGATAATATAAGAAGGAACGGCACAGGGAGTTTTCTCTTTCCAGAGGGAACAGCCTTTAGTGCTTTTTGGGGATGAGCAAGGCAGCAGAGCAACTGGTTTGGCACTAGCAAGGATTTTAGCTAAAACAAACACATTCTTCTCTGGAAGTCACTGCAATGAACTGGGATATAAAATATTCAGTCAAAATATCCTGGTCCACATCTAGCTTAGCCATTTTTTTTCAGAAATGTACAGGTACAAGACATTTGTACTTACATGGGTGTGAACATACTTTTATGTTGCTGGCATCTTCTGTTTCTTCATGTGGACTTTCCATTCACTGGTGCATCTGCAAACAGCTACTTTTCTTGCTTAAAAACAGGTCATCTCATCAAAAGAAGATTTTAGTGCCCTTAAAATATGAAACATTAAAGATGTATTAACAAAACAAATAACTGGCAGCTGACCACACTTTCCTATCCATTACTCATGGAAGCTATTAGGACGAACCTGGATAAAAGATAAAGTCATAATTAACTTGACATTAACCACAGTGCATTAGATATGCCTATAAATATATGCCCATAAAATATATATAAATATAAATATATAAATTTATATAAAATATATAAAATATAAATATGCCTATAAATACCACTAAGGTTAATCAGAATTTGAAAGTTTGGAATATCCCTTCCTGCAGATGCTGTTAAAAAACAGATCTGGAATGTCTGTGGTTGAGATAAATCGTCAGACTGCAATGAAACACACACTTCTCTTATTCACAGAGGAACTCCTTTGGTTTCTGCTCTGAGTATCTTGCAACAAAGCTTCAACGATAGTTACTTTTGTGGCAAATATAACAAGCAAGCAGATGGGGCCATCGAGGTGACAGTGTGCGATATTTTTCTGGGCTGCATCTTATATTACAGGATGATCATGGGAACACTTAGTTTATTATCAGTTACATGAGCCATATCTTCTAGTAATGAATTATCCATACCCTTTATAAATGCCAGTTTTTATCTTGAAATATTTGTTGCCTTCTTATGCATGATACATGGTCTCATGCATTAGAAAACAGCCAACCTGAAACCACAAGACAGAGAAACTACCAGAGGTCCTGCATCAGTGAAACTTTTTGAATAGCCCTCCATACAAATAAAGACGCAACATGCAGTGCACAGTTTACTTTGTTTATTTTTTAAAGTTCTGTCAGAAATATTGCTGTGCATTATTACAAAATATATTAAATTATCGATCAATACATCCAAGGGAATAGGAGCAGTTTCCTTTTGTTCAAACACAAACCAATATAAACCTTTAACACTGAACCCAGAATAATCTTTAAAATCCATCATAAATGTATCTGTTCTGTCACCATCTCTAAATAAGAACAGAAAGGTCATCCTGATTTCATTTCATTAGCAAGTTTAATCCCTTGACAGCAAACATGACCAGACATACCATAAGACCACTTAAAAAACACGTCTATACATCTCACATTATCTGAGCTCCCACATATACATCACATAGCAACATTTTTAGTAAAATAATTTTCCCTGCCCTGCAGGTGAAGACATTCAGAAGCTAAAAGATAACATATTTGTAATATATTATCACTGGTAAATTTGTGCCATAGCAGCTTTGCAAATGCACATATTAAGTAGGTGACTTAGAACACATTAAAGACAACAGAAGTCTGGAAAAGAAACTTAGCCACTTTTTAAACCACCTGGAGATCCAGTGATGCTGCAAAGCTTTGAGTTACAGAACTAAAGAACTCCATTTCTGAATGAATTACACAGGAAATGGGTTAAATTCCCATACTTCTTCGGTTTTGTTTTAGAGACAACTCTCAATGCTGCATACCTTTCTGCTTCCATTTAAACAGTTCTAGCAATTATACCTCAATCCACCATGGTAAAAGGAGTTCTCAAAAGAAGAGATTTGGAGAAAGAGAAAAGAGGAAAAGTACATGAATGTTATGAATAAATATTTCATTAACATTTACAATGTGGTTTTATGAGATCTAACTAACTGACCTCAATAAGATGTAACTGATACTTAGCAAATTAGTACTGGAAGTCTCATGTAAAACTCTGGCATTACAATAATTTGACATCATTCAGAGTTCCAGTGGGTAATATAAAAATACAAAACCAGTAGAATAGCAGCAGTGAAAAAAGCATTCATATTACTAGGGCCAATGCAGTACTACACATGCAGTAGCCTTCTATTCCCTTTTGGCTTGTGCTATTGTATTAACCTGAATCATTTAAAACTCTGCCACCAAACTGAGCTTCCTCCTCAGAGGCAGAAGTACATCAGATCTTGCAGATATGGCTCAAAGCAAAAATTCCATTCAGACTGCAAATCTTCAAAAGCAAAGGAAGTGTTAATGCACTTTGTGGGTCTTGGGTAGAAACAATTTGAACACAGAGCAAGGACATTTTTATTATTACAACTAGGGCTGAAAAAGGACCTGGGGCAGGAAGAAGCTCTCTAATTACAAGTGTTTCTTCTGACTGCCCTCCATCCCCTCCAAAACAGAGAAGTGGGGGAAAAAGGAGAGAATGGCACTTTTTGAGCATCTTGGAAAAAATCTGGATAACTAACATAGCTTGAAAATGGAGCCCTAAAAGAAGAGATTTGGAGAAAGAGAAAAGAGGAAGGTTTCTTTGAAGTTTTCAACTTCTGTATACAGTGGGTCTGTGCACTGCCATGAACATTACCAGCTCTTGGTTAAGAATGGTTTAACTACGAGGCATTCTCTGACTGAAGACACTGAAACAATAAAGCTGATAGGATGAGGCTATTCATTATCAAGACTACTTAAGAAGCTTAAGCCCACAGTTTTAAAGCAAGAATCTTTTCTTATTCTGAGTAATATATGCTTACCCCTCCCCTAATCACTGAAGTCATCAATGACCAACTGCATTTACCATTAGCCAGGAAGTTCATGTTTCAGTAGGGACAACACTCCATTGAACACAATCCCTCTTCATCTAATAGGTTCTAGCTGCAGAAGTTTTACTCATCTGGATGTGATGAACGTGGTAGCTTGGGTCCAGGAACTTTTATATCTCATGCAGGCAGGCAGAGCATCCTCCTGAGTCAATATACTACAGTAGTCTTTCTTTACTCTTGTATGTATTAACCATATGCCCTTTCCCCACTGATGATATTCATGGTATTGCTTTGATGAGGTCAAATAGCTGGAATACTCTTCACTATTTTTTAAGTGGCAGTCTTTAAATTGTTTCTCTAGTTTGGATAAATAATACACATATGTTTATGTATCATTTAGTTCTTTCTTTTGTATCAGAATGTCTGCTTAGGTTATGGGGTGAACAAAGGTTTTTTTTTTTCCCTCCTTTTAAAGACAAGATTCAGAACTTTATCAGCACCATGGTAAATTAAAATTTTTAGCACCAGTGAATTGAACTACTCAGCTTTGACTGGTCAAAACTAACATTTATGTGGCATACAGTCAGTACAGAAAATGATAATATACGTAACATTAGGAAGCTCATGAATCCCTGACATAGTGAATCTAGTGTTTGACAAATGAGTAGCGATGGAAGCCAGATTTTCTTCCTAAGAGCAAACAGGACTGTGATTTTTCCTCACACTGTTGAACTAATAGGCTTTCCTTCCTCTCCAAATTGCTGAGAGTGGCCCAGCTCCTATTGTTTAAAGGGACAGGAAACACCCATAACAGTTGGATGTTGATATGGCCAGCTGCCCACTGAGAATTCATAGGAGATGACACAGGTTGTACGTCACGCACAACACCAAGAGATCACTCGAATAGATGCAGGTCGCAAGTTCAGCTTTGGTTCAAATTCAGGTTTCAACAACAACAAAACACATCCTGCATCACCCTATCTAGTTAGTACACCCCTTTGCTCACCTATCCACTCAAAAGCGGAAAAATTTCCAGCACTAGGAGATACACCAGAACAAAGGAATTTAATTCAAATGCTAAACTTTTGTATCTCTTGTCAATTGTGATTGACACTCTGGGCCTAGAGCACACACTTACAGAAAGATTTATCCAAGTAAAGAGAATTAGGGAGGCACTTTCAGACCACATTACAAATATTTCTTGAGTGGACTCAGCTCATTGTCATTCAGCCTTCTCCACAACACTACCACATGTCTTTTGGAAATACTAGCATTGACTGTACATCAACATGCCACTTCCTGAAGCTAACTCCACAGGAGAGAAGGGTCAAAGCACACCTGAACCTTAGGTGACATGAGCAAGGTCTTGACTTCAGATTTCAAGAAAAGCACAGCCAATGCAAAATTCTGGATAAGTCAATATAAAAGCTGTCTCAACTTTCCAAAGCTCTGTGAAAAACAAACAAAAAAATCCCTCATCTTTATTAATTTAGCTATTTTCCTGTTACAGTATCTATTCTGAGGCACTGGGGTGAAAAGACTTACAGCACTTCTCAATATGACTTATGTTTTACCAGAGACATACAGGTTCTGCAATAGGATTTTTCTTTAGGCAGTTAAGTTTTGATTCACAACACTTCATTTAATTAGCTTGCTACAAAAGCAGCTTATTATTTTAATAGAGAACCATACCAAATATTTAAATACATGACCTCATAAGAGAAAAAAATAAACCAGCAACAAGAAAGTTCCATTTAGGTGAAGATCAGCTATGCTGCTAGTTACGATCTTTTACAAAAGCAGCTGATATGGACAATGAAGCACTCTTATAACCTGTGGTGGAAGAACATAACTAACTAGTGGCTCCATTCCTCTGGATAAGACTTACAGGCTACATAGGTCCATCAGTACTGCGAGCCTGAAATCCTTCTCTGCGGACACTGTTCAAATCCAGACGCGTTAGAACTTCACAGCGCACCAGAAGTGTATCATCCTTTATGAAGGTTCTTTGTTTCAAATTTTGCAGGTGCATGAAAGTCACATAACCAAAACCTTTTGGATTGCGGTGAACTGTCGGTCTCTGGAACGCCAGTAACTCTGGCTTGGCTTCCATTACTTCTTCATGATTCTGCCTTTCCGGGCCTTCTGATTGATCCAAAATAGAAAGTCGTATTGTGCCTTGGAAAGGCCACGGCAGGTGGCTGTCATATTCTCCTTGCATAGTGTGGACAAACAGAGATATAAAATTAGCACAGCGCTGAGCATTTGGTAATTGGATATGCAGGCGCAAACACAGCTTGTACCCAGGCTTTCCTGTATAGAAGCCAGGACTGTGCATCACAACAGGTCTCTCTTCTTCCTGGGCTTTCTGAAGTCCACTGAAGTTCTCAATCTTCCAGATATAAATACCATTACATTGCTGGGCCTCCATTTCAGTGATCTTTCCCTCCAAACTTTGGATAGTACGTTTGAGTTCTGCCATGTGAGTGTTCTGAGTCTCCATTTTAGCAATGAGTTCCCTGATTTGGTGATCTTGTCTTACCAGACGACCTTCCAACTGCTGAATGGTTTCTTTGAAGTTTTCAACTTCTGGATTACAATCATATGTGGCATGTGACACGTGTGAGAAGAGGGCAGGCTCAAAGGGTAGGCCATTGATGAAGGGTACAGGATTTGTAGCAGTGACACTGATATTTTGAAAACTCTGAGCCATCATTCTCATGTGAACCTGAGTGAACTCCTGCATATGTCGTGCCAGTTCATTCCTCTGCATCTAGAATTTAAGAGATGTGGCATTAGGAACACATCAAATGTAACCAGAAATCACATTTTAAATCACATTTTGCACCTACATTTCAAATGGAGGCAATTTTGAGTAAAAGACATGAGGTATTGCAGTAGCACATACAATGAGAAAGAGAAACAGTGCATTTCAAACTGTGCATCTGAAAGTAAAAACACGATATGAAGAAATATGGAGTATTTTATACTGAAAATATTCTTGATAAATATTCCAAAGGCAAGCATTATGTGTATATTCAATGTTACTTTCCTGTTAAGGAGCATTCACGACAAAAAGACTGAGGTTTCATAGGAGTAATAATTTCCCTTTAAACCATCATTTATTATGGAGTACAAATTCAACAACACTGTTCATCAGGTTTCAAAGACGTAGTGAAAGACTGTTCGTGACAAACATACATTTAGTACTTTTTTCTGTGCTCTAAATCAGCACTGTATTCCCTTCACTGATTTGCTAAAATGCTCTATTGTACCAAAGGGTGTATGAAAACTGATGTGGAAATGATGAAGGGGAAAGATCCATTTTTACAAAGAGGTAGTAAAAAACCAGAAATAAGAGTATCCAGTTTCATAATTTTAGAATTTAATAAAATTGGTTTTCTTCATGGAACTCTAAGAGCCACAAGTGTATCTGGCCACAACTTTGGAAGAAATGCTGGAAGCTACTTTATTGATATGAAAGCTGAGAAAACAGTCAGTCATGGACTAATAAAAGCAAGTTCATCAAGCAAATAGTTCACAGTTTTTTAAATCTGAAAAGCTAATTTTGAAAGACAATGTATCAATATCAACATGCAGTTGTGATACAAAACAAAAAAGACAAACCCACAAATCCCTGAGGATTTGGGCTGGTGAACGAGACAAGAATAGGAAAACACATTAAAAAAGCCCCCGAGAAATGCCTGCAGAAGGTCTGTAACTCATGATTCTGAAAAAAGGCTTACCTTCTCAGGACATCCAAAGGCACTGTAAAAACATGGCACTGGGGCAGTAGGACAATCATTGTTGTAATGGTTAGGCATCTAAAACAAATAAGACTTGCTATTACTTTTTCATCAAGAGCATGCTTTTATAACATCCCAAAAGGATACAGCTAGATGGATTCTGAACAGGTACCTGACATCAGATCAGTTTATACCTACATAATTTCTCAAAGGAATATGGAAGTTTTGAACAAAAATATTAGCTGATGACAAAAATTCTACATCCTACTACTATGTCCTTTAACAATTCATTGACTTCGTTCTTACAGCAGGCATCAGAAAGCATTCGAGTTTCTTTGCTAGACCAAATGTCTTTCACTGCTAGCCTACCCTCAACCTAGATCACAGTCCATTTCTTTCCTTTCTGAAGAACTACTTCGCCATACTCTCTTCATTATCCTCTTCCTCAAAAAGCTCAAGTTACTTCAATTTTCCTGTATTTTCCAGATCCAGTCATCTTACTGCTCTGGGCCCACCCTATCCACCCTCATCTCAAAAGCATGACAACTTCAGCTGATGCATTATGAGAGTAAAGGATAATTCCTAGGTTTCACAGGAAAAATACCTGTTTAGATAACCCCATACATTTGCCTTGTTTAAATATCAAGATGAAGAAGAACACAAGTTTAATACAGGTCAGTCATTAAATCTAAATCATTAGCAAGTTTCCCATTCTCTGTTCCCCATTTCTGCAGTTGATTATCCTACCTAACAACACATTTTTGCCTTTGTCATTACTAAGCTCAATCCTGCTTTTCAGAGTATTTGTGCAATTTGACATGATCATTCAATATCATTTGACATAATATTCAACATAGTTGCCATCCCATTCAAACAAGGATAGGCTGCATATTAAATAACATTTATAATTTTTCTGTCAATAAAGTTATTATTGAATAGAAGAAATAATAATGGCTACTATATGGCAATAGTAATGGATAAGCAGAATTCCAGTCAGCATCTGTAGTTTCATAGTGAACTATTTATAGCTGCTTCCCAACAGTGGTTTTCCAATTACAAATACTCTCTTCTCTGCCCATTTTTTAACCTCCATTCAATATCAAAAATATGCAGCATGTCCCCTGTCAAGAAGCTGTACAGCTAAATAATGTGATGTGCAGCCAAAAATCCTACAGAGATCTTACCAAACTGCAACTGCAAGCATTTAAAAGAGTATTATACCTGCACTGGATATTTTCAGAGAGAGACAGGTAGAGATTTATTAGCTAGTAGACAAACTGTTTCTCCAAGTTTAAATTCATAATAAAGAAGCAACATAAATACCAAACATCTGACCCAGATTAAACCCAAAAGAAGGTAATCTCTTACCTGCTCTCTGATGAGCACTGTGTTGCAATATTCGCAAAATACATTGGCAAGTGGGCAGGTTTGGTCATGAAGCTTAGTGATCAAGCAGAAAAAGAATGGAAAGAAAAAAATCAATAAAGTTATACAATTTAAGAGAGGGCTAATCACCTCTGATCAGATATAAAATTTTTATTTACATTTCAAATTTTGCATTTAGCTGTATGCAATCGTGAAACAAAGTCATTACCCTTACCATGAATAGTATGTTTTCTATTACTGTTTTTTTCCTGGACTTACACAAGAGCTTCATAAAGTTGCAGATATTTTATTTCCTAAAGCTCTTATGCTCCAAAGAACTCTGAATTTAACAGAAGTTTCCCAAATACACGTTCAGTTGAAGTGGAACTATATGAAATATTTATTTTTTTTTATTGTTGAACTATACAAGGTATTTCTGTTTGACAATTCACAATATGAATTTCATAAAATTTAACAGTCCTTCAGATAAACCACATCCACATAAAGAACTGAAAACAGAAAAAGGACAGTACTATCTTCAGTTTCGCATGAGGAAAAAATGCAGAACCGGGAAAAGAATTTGGAAATTATCATGGTCTTGTCTGTTAGCAGAGATCCCCAAAAGATTTATGTCCTGATATATCCTTTCTCCGAGGCATAAAACCATACTGCCTTTTGTATTTGTTTGGCAGTAGGTACTGGCTTCTCTGGTGGCCAAAAATCAATGGTTCTTTCACAAGTCTCCTCACACCACAAGGTTCCCAATAAGTTTGTATTTAAGAACAATCTCTCCACACCTTTTCCTGTTCTACACTAACATCCTGAGTTTGCAGCTTCTCACCTCTGCAGCAGCAGACAGTGCTCTTCTAGACCAAAAGCTTTGTTGCCTTTTTTTTTTTTTATTAAACTGATGTTCTATTTACAAGCAAACCCATGTGAATGAAGGTTGAAAAACTGAGACTCCTGCTAAGTACCTCTTTATCTTCATAGGCCATAGATGTGGCACAGTTTGGGCAACACACTTGACGTCTTGGACACTCCTGGGTCATGTGCTCTTTCAGGTGGTTCTTCTGGAAGGTTCCTTGGCACTGTGGGCATTCCACAGTGGAAAATTCACACTGTAACTGGTGTTCCTGGAAAAGGACAGAAGAGGGATTTGATACTACAGAAAGGTACTATCATCTCATCTGTTCTCAAGAGAAAGCACAGTACAAGACAAACAAATTGCAATCTTTCCTTCATGCAAGGAACTCCTGATACTCTTATACTGACTTAATCAACAGCCCATTACTGTCCCATTACAGGGCTTCACGTATTCAGAGCTTTAAGAAGGTAAAAATTTAGTTTTATATTTATCCTTTTAACTGCATATATTATTTTGCAAAGTAATTATTTCAACTAATATATGTAGCTACTTTGAGGAGATATGTAACTTTACGAAACTTGTGTGAAGTACAGAAGCAACTGATCAAAAGACAAACATGAATGACGCTAAACAGAAAGTTGGATTAGTACAATTTTCATGCACTACAATGTTCACTTGAGAATCACCTACCTACATTTAAAGACTCATCAGTGTAGTTATAGTCTTGAAAGCATAATGCATTAAATCAGCATAAATGAGTACCAGGTACGACGATCTATTTTAAGTAATTTTGAAATTTTACTTGTCCATGAAAACCAGGTTCCAAGTTTTCAAAACTAATTCTCACCTCTAAGTGCCTCAGCTCCATCTTCATACTGCAGCCCTTGTTGGGACACTTCACCATTAACGAAAGGATTTCCCGTTTAGCAAAGTTGTCAGGAAAAAGTTGGTTTTCAAGCAGAATTTCGTTGTCCACTGGACATTTGTGACCTGCATCTCTATAATGCAGAAAAGCAAGGAAAAAGATATTCCAATATTTCCAAGACATTTCCGAGCCTTTAATTTAAAATATTTTTACAGTAGTAAGATATTAGTGGTCAAGTTATAACACAGTAAGAAAGTCTTTGAAAACAATGGCATTTATGTGGTAATGACCAGAAAGTACACAAGGTACACCAGAAAAGTTGACAACACACAGTTTCACTAGAGGTGGCATGACTGGAGTTGCAGCCCTTTTCTAACTCAGTAAGTTTTTTTTGTACAAATGCCATGTTAGGTACTCTGGAAACAAACTTAAGGAGGATGTAAAGAAACTAAGAACTTACAGCCCTGTTTGTGTAAATACTTCACATAGCTCAAACATCAAAGTATGTTTCATATACTATTTTAAAACAATTCCTTAAACACTCTTGGACTTTGAGTTCTTTCACACTTCATAAACATCCAAGGTCATCACAGCTGAGAGAAAAAGTAAAATTTTCTTTTCTTCCAGATCTACTTCATCTATTTGGCACTACTTCTCATACAGCTCATTTTGCTGTTTTTGTTGTACAACCATTCGAACAGTTGGTTATCCTTCAATTTGTTTATTTATACAGCAAATAAGGGTGAAAAAACTCCAGACATGAAAATTATTAGGAACTAGGAAAATTACACTGGCTTTGGAACTGAGTGTTGCATTTGAAGCCACTTTAACAGCAAACAGACTGGAAGTGCTAACTGGCAAAAGTTTGGAACATGATAGTGGAACATGGATGCATGCAACTTGTACAAGGTAACTAAAGTTCCAGTTCATCAGGTTCTGTCTATCTGCATTTAAATACAAAAATCATTAGAAATTGAGTAAAAAAAGGGACAGCCTCCATCAAATTTTCCAGTATCGGCTCATTCTGAAAGCAGTAGGCCAACATATTGATTCACAATTAAGTAAGGCAGTTAAAAAGGCATGAGGGATCAAAGCTCTGAGCTGAAATGCTAATGGAAACAGCAATAAAATGGAAAAATATATGGGGCAGAAAAATGTCAGAGACCACTTGTGGTGCAAGGATCAAAGGCCAGATCGTTGTCACTGCTTGCACGCATGAGGGGAAGGAGAACCTAGTGGGCTGTGGAGACCAGGAGGAAATTTATGTTCTTTGTTGGAAAAGGAAATAATTGCTCAGCAACTCCACCAGCAATGCTGCTAGAGGAAGCGGAGGTAAAGCTGAGACCTCAAAAAGAGGCAATGAACTTCCTTTCAAAGGTTTTACTTGTAAGAGCTAGCTCACCACATGCCTGGTAGTCACACTCCCAAACAAGTGGAAGAAAATACCCAGCTTGCCATTCTGTTTCAGAGCTCCCTGAGCTATGATCAGTGTGCTGATCTTCGCACAACCCAGAAATGTTCTCTCACTTCGCAACCTACAGGAAATCAGTTTTCACAGGTATAACTTGGTTACAAACACCCTGTTTAATAGAGTATAAAGATCGCCCAGTAGGCCTGCTGATAAGACAGCAGCTTTATTTCTACACAGAAAAGCTAACCGTATACAATAACAGCCAACAACAGAATAATGTGAAATAATGATTACCAGATCCCCAGCTTAAATAATAGCAGACAAAGGGTAAAATAAGAATGCATGGCAATTTGCCAATGTAGGAAAGTATAGTAAGGAAAGAGCAGTAACTCAGTATAGTATATTAAACAGGTTTCAAACATTATTTACAAGTATGAGGATTATGCTTAAAATGAAGCTTTGATGCATTGGCAGACAAAGACATTGCCATACACTTCCTATCATGGAACTGAGCTTATGCACCTCAGTTCTAACTTACATTACAGTGAAGAATTTCCTATGCTGGAATTATTTAACACATTGGACTCTGCCACCCACAATGGTACCTGTAGAACAATAACCATCTGCTACAAAGTACAGTGAATATTCCTATAGTTTTCACTGAACTTAAAATGCAGGTATAAGAAGCAAAGCCAGAATAATTTTGTTTGCAGAAAAAGCCTGCTTCATGATTTTAACAACTGAGTGGCTTACCCTAGAAGCTGAGACAGATGGCATACACTTTAACTGCAGCCATGCCAGCTGTTTGACAGACTGCTAGTACCCAAAGCTTTCCCTGTTGCCCCTTGTCAGCTCACAATTCTTCTTTTCTGATAAACAGAGGTTCTGGTACTTGGCAAGCTCTACTACAAACCCTAAGTCAGCTTTGACAAAAGATACAGGAAAAGAAAGACTAGAGTGAAATTTAATTACCTACTGCACCTGAACTTAGTTCTTCTAAAACTTCTAACCAAGTATTTTGTTTACAGTAACATTTGTAAAACAGTATTTGTAGTTACTTAGGTAGATAAGCTTCTCCTCTACCATGTCTTAAAGCACTTCAAAGCATTTCAGACAGCTTTATTTAAAAAGATGCCAAGACTTTCTGGGAGAAAAAAATTTACTCTGATCAAATCCACCTGGTCTAATCATGTCTCTCACATTGTAAGATCTAAGAGTCCAGTTTTTAAAAGGTTTTCAATTTTTTTTTTCTAGTTGCAGACACAACTTCAACATGAACAACTATAATTGCTTGTCTAAGTTACAGGAAACGATTATTCAAGAAATGCCTGTACATCCTTCATAATTTAAAATCCTTAATCTCTGTGTTCACTTGAGCTAGACAGTGGGGAAATGAGAAATAAACAGGAACAATTATTTCCTGATCAAATAAAGGCTCTGACAACCACTTAATGAAAAAACCCCCAGTACTTAGAGAATATAAAAATCACTTTTCAGTTTCATTTTCGTTCCACAGAAGCTTCTCAGTGACATCAATCAATATGGTACTGTAGACAGCATATACTCCAAATCGATATTGTACTGAAGACACTACATAATCCAAATCAATAGCTTGATCCATGGATACCAATTAAGGATGCATTCAGCCCTTCAGGGATTCAGGGAGGTCTGGCACTTTACGCTGTCTGCTCTGCTTTCACAAGCATTCACTCAAACTGCACTCCAAAGACAGATTTCATTACGGAATCAGGGAAAACTTTTACCATCAACGAAACAACTGAAATATTACAGTGATGAACTATAGTCGCCAAGGAAAAAAATGCTTTCAACCTGTGTTTAGTATTCACTTAAACAGTCAGCACTATTTATAGAAATGAAGTAAAATAAGCAAAGGGTGTAAAAGAAGCAAAAGCTTCTGGTCATTGAAACTGTTTGGAGACGTAAAACTTTGAGCAGAGAAAATGCTCTGTTAATTTAAAAAGGAAGAAAAACCATTTCCCATGCCTGGAGAAGAAGGAAGTTTCTCTTCCTGCTGCGAGATGTTGTGTTCTGAGCTTGGGTTCACTGCAGTTTGTCACTCAGTCCTGTAAACTCTAAACAACGACTGTAACTGTGCAGTTCAACAGCAGAAGCATAAGGATTAGAAAACAAGATCTCTTTAGCTCATAAAGATCTGAAAGACTGGAAATGAGACACCTATTTTTGGTAATTTTTAGTAATTTTCCCCTCAGTTTTCAGCATAGGAATTCTGATGACTTTGAAATTATTGCCGAGTAGACATTTCTAAAGTTCACTATATTTAAGTACTGATTTATCTTCAGAATTTATAGACATCATAATCTCATGAGAAGGTTCGAAGATTTATTTTCTTTCTTCCAGAAATAGCCAAGTTAAAGAAGAGTATAAAACTGCTACTGCCAACAAACAGAGCAAGCTCAGAGAGAGCAAGTAAGGAATTTCAAAATTTAGTGGCCTTTATCATTACAACTGT
Source organism: Pachyramphus minor (assembly GCA_013397135.1). NCBI lineage: Eukaryota > Metazoa > Chordata > Aves > Passeriformes > Tyrannidae > Pachyramphus > Pachyramphus minor. The sequence goes on along the minus strand of VYXB01007186.1, from coordinate 134,123 downwards.
CTTGCAATGCCTACAAGCACACATGAAATTATGTACATTAACCTCTTCAAAGAATTTGGGTTGGAATGTGCAAAGCAAAAGCCAGAAAGTGAAGCCAACTGCTTGTGCCTAAGGAACTGGATTACAGTCAAAGCTGACATGTTCAGGGGCCTTTTGCCTTCTTCCATGCACCTGGGTAACATGTATATCACGAAGTGATGCAGCTGGGCAAGACCTGATGTACTTTCCTTGCAGAAATAGGAAGAGAGTGAACAAGGCAAGGGACTATGGGAACAGGGGATTTCATAGTATAGTTAGTGAAGATCTGAATATGTCTCAGCTGCTTCTGCAGAATCTACAGGGGAGTCACTTGTCATGGGTGAACACTGGTGGTGTTCTGCATTTTCTGTATCCTTTTCTCAGAAATATTGATGAAACTGATGTTAACAGGAACTGTGCTGCAAATGTACACAAATTTCTGTGCTAGCTAGAAAGAATCTGCTATCATAAGTAGGGAGTGCAATATTAAATTTGTCTTCTTGTTCTCAGCTCCAACACTTCGCCCTCCTTGATCCAAAAGTGATGCTATGAAAAAATACAGTAGCATTAGATACAACAGTGGCAGAAGCACAGAATTTCTTAGGCTGGAAAAAAGATAATTCTGGTCCAATGACTGATCATCACTTCATCAACTAGACCATGGCATTCAGTGCCATGGCCAGTCATTTCTTGAACACCACCAGGGATGATTCCACCACCCCTCCAGGCAGTCTGTTCCAATGCTTAACAACTCTTTTCACAAAGAAATTCTTCCCGAGAATTTATGTAGCAGAAGTTACAGAGAAGCCCACAAAACATACAAAATACTGTAATCAGAGAACATCACTGCTGGCATACTATTCACTTAGTGAGCTACAAATAATGGACAACGGAGAAAAAGAAATGGAATAGAACTACAGACAAATGGTAGGAAAAAACAATCAAGAAAGCACTGTCTATTTTTCATGCTAAAAATAAATGCCAGGGAGGAACACAGTAACATTGAAAACAGTTTAATAATTTTTATACAAGTGTGCAAAGTAAGGTTAGAAATTAATTACTCTATATATGGCTCAAACAGAATTAAATAGATAGATTCATGCCAAAGTGACAATTAAGCTAAGTGAGCAATTGATAAGTAAAAATATTGGCTTAAGATGAGAAGGAAAAATCCTACAGCTTAATATCTAGCCGTCTACGAATGTGATCCAATACTCATTGACACGCATAGGACATGTGCACTCTCTCCCTTCCTTGCTCTGTCATCCATTTTTATAAGCCCAGACGTCTCTTGCCTTTGTACCTTGTTCCCACTCCTTCATACGCCACTCAGTTTCCTGTCTCAATGATTTTTCCAAGACTATTTCCTCATCACATTCTTTCTTCCACGTCAACAAGAAAGCAGCTAATTTCAAGTGAAGAACTGAAAGCATGAATTGCCTTATCTGCACCAAGAAGTCATGTTGTCTGTAGTTTCCTGTAGTTATTAAAGGAAATAATCATAGGCAAAAGACAGATTTCATAATCCTGGACAAGACATGGAATTTATTTGGAGGATGTGGCTCCTTTTTCTAATTATTATTTAAAGTTTAATCAATCAACTTTTTAGATTCGTAACCTGGATAAATTTGTACAAATGGCAAAATCTAAAGCTCATGAAACCTCCAAACTCACAACATTTTGGCCATATATAGTGTTTATTAGAAAGCATCTTTAATGACTCATAAATTTCCAGAGTTCTATTAGCACTCACTGGTAATGCACCCTTGGCCAGTTCTGTTCAGTTTACATTGACCTTAAACTGCTCGGGTAAGTAAATTTCTTCTTAAAAGCAGCTTCCATAAATTTTCTTTTACCTTATTGATTTGACAATGCAGCCTTTGCAGAAACGGTGCCCACATGGTGTCTGCACGGCTTCCCGAAGAGCCATCAAACAGATTGGACATTCATATTTACTTTCCAAGGGCGGATCAAACTCCACATCATATCCTTGTGTTTCTTCCGTGAAAGAGCTTGGAGGGTTTCCAGTCCCACTGCTGACACTCGTGCCGTCTTCTTTGGCTCCAGCGCTGCAGGCACTGGCCATGGCTGCACAGCAGCCGCTTTCCACGTCTCGGGCTCCACAACTGCTATCACTGTGTAGCAAGCTCATAGTAGCTAATCAACTGCTACACAGAAATGCACTGCAAGATGGCAAAAAGATGTATTAATTTAAAATATTCAAATACCTTCCTTTCCAGTCAAGAACAAAATTTCTTTCTGACCAGAAACACTGGAACAGGTACAGATTTGGTTCTACTCGAAATCACCGGTTCGGTTTTCTCCCAGTTTCCATTATCTTTTTAGCTTACCTTGTGATATACAGGTAAGAACACTGCATCCCATCAGTACAGTTCAAACACACACACACTCATACACTCCCCCCTCCTTTCTGTAATCTCTTTCATCTGACTACCTGATTTCTGTAAAAACAGGAGTAGTCTTTGTCCTTGCTATGTCTACTGAAACATCGCTTTACCCCTGCCACATTATTTCCTTCCAAGGCATTCAAATAGACTTTGTATGAAAAAATGCTGTACAGAATTATGTTTTATTAGATGACAATAGCTCAATTCCATATTTTCCTTGCAGTATATAAATGTTATTTAAGATTTTCTGTCTACAGCGACTCACAGTATAGGTTTCAAATCAACTTAGGTGCAGGTCCACAAACAAAATACAAGTCCAAGTACCTAAACCAAGGAGATGCTCTGCTGCAAATGAAATTCAAATATACAGCACTACTGATTATATTTTAGAACTGCCAACAGGACTTTAAGTTGGGTAGGAAGCTACACATGAGATAAAGATAATAATTCCACAGCTCAAAAGCAATCTACAAATTACTAGCACTCAAACAGAGTTCTTACTCTCCTTTGCCTCTTCTAGTCTAGCTGGCAGGGAGGAGAACGGACATGATTGTAAGAACGGAAGATACAAGCTGCCTTTCCATGAAAAGCAGTGAATGGCACACTAAAGCCTGCTTTTAAAACACTGCTGACAAAGCAGGCTGAACTCATATGTATGAAATAAAAAAGTACTGGTATTCCCAAACAGATGGCCAATGTTTCTACACTGAAGGAAGGAGCTTTAAAAAAAAGGTCTAAACAAATATAAGTTCTGGAAGTCCAAGAAATTTTCCTCTACCTTGATTTTTTAACGGTCATAATCATTTTCTTAGAATTCTCCTGCGGTTAGTTTTCTATAAATGAAATTTCTTTGAAAAACAGAGATTACCACCAGCTGCAAGGCAGTATGAGTAATCTGAGGGTTATGGAGCCAGGCATGCAAAACAAGCCCACTAACCTCAGATTTGATTGTCTTTTGCACAGCAGTATAGGCAAAGTCTTTTGCAATGTTCACTTACTGAGTTCACAGTAAGATAATTACGCCACTTAAAATATATTAGGGATACAAATCCAACCAAGAGCTAAACTATAAGGATTGTTCATCTGCATCACAACTGCAGACAGTGGGGTCAGCAGAACGAACAGGGCTACCTTGAGTACGAGCTCACAAAAGTAAAAATTTTCCTGCCTTTATCACAATTTGAATATTATGATTCATTTTTACAAAATGTTCATGGATAGGAGGACAGCAGACAGGTTGTTTTATTTGGGTACTTACTATATGACAACTGAAAATTACATCAACAGAAGTACTAATCACACAAGGTCTCAGCTAGCATTTACTGGAAAGGTATTTTGAACACACGCAACATCACAGAAATGTGCTTTAGGCCATCTACATAACCAACAATTGGCAATACTGCCCATGCTAATACTACATGAGCTTTTCTTTTCCCAGCTATCCAGATCTCAAAAAAAAAAAAAAAAAAAAAAAAAAAAAAAAAAAAAAAAGGCAAATCTGCTGAAAAAACCCAAACAGGCAAAGTTACCATATTTAGGTCAGCTACAGCTAGAATCAAAAGAGAATTTTTATTTTGTTCTGTAAATACATAACTGTCCATACGTAACTGCACTCAAGGAGAGATGTTCACTTCTACTCTTCTCCACCACAATGTATTATCCCTATACATTATCTACCCACAACAGGTTTTATTAATCAAGGCTCCTAAGCACAACAGCAATGCACACTAAACATCGAGTACATTCTCATCAGCAGCTTCAGCCATATCATAATCAATTTAATCCATGACTGGAGCAGCTCCACCAATGACTTAGAATGGAAGTAGAATAATCGATGTTTATAAAGATGCTCTGTGACAGAGATTTTTTTAGAGAGCCATCAATAGATCTTTCTGGAGAAAAAACCCCCAACTTGTTTCCATTGTTAAACTAATATAACTTATTTAACAACTGCTGCAGAGGATGATTCATGGGAACTAAACTGGACCAATGGAGTGGGAATGTTGCTATGCAGGATATTAGAATCCACTGGTCAGCCTAGAACTGAAAAATTCACATAAATCTAAGCCACAAGGGTATATTTACTGAGACGAAGAAAGGGAAGAGGAACATATATCCCTTAAGAAACGGAAGAGGAGAATATATCCCTTTAGCAGTGTCACAGAGGAATTCAGGAAGTTGCAGGGAGAAAAATATAATAACTTTACCCAAATTCCGTTCTTACATTAATCGAAAAGAAGTGTGTTACTTCTCTTGGGCTGTTACTAGGAAAAAACCCATACTATCTAAAATATTGCTCTTATAAGGAAGAAAACAGGATCTGAGTCGGTATAATCTCACTAGCTGAACACTTTTTGAACACTAGCTGAACTCTTTACCCCTCTATATTGTTTCTACAGAAACAGCAGGTATGCCCATTCAGTTTACAGAAACAAAACTCCTATACCGGAGACATTTTAATGAATGAGTCACTGCAACCAGTCAACATCCCAGTTCCACACAAAAATCCCCTTAATCAGTGATACACTCCACTTCTACATAGAGCTTTTTGTCAGCACATGACTGAGTGGTTCATAAAAAAAGAAGTGCAAATATTATTGGCTCTTTTCAAATCGGGAAATTCAGGCACAAAGAGGCACTTAAACAAGGTGATTTAAGAGCCAGATTTTAAACTTTGTTCATGTTTTATCTAAGACAGGATTCCTCCTACTACTCTTATCCATTTCATCTTATCAGTGAAGGAAGTCCTTCCTCCACACATATTTATTGGTGTGAGGCAAGGCACAATTTTCCAAATAAAAATCCATACTGCTGCTACTCAGACTGTTAACCAAGGCCTGATTACTCCAGCATAGTTTAAAACAATTCCTCTGTGAGTTCTAACTACTGCAGTAGGAATTACTTCTCTTTCTTGTGGCAGTTACTTTACCCTCCAAGAGTAGGAACACAGATTCAATCTTGAACAGAGCAGTGCTAGTGCAAAACTGACTACAAAAAAGTATACTTTGAATGTTTAATGACGGGTCTTTCCCCCAGTGAAGGTGGAACAGGCAATTTGCAAGCCTACGGTAGCAGTGTTTCATGTTCTTCCCTTGGGGAATTTAAAAGATGTTTTGGCTGGAAGAGGATGGATTTTAAAATCCAAACCAGTATATATCCCAAAATCATACTAACATCTCCCAAAACCCACATCAGTTTTTCTTCCTATTGATAATAATTGGTGTTCTTCCTCTGTGCCAAACAAAATGGAGTCAAATGCAAGTACAACAATATCCAAGTATTAACATATACCTTGTGTACAACACAGTCTTTACAACTAATCCTTTGCTTTAATGTTAGTAGTTTAATACATTAAACATTTTGCTAGACTGCTCTCTATACCTTTTTTGTTTGCACAACATCCAGCTTTCAGATCCAGGAATAACAGAAATTAAACATGGTAAATCTTGTTTTTGCTGGAGAGAAGTTTCTCAGGCAGAGAACGCCTTAAGCCATGTTCAGTAATGTGCCTGAAGTGTCCTCTTCTAAAGCCACAAAGTCCTATCACACCTGCTGGGCAGAGAGATAATGGGCTTCAGTTTGCACAGGAGGCACCCTGTCCTTGGGCTAGCAAAGGTTGATTTCTCTCTCCAAGGAAACAGCTGTATTGTTTGACAACAGAAAGGGAGGCGCTTTCCAGGCCAAATGGTAATGGACAGAACTTGTCTGATCGTTACCCGTGCTGCAAAAATGTGGGAATGCCCTAAGGATCAAACTGTCAGGTCCTAGAAAAGAGAGTTAAGACTACAGTGAGTCCCTATACTACTCTTCCAACTTCAAACAATAATGAACCCTTTCTTCACTAAATAACCTGTGCTATGTTGCTATTTACACTGCTGCATTACAAAGTGATTAGGCTGATGCGAGCTAGCACACAGACCAGAAGAGCAAACTCCTGCAAAAATAATGTACCTTATGACTGACAAAACAACAATTTCATAACAGAATTTAAACTGCCCATATTTTAAATTAAAGCATGCAACAAACCCCTGTACTCTGATTTGTCAAGTCCCAGAGCATATGGAGCTTAGGTGGCACTTTTACAGATTTTCATGCACCAGAGAGCCATGGGATTAATTCAGAAATTCCTCTAAATCAAAAAATATTGCTGGTACCAGAAGATATCTTCAGACTGTCTGGAAAATCACACTATCGTTAATAAGGAGGAAATAAAATTATGCATTGTATCCCATTTATACTGAAATATGAAACAATACCTTTGAGCATTTGGCAAAGGTGAATGTATAATATTCATTATACAGAGAAAGTATCAGTTTCCATAAGATAGAAAATTTTTTAATATTGATCATCAAGTACTGAATACAATTAATTTTCACATGCCCTGTCCTAGAATTTTCACACTGATTAGCCATATAAATAAAGAAATCAATACAGAGGACCACTGCAAACCCTTTTTCTTACTTGAAGTTCTGAAATATAATTTGCTTGCAGCCTGACCAGCAGATATCCAGCAGGGGAAATGTCTTCAGCACCGCACTGACAGAAAAACTGGCCAACCTCTTCTCTTTTCTTCTTCTCTCTCACTGAGAACAGTTTTTTATGTATAGATTTCTGGGTCATGAGACTGATGGATGGACCAGTGGAGTGACTTTGGATAATTTTATGGAGCAATACTTGCAACACTTATTCCCAGGCATAATAATTAATGGTCTACTGAGAACTGATAAGCACTATGTGTTTCCATTATGAGGTTTGTAACTATCATCACTGTGGCCTCATCCAGGCAGAACATATGAGATTATGTAAATTCTTCTTAATTAATACCTTTAAAACATTTTCATTTAAAAGCTATCCAATATCTAGACAAGTCAAAGCAATAAGAGATTTGGACAGAACTTGTAACTGCAAAAAACAAATTCTGGTTTCTTATAAAAGTCTGCAAGCATGCCACAAATATTTTGTCGAGGTAGCAATTTTTTTTTTCTAACAGCAGTAACAGTTAAGACTTCCAAACCTTTTGGATAACCACTATACCTACCATTCTGACATGTGAACCTGAAGACTTCACAGAAGAATTTTTGTTTGAGGCAAATAGAATTGAACAACATTCAGAGCTCATTAGACACTATCGAGAGCTCCTGATCCTGAAGCAGAACAGCCCTTGGGGGTTTTGAAACTTTCCAGGTGATTTCTCTTTATTTGGAGAGAATGCTGTCAGGCTCTCATCACATATGTATTTTCATGCTTGAATGTTACTTAGGAAGCTAGATGGTGGCACACTCACAGTTATATTCATATTTTATCCTACTTAGGTATGTCAAAACAGATTTAATTTTAGTGAGCAGTGGAAGCGTATTATACTGTATTTAACACCAAAATATTCCATGGGTTTTCCCATAACCAAAAACCAAACCCAAGCCAAAATTCCCCAAACCTTTCTTCAGTTTATTAACTTCTAGATACAATTCATTGAGTATTGTTGAGAATAACAAATACAAGGAAAGCATTGTTAGTGAGAAGAACAATACTATTTAATTCTTTACTTTGGCAGTGACTCTGCTCTTTGGCCTCTGTTCTCCCTACAGCGAGAACACGTCAAGATATGCATTGTGCCTTTCTGTATTCCTCAGAGGATCTGAAGAGAATTAAGGTGCTGCCTAATGGGGACAAAGTAAATACTAGGGCAGAAAGCACTTCAAGAGGCAGGGAGAAGCATGGCTATGAACAAATGTCATTTCTGCTAGGTATAGTCTCCAGGTTAGATTTAATCACCATCTACCTCCACAAGCATGAAGCTGGTATCTGGCGTTATTAAAACAAACTGACACTGTGAAAACACACAGTGAATTAAGCAGACATTCTGAAACAATTAAAAATTTCTCCTTTTCACTCCACCTTATATTTACTTTAATTTTCTTTTTGACATGCTTTATACCCAGAATCTTTTATCACCAGTTTTCACAGACTGGATCTAAAACCTTTTTGTATTTGCCTAGCTAATCTAAAAAAGCCATTTCTGTCTTTACAGGTTGCCATTCAACAGAATCTGACTTCACCTGCTGGAAAAAGCTGAAGGTAATGTGGAATATGCAGAAGAATTATACCCAAAGCAGTATCTACAATGAAAATAATCCAACTTGTTTTATCAGCATGACCTTTTTTCCTTCTTTTTCTATAAGGACTACTTTTATGGCCTTTTCATACAATGGAAAGGCAAAACAGTTTGCTTGCAAGTGTTAACACAGTTGGTGAACATAGCGTAAAATGCATGGGAGATGTTCCCCCGTTCCTTTTCCTACCGGTCCCTCACCAAAACTTCAAATCAACACTGTATTTATCACTCAGTCAATGGTATCTAAGACACAAAATCCACACAGCTCATAGTTCTGCAGCATGCAGAACTTGTCAGAGGCAAACACGGAGAAATAATTTCGGCAAGCTTTAACTACTAGGTATAAGGGATATAATTAGAACATTTTCCTCCCACCTCCACTGAGATTTCCGTTTAAGTATGAAAAGACTCAGCATGACATATCTAAACCAGATGAAATTGATGGAAAGTACTACTGAAGTAATAATTTATTATTTGTGCTAATAAATTATCGTTAAGGATAAAATACTGCCAGTACAGAGCTGTCAGTTTTAGAAACAGTAACCTATCTTGAAAATTATCCTTTAACGTGTTAAAGAAGAATTTACTTTGTATATATCTTCACTTCCCGTGGGAAGACCAAAGCCCACGTTAAGCTGATGTGCTCGAGATAAGCGCGACCACAACTCGAGAGCCACGGGCAACTCACGCTCCCACCGCCGTGTGATGGCGTTCCCCGGGGAGCTAAGAGGCAACACAAGGTCATTCCGGCCAGGCTCCCAAGCAGGTATCTCGGAGCCCGCGCTGCCCGGCCTCGGACCGCGGCACAGTTTCAGTTCCGGAGCAGCGCAGGCCGGCGCCTCAGCCCCATCACCGCCCTGACCTGGAGCAGGCCCCCCTTGCGGCCCCCCCGGCCCTGCTCCGAGCCCCGAGCCCGCTCTCGGGGAAGAGGCCGCAGGGCTCCGCGGGGCTGGGCAGGCGCAGGCTCCGCTCCCGACCCGGCAGCCCCGACCCGGCGGGGGAAACGCTCCGTGCCGGGCGCCGCCGCACGGCGCTCCCTGCGTCCGGCCGGGTCCTCGCTCCCA